>JAUBOD010000978.1:246616-257440 GCA_032353885.1 Nothura maculosa | reverse complement strand
CGCTGCCGTGCTGTGCTGCGGGACTCTGCAGTGGCAACAGCACTTGGAAGCCCTTTTCGCTACCTCAAGGCTTTACAGTGATGAGAATCTCACCCAACATTACACCTAAAGCCACATGCAAAGCTGAATTTCCCAGGGGAAGAAAAGAGAAAGATGCTCTCACCACACATGCACACTCATCCCCTCGGTCCCACGTTTCCTCTAGCTTCATTTCGGCTGTCTCATTTTGCCTCCCGGCCAGCTCAGCTGAGTTTAAAGTGGTGGAGCCCCTCCAGAAAGCTCAAATGTGCACCAGCAACCTTGAGCCAACCTCAGCCGTAGCTGCGAGCCCTGTTTATACAGCACCTAGCACAACGGGGTGCTGCTCCAGGACAGGTTTCTAGGGGTTGGAGCAAGTTTAATAACAAAACCAAACCAGTAATAGCTGCCTCTTGGTGTGGTTGCACCTCAGCATCCCCAGAGCCTTCGTTTTCGGGTGAGCTCTGAGCCAGGAGCTGCTGGTGGCCCTGGTGGCTGAGGGGACCTCGGGTGAAGCATCCAACGTCCCCTCCTCCCTGCCCGCCTGAACGCTCCCGCGCCGGCTCCTGCAGCCTGACCTCAGCGTGCTGCTTTCCTGCCTTTAGAAATAAGCTTTCCTGTTTCGTATTTACGTCCAGGAAGAGAATTAACTCTGCCTGCATACACAAGCATGCACTGTGCTCCTGTGCTATCCTAAGGGAGGATGCGCCCCATCAGGAGGAGGGTTAACCTTCCCTTTCTGCCACATAGCTAATTGCTGTTAATCAAGTTGGAGTACAACTATAGAGTTTTATGTGACTGCATTGAAATCTCACCCCTTGGCCTGAGATGCTCAGGTTTGGTGAGCTCTAAAAAAGCCCGACTCAACCAAAAAAGCGTGGAGTTCAGTTGCTTGGACTCTAAAAACACAATGGGTGCCCACGTCCAGCCAGCTCCTGCCCAAAAACTCAAACACAAGCAGAGATCTGCTTAAAAAGTGTCAAGCTGGCCTGACCCCCAAACCTCAGGAACTTTTTGGCTTTGATAGCAGGAAGAAAAGGCCATGGGGACATCTTCTGACCACAAGAGTCAGAGTCCTGGAAACAGCAAAGGACTGAAGCTTTTCTTTCTACAGGTAAGCCCAGATCAGTCCAGATAAGTTTCACTTGGTGTTAAACAAACTGTATAAGATTATCTTTATTGTGCATTAAGCCAATATCTGTCCTTATTCATGCTCCTCCTGGTTTTCATGCCCTGGAAGCTGGCCTGGGAGTTGAGGACTTGGGACCTCCTATGGACAGCTGAGGACATGGGACCATCTGTCTAACAAATGTCAGGGAATTTCTCCCTTTTCCTTGAACTAGGCCCTCATAGACATGTCTGGCTAAACACTGTTTATTGGAAGTGTCTCCACTCAAGATCCCAAGGTCTGCTGGCCCTTGGCAGGGGGCTAAGGCCACCCTAGTTTCGGGCCTTCCAGCTCCTCTCTTCCAGGACTGTTCCATGCAGAAGTCACTGCAACCTGTCTGCCCTCACTCCTCTCCCTGCTGCTTTATTCTCTTCAACTTCTCCTCGGAGAATCTTGGGCTCCAAGGAGGGGGTTCAGCCTATCACAACAGTCCCCGGAGCCTATATGATCCCTGCTCCCTCCTGCAGCAGTCCCAAGGGATGGGCTCCTGGCCAAGAAGGGTGCACGTGCGCAGGGCAAGGAGTGAGAGCAGGACAGCTACAGCAGCGTCCAGGGAAGTGGGGCTCATGTTTCAGCTTCTATTTTTATCTGGGAACCAAAGCGTGCACATGGTGCAACTCGGAGGCCCCGGGGGGACGCACTGCCTCCCCAGCTGGAGACTGATACCATCTGATCGCTCATCTTTCCAAGCTGGCATGCCAGAGCTCCAGGTAGAGGGCAGCACCTTCCGAGGCACCTGGAGAGCCTGTGCACTCCTTGCCCGGCTTTGGGGTGGGCTGGCAGGCAGGGCTTGGCACTGCAATGTGTCCACACAGATGTGTCCACACTGGGCAGCTCTCCTACATCCTCCTGCCATGGCTACATCCACACTGGACCTGGAAACACTCTACTACAGTCAACCCACTTGAGACACTAGCAGCTCCCAGAGCCACCACAGTGCAATCACTGGCCATAGCAGGGAAGTCCCGTTTCAGGACAGCCCTTAACTCCATGCAGTGGGTGTTCCTGGGGGTGGCACTGGTCTGGCAGTGCCAATGAAAGCAGAGGGTACATTGGAGCTGCACACACTCCATCTGGAGAGGTAAAAGGACACTCGTCCTGCAGCTGCATTGCTAGAGGAGCCAGGCTGCATTTGATCTGCTGCCACCAGAGCACAGCCTGCTTCAGTCACTGTCTCAGAGCAGAATTACTCAGTTATTTTATACCACATACTTCAGCAGATCGGAAAATTGCTTTTTTTTTTTTTTGGGTGCTGGTAGTAGGAGTGTCGGATGCAGCAAAAATTGTAGTTATTTTATTAAATATATATACACCTATATATATATAAACTTTAGTATCTCAAGCCCCAGGGGTCTGCTTGACTTTCAAGCTCTTCCAGACAGGGACTGCACTTACTCACAGCAGGACCCAGACTTACGGGCACCTGTGACAAGAGCAGCTCCTTGAGGTGGGAGCTTCATCCTGGAGCCCCGGAGCAGTGTCAAACCTTCCAGGCTGCTGCACACAGAGCCCAGGGCACAGACGCAGGACCCTTTTCCTCTGCAAGCCCTGCACTGCGTTGCCTGCTGCTTTAATTGGGGCGAGAATAGAAGCTACAGCAGAAAATGTGAATCAAAAAAAAAAAAAAAAAAGCGTGAGAAAGGAAATCTGAGCAAGGCCTGGAGCAATCTACCCAATCCAGCGGAAACAATAGCCCAGGAAGAAAAACCAGTTCCTACACACAAGGTAGAATAGGCTGGGAACGGGCTGGAGGAGGGGCACGGGAAGGCCTGTGCACTCGGAGCCTGCCAAACAACACGGGCATTATCGACCTCCCGGCTGCCAAGGGCAATTTGTCCCCCTTTTCCCAGGCGCTCTGGGGACGCAGAGATGGGCAGCGTGGGGAACATGCCTGGCTCAGCAGGATCAGCAGGACAGTCCCTGTGGCCATGGCTGCCTCCCGCTGTGGATCAGGGTGACGGGAAGAGAAGGAGCGGCCTGGCTGGGGTGTCTGGAATAGCGTTTTTGCTGGGAAAACACTAAATCTTGGGTGCATCCCTCGGCCAAGCCGGAATGTCACATCCTCTAGAGGGAGGGACAGCCACACATGGCATCTTTCCTCCAGATGGGATCTGGCAGGCCTTAGCACGCAGGCTGCAGCGGGCTCAGCAGCCAGGCTCTCCAACAGCAGCAGCTGGGGGCTCCCAGCAAGGCCGGGTGCTGCTGAGTCGCCATCCCGGCAGGCGCCGGCCTAGGAAAAGGAGCTCCCGCCAACGCAGGCCTTGGCGTCACAGCGCATGGCAGTGAAGCCGGGAGGCACCGAGTGGTTGGTAGGAGCCATCCAGGGGCCAGCACGGACCTGCCCGAGACGCGGCGCTGCCAACGCGGCCCTTGGGGGAAGCGGCTGTGGACACACCTTTAACCTCCCCAGATTCCAGCGGCTGAGGGCAGCCTGGGATGAGCGGATTACAAAAAGAAATCTCCAGGAACTGACACAAATAAATTAAGCAGTCAATTCACTGCCATGACAGTCTGCGGGCCTGCAGGCCCACAGGCTGCAGAAGCTCTTTGCCAGCCTGCTTTATGGGTGAAGGTGGTTTTTGCCTTCAGGGCTAAGAAGGAGAGACTGTTTCTGGCTGGTGCTGTACCGCAGGCTATAAAGCCTCCTGCTGCCTTCCTCCTCAAGGAACCAGGGAGAGAAGGAGGTGAGGAGAGCAGTGGGGACAACCACCCAGAGCCCCCGCCACCCCTGAGGGTGCTAACGCTGCTGGGCTCTGGCTAGCACCTTGCTTGGGCACATCCACACGTGCTCCTAAGTACAGGATTAGGCCCCTCTGCTGCTTCGTGAGCCACAACAGGGGCATCTGGAAACCCCTGCCCGAGCCCACACAGGTCTGTCGCTCACCCAGTGTCCATGTGAGGCTGGAGGAAGGTGTTTGTAATTACATCTCTGCAGCCAGAAGGGCTAGATGCTTTCATTTTTGAAGCAGAAGCTTAAAACTGGTTTAAAACACCCCAAACAAAGACATCACGTCCTGCATTAGGGGCTGCAGGAACTTCCTTGCACTTGAGAATTTCAATTCCCTCCAGCACTGGCTTTTCAGAGAGCACAACTGGCCACTGCAAGACCTGCCCACTGCATCCCAGCCTCTGGCACAGTGGTCTCTATCCCTTGGCACTTTGGGGATCCATCTGGCTCCACTGGGATGGGCCATAAGCTTCTGCCTGTCCCATCAAAGCAGGCTCAGCTAGACTGATGTTCTTGCCTGCTCCACCTGGGCTCAGAGCTGGGAGCACCAAAAAGGACAAGGTCTCCTGCCAGCTTGCTCTCATCTGAGTGTTTCTCATTGTCCTCTACATATGTCCTTTCCTACGGGGATTAGAGGAGGCAAGGGAGAGAGAGGTAACCTTGCGCAGGAGCAGAGCTCTGCCTGTACCAGGACTTGACCTCTCTTGGTGCATGCAAAGAAGTGCCAAAGTGAGCAAGGGCAAAGCTGTTCCCAGCACATTTTTCTGCTTTGACACACTTGCAAGCCCACTCAGTGCTACAGCTGGCTTCCCAGCACGCCAAGTTGGCTTTGCAGCCTTCTCCCTCTCACAGTGAGCAGTACATGGGGCCCTGGCTTCTCAAAATATCTGGCAGGAAGCTGCAGCAGGACAACTGCGTAGGGCAGACACATGTTATCAGTTTAAGTGTAGGGATCTTGATGGTCTGAAGCAATGCAAACTGAGCAGACTCAATCCTTAATTTGTGCAGGCTCTCAGCTTTGCAGATAGGGAGTCTGTAGAAATCAGCTGCAGTGCAACTGCCCAGGACATGTGTTGAGACAAGTCTGGGACACCCAACATCCAAATCCAGCCTTTAGTTTAATAAAGAAAGAAAGATCCTGGGGTAGCGATAGCCCATTTGCACAGTGCAGGGCCCCTCGGGCAGCCTGCCAGCAGTACGATGAAGGCATGCACTTTGCATCCTGGTTTGCATGTTAACGTCCACAAAATCCAGGCTAGAAAGAAACCCAAGGAAGCACAGTCCATCACCCAGCTGCATGACCCACAGGCATGCACGGAGGTACGAGCCACAGGGCTGCAAAGCTGTCCCCTGGCTCCCTGACCCCTTCCTCAGTGGGAGACACTCTGAGACGACGATGCCTACAGTGTAACATAACCCAAGTGAGCAACAATCTCTTTAAGGTCAGAATGAACGTTAAAGGACTTGGGAGCTTTGGGAGAACTTGGCAGGTAGGAGGTCTGCTCTGAGCACACTGGAAGTTTTCTGGATCACTGATGCTGTGTTTTACCCTCATCTGTGCTTTGGAGAGCGCCTTGCAGACTGGCTGCTTTTCTCCCTTGTGCAACAGGAAACCCAGTGAGGACACCTTTGATTTCCACTCCCATCACCTTCACACTGGTTATCCCTGCTCCTATCACCCCAGTTCTGATCATCCCCAATCTGATCACCTCCGTGCTGAGCACCCTCACCTCCATCACCTCCACTCCAATCATCTCCATGCTGATCACCTCCACGCTCATCACTTCTCCTGTGCAAACTGCTCTAGGTGACCCTGCTTGTGCAGCGTGGTTGGAGTAGGTAATCTCCAAATATCCCCTCCAACCTCAACCATTCTGTGATTCCGGGATCACACTCACTCTCATCACTTCCAGATTTACTGAAATAAAAACTTTTCTCTGCCTGATGTTTTCCCCTGTGATTTTCTGCTCCTGAAGGCATTTCTAATTAGATTTACTTTAGATCTCTCACGATTTGTCTTTGCTTAAGGAAGCTATATGCTCTCTTGTTCTACAAATATCCACCTGACTTCCCAAAGGCAAGACCTTTTCTCTAGATAACCTCTCCAGCCTCCCCTCTCTGCCTTTGTTCCATTTTTGACAAGGCCAGAATTGGGCCAGAGTTTCTACTCTGCATCATGTGTATTTTTACATTACTCTGTCCATCAATGTTCACCCTATTCTGGTTGTCTCCAGGAGAAAAAAATTCCAAACATTTCTATCTAACTGAACATACAGATCTCCAGTAAAGCCATTTTTCCTTGGTTCTAGCCTAGATACAGCTCAACAGTGCTCAGGTGTCACCCTTCCAATGAGGTAGCAGGTATCTGAAACCCTGTCCTGAAAGCAGCGTCCAAAAGTGGACCCAGGACTCCAAATGAAGCCTTGCAGATGCTGAGCAAGACTGGGGTCGGAGGAGAGCTTTGCAGAACTCTGCTCCTTGCTCAGTATGTCCTTTGATCTTGACATGCACCAGTGATCACTGCATTCTGAGTCCAGCTTCAAAGACCAACACATTTTCCAGCCCCTCACAAGAGCTTAGTCTAATTGGTGCTTGCAAGGGAGCAGTATTTCAGCTGCTCCCAGTGGTGATGGTGATGGAAGACGCAGTTGTGAACCTGCCTGCCTGTCTTCAGACACTCAGTTTTAATTACATAGGCCAGGGATTTGGTACCAAGCATCTCATAAGATGCTCATCTCTGGCAATTGAATACCTCAAGGAGGTATTGGAAGGAGTTGGGGAAGACAGGCAGGAGTGTCAGGATGTTCCTTAAAGCCACTACCAGGAGAGAGAGAATTGCTGACACTTGGGAATCCTTCCACTTCCTTCTTTGAAAAAATTGACCAACTTGACTTGACCAACGTATCACCGTGGAACTGGTATGTCTTTGCCATGAGAATCACTAACAGTCAGTGCCTCTATGCAATCTTCCAAGGAATTCTGAGATGTTCTCTGCTGCAGTTCATCTACCTCACCATGCTGGGAGCATGCAGATACCTATATGGAACAGGAGTGGGAACTCCAGAGAGGTCCCACACGGCTCCATCTATCAATGTCTAAGCAAAGGCACAAGTGTCTTCCTGGAATGCTTGAAAGTCAGGAGTGAGACTGCGGGAAATAATGGGCAATAGGGAGCAACTCTAAACACACAAGACCATGTTCCCCGCCCATCCTGCCATCTTTCTAGACATCCTTTGGGAAGACTAGGGAAAGAAACCAACTGCACAACATCTTGGCCTGGCCTGCTTCCAATTGCTTGTGCTGTGGTCCCTGAAAGTCTTTCCGGCTTCTTGCAGCCCCACCCAGGTAAGAAATTCCACAGCTCCACAGCTGAATTTAGATTTTTTTTTTTGAATTGGCACTTCTCCAGAGCAGGTAAAATCAATACATTAACAGCGAGAGCAGCCTCTGGTTCCCATGACAGGCAGGTATTCCAGTTGGAGAGGCTTTCTCCTGCTGTGGAGGTATGGCTGCCAGCCAAAGAAGCTCTGCCACACAGTTTGTCACCACACACATCATTGAATTCAGATGAGTTTCCCGGGCCAAAGCTGGATGGGCATGCCCACAGGTCACATAAGGAACAAAGGGGAATGTGCCATGTATACTGTCAAAGGACATGCAAACTTACTGTAAGCTTTTTGTAGAACATGTGGAGATTTCAGTTGAGGAGCAGGCTGAAGCCAAGAACCTTTGGAATGTCTGTAATTGCTGGTCTTAGTGGTATGGCTAGTTCTAGAGAGGCTGGACTTTGGCAACCTCTCCAGCATGGAGTAGCTCACAGTGACCACCATCTTCTTTGGGAATGAATATGTGTATCTTATCTCCAGGAGCCATCTACTTTTGTGGGACATTTCCCACAAAATGTCCCATTTGTGGGACATTTCCAAAAGCATTCCCAATAAACTGTTCCAGAAAGAAACCCACAGATGCTGAAAGGTGGGACTCCAAGAGGAAAGTCCATGAGAGTCAGACTGCCTTGAGATCTACCTTGCCAGCACCAGCTTTTCCACCAAGACTGCAGATAAGATTTATATGAACAAGAAGTTTACTGGGGCACAAAGGGCAAGGGTCTGCATCGCCATGGAGGGGTTTTCCTTCCGAGACAACAAGCAATGGTAGCAATTTTATGCAGAATGGAAGCTTTAGCAGGACGGAGGCCAACCAATCACCACCAGCAGAATATGAACCTCTATATAGATGGGGCAAGATAGAAAGAGGCATGATCAAAACTCCTTTGTTTTCACTCTTTCACTGAAAAATCAGAGCACCATGGGACAAGTGGCTGCAAAACTTCAATTGCACCTCACCAAAAACAAACAAACAAAAAACTACAAGTTGAAAATGCTGATGGGCTTTTTGCACAGGTTAAGTCAGGGGAAGGAAGGTGTGTGTTCCATTCCTTGCATTCTTCCCACAGCCCTCTCAGGATTGCTACCATACAGCACCTGGGTTAACTGCGGCCAAGATTTGCTGCTGGGCACACAAGGTGCCTAAGGGGATGGAGAACAAGGCCATTAGAAGGTGAGAAACCCAGTCCCACAACCTTACTGACCCAATATGCTGAGCAGGGTTGAAGACCTTAGACCAATAGGGCATGGTAGGGGGCAGGACCAAGGTCTGAATGCCAGCGAGGTCTGGCTTAATTCTCTGATCTAGTCTAGCAGCTCCCACACTCTTCAAAAACATGTGGATAAGGTTGCTTCCCAGGCTGTGTGCTGTCTTCAAGTGCTTTCCCATCACCAGCTGGACCCCAGGGTGCTGCCATGTCCATGGCCAATGCACTGGGCCCTTGCAGCCAGGCAGCACAAGGAAGGCCAGGTGGATATGACAGCTAGCCTATCCATACCCCAAGTTATCACCTATTTTGCTTCTTCAATGGCCTATCTGTAGCTTAATAACTCGGGGAAAACTCATTGCTTCACCACACACTGGAAATAACATCAGAGGAGGAAACGTTTCCTCTCCAGAGGCACCAGTATGGGAAGCAGGAGCTGCCAGCAGGTACCCCAGCAGCAGGGAGCAGAGCTGCCTGTGTGACTCCCTCCCAGCCCCGGCGTGGCCTCTTCACGGAGGATTTTCCCCGCTTTGGTGTTTCTCCCTCCGCACGGCTCCGCTGCAGCTCCCGGCGGCAGGGCAAGGGGCATTCGCCAGCTCTGCACGCAGTGGAGCTGGCTCCCTCCTGGGCACATGCACCAGGGCACGGCGCCAGCAGCTAATGGGAAAGTTCAGGGTCGGGGCGAGCCGCAGGGAGAGGCACATAAAGGACTCATTGTGCAGCAAGTCTCTCTCGGCTGTATTCATACAGGGCTAGTAGTTAAAAAACAAAACACAGCCCAGAAATATGACAAGACACCTTTTTCCCAGGCTGCTGTTAAACTCTAATTAAACATTTCAGCACACTCAAGCAAGGGAATGTCTGCTTCTCAGGACCAGGCTATCCCAGTTGAAAAACATCTCCTATGGTGGAAACAGGCTTGTACGGGGCGACCCAGAAAGATGTCCCTCTAGTGCAGGGATGATGCAGGAGTGCACACACCAGGGTTCTGGAGCGCACACACCAGGGTTCTGGACTTCAGAGGAGCAAGGAGCCTGAGACCACTTGTTTCTCCCCTTTGCAGAGTGATGGGAGTAGGGAGGGAGCCCAGAGTTAGCAGCCCCGGCCTGGACTGCGCAGCCAAGGCCATCGCAGGCAGTGCCATGGCCAGCAGCCGCTGCTCCCAGACTTCTCTCTCTCCCTCCAGCAACCTGTCAGCCAGCTCCCACACATGTATCCTCACCCCATCTCCCACCTGTGCAGCTGGAAGGATTTCTGCCACCCACCACAGCAGCGCTGCGCACAGGAGAGCCCCGAGAAGAAAGAGGCTCTGTCTGCATGTGTCAGCCAGGGCTCAGCCCGGATGCAGGCAGTGCTGTGCACGTCCCCTTGATGCTTTGCATGGGCTGCAGCCTTGCTCAGGCTCCTACCAGCCCCCGTGTTTTTTGAGTTAGGCCAGTCCAAATGGCTATGTTTGATGCACAGGTCAGCCAGGTAGTAGCTGCTCAAGGTCAGCCTTGGATCCAGCTTTTAAGACCTTAATTTGCCTGCTGAGGCTGATTCTGCCTTGCCTCTATGTGTCTATGCAACACCTCACATAAGGTCAGTCCCTCTTTCTCGGTGCTATTGAAATATTTAATGTCACCCTTACTGTAGCCAATAGCAGTGATTGCCCATGGGGCAAGTGCTCCCTGCAGGAGAGGTAGCTTCCTCCAAACTCCCATTTCAATAAAGCTTCATTTCAATAAACTTCATTGCTCTCATGGCCAGTCACCTTTGTTAACCACTCCCTGAGCATTTGGGGCCCAGGCTCCCATTTGTTTTTTAGGTCAGAATCCTTCACCTTCAGCAGAATTACAACTAAAAGCCTTGCTTAACCTGCTGTCCCAAAATATTGTGCAAATTGAGACAGAGTATACATTCCTTAGACTTGGACTTGTGGTTCAGCTTCCCACTTCCAGCTCATGAGACCAGCCTAATCGGTTTGGACGTTTAAAAATAACTCAACAAAAAAAAAAAAGCAAAATGATGGACTCTTGTTCTTTAGGTGCTTTATGATGTAGATGTATAGAGAGCTCTCTACTGCTTAGTCATATGTTGACCATCATCACACCTAGCTGTTGGTGTGCTGGTCTTTCTGCTGGTCTTAAGCAAACACGTTTCCTCCAAAAAAATCACCTTTCCACCTTTCTGAGGTGCCACTTGGAGAGCTAACATGATGCTGCCCTTGCCCATGCTGAGCTAAGCCTGCAGGAGCCACAGCTGCTCCACACCAGGTTCATTGGTTTGCTCACTGGGTCAGTCTGTGGGGAGCATCTTTGGCTGGTGAGTCAGTCC
>JAUBOD010000978.1:213967-237182 GCA_032353885.1 Nothura maculosa | reverse complement strand
GCAGTGATTCACTGAGAAAAAAGCTATAATTCCACTGCCTGTGTCATTAACTGTGTGTGTAAAACACAGGACTGCATAAAAGGTAAAATTAGAGCTGTCCAGCTTCCAAGCTTCTGCAAGTGGTCATTAATGGTCACAGGTCTGCTCTGGAGGGCTGGTGCTGGATGACCTTGCAGAGGGGGGCTTTCTACTCTCCATTCAACATGCAGAGCAGGAGCTGAGCAGCACCACCACGTCCCATGAGCAGAAGCTGTGGGAAACCCAGTGACCACTGAAGCCCTTGGAATGCTCAAGCAGAGTGAGGTAGCTCTCAACACATTAGTGCAGAGGGCAAGGCAGAGCGTCCCATGCTGGACACCCACTGAGGCTACCCAGGGATGATGGTACCTTGAAAAGCTCCTGTTCATGGCCAGAAAGCTACAGATACGTAGGCTCACCTCAGCGGAGGACACTAAGGTTTGTCTTGCATGTACCACTCCACTTGTCTTGCACTGTGAACCAGCTGCAGTCTTAACTCCCATTTGTGACAAGGCTTTTGGGGAAGATCTGTGACGCTCCGAGCATCCCCTTCATACAGTAACCCAAATCAACCTGGTGCAGACATGGAAAGGGCAAGGAACAGCTCTGGGAGGGTCAGCTTGGTGTGCCTCGCTCTGTGCAAGGACACTGCTTTGTGCCACCCCTTTCAGAATCCCAGGATGAATGTGATCTTCAGCAAATGAGATTATCGCTCCTTCAGAGACACCCTGAGGCCTAGCATTCTGAATCAGCCCTCCTGATCTTCTGCAGCTGAGAAAAGGGATGTTTTAGGGTATCTCACCCCTGAATTTCTCCGAGTAGGAGCAGGGAGTGCACCTCGGCTCTGCGCTGTCTCTGCGGTCTGTGTCTGCACAGAACACGCTTGGTGCAGCACTGCCACAACCCTGGGAACGCGCAAAGCTCGGCGGATACGTTCACACCGTGGCACGGCGCGCCAGACATGAGACGAAAACAACCACTGGGCTTCCCCTCATCTCTCATCCTCTCCGCGTTCCTCGGCCCTCCCAACCCTTTCATCTCTGAGAGCAAGGGGCTCTTTTATCTCGGCCTGGCTGTACCTCAATCTGCAGACAGCCTCGTGGTTTCACCAACCTCAGCAGTTAATTGGACAGAGGCTGCCAGGGCCAAATGACTTTTGTTTTACCCTGTGAGAAGGATAGGCATGAGTGGCCCAGCAAAATCCTGCTTGCCAGAAGGAAACTGTTTCTGATGGGTGCTGAATGGTTTGGGAGCAAAGTGTTTGCTCCGAAGTGGCAATGATCAGTTAGTGTCTTGGTGACCTTTGCAATTACAGGCAAACTGTAATGAAAACGTAGCTGAAAATGCAGCGACGCTCAGGTGCTTATGGAGAGGTTGAAGTATTGGGTTAGTTTTCTTGTCCTCATTGCTCTTGTGGAATGCAAACAGAAAATGTCAGGTTTGACTTGGATCTTGTTTGTTTGTTTAAATCAGGAATAAATCAGTTATTCTGAGCTAATTTGTTAATTTGTGCTGAGGTACAACCACCCAAGATCAGGATCTTCCTAACTGAGTAGGCAGATTCCAACACAGCCTTTGGGAGGATGTTAGGAAGGAATTATTAGGTAGTTCCCTATGATGCCTACAGCAGTGCCTGTCCACATGCTGCTCTCTTGGCCAGGCCTTGGCATGTAGATGTAGGCTGCTGCACTTGGCCTCCTGGATGTGCCTCCAGAGGCGCTTGTGGTCTGACTTCCATCATCAGAAAACTGCTCAGCCACCTCACTTCAAGGAAGCAGGTGCAGATATCAGCGGTGGCCCTGGAATGATATGGTGGCCTTAGCTCTGCTACATGCTGAGGAAGAGTTAATTAATTAAGCCTGATAAGGAGTACTAACTGTGCCACTGGAGAGAGCGTATTAAATATTGCTTCATACACAAGGCTGGTCTAGCTCACGCCCGCAACAGCAATGGGGCCAAGCAGGTCTAGTACAAATCCCAGTTATGAAACAGCACATGAGCATTGTCACCTGAATGGGGCTGGGATCCTATCCCAGGCAGCTCCTCCAGGGCCCCATTGGCATCAGGAGTAGACTGGGGACACATGGGCTCCAGTGGCATCTGACCTCATCTTGGCGAGCTAAAGGAACAGAATTAAGATCCTTTCAAGTAATTCTTTTGCTAAGAGCCAAAGGGCTGAGTTGTATGAATGGTGTCACTGCCACACTGTTGGCAAGGAACGAGAGTTATGCAGCAAGGAGAGGCTCCCTGGCTGGGCTGCTGTGATGAAGCAGCTTTGCTCCGCAGCACAGCTCGTCTGTGTCTCACCTGCTCCAAGCATGGGCCTGCAGCCCAGGGTACGGATCCCTGCCGAAAGGAGGTCAGGAAGCAATTGAGATGTGACTGAGAAAACACCATCAGCAGACAAAAGAAACCACAGTGAAGCTGTTGGGTTGTGGGGAGCTATAAACCTGTTTGTGGCAGTGTCAGGAACCATGGGGTGAAGGAAGATGGGTGGAAGCATCTACATGCATGTGTGTGGAGAGCAAGGCTTGCAAGGAGACTTCTAAGGAGCTACTTGCTGAGGCAATTGCTTAACAAGGAATGCAGTCATTTTTGAACAGGAAAGAAATAGACAAACAAACAAACGAATGAAAAACCTTGTCCTTATCTGAAATCTCTCACACAGAGGGAGAAAAATGTCTCCTGTCTGCTCTGCAGTGCCTGATAGCCAACATGAGCCATAGCGACATAAGGGGCAGGTTGACAGATGTAGTATCTTCACACAAGTCCCTTGACTTCAGTGAAGATCCAGTTCCTATGCTCCAGTTTTAAGCACACATCTTTCTTTAGGATTCACAACATGTTAGAAAGATGCAATTTTCAAATCTGCTTTCTGATTCCCAAGCCCTCCAATGCAGAGGAGCCCATGCAGAGGTCCCATGGGACCCAGAGGTCCTGTGGGAAAGCCTTGCTAGGACATACAGAGTGAGCTGTGCTGATGGGGAAGCTTTTCCTCTTGAACTGCAAAAAAACAAGAGGAGAGCTGGAGAAGGGCAGATTGTGGAAAACTGGCCCTCTGATTCGCTATTTCTAAGGCAAAGGAGTGAATGAAGGGAAATAAAGTTGGCAATTCCCCTGCCTGGATAAGCTTGCGGGGGATGCTGGCACTTTAGGCTGCTTCCAGGCCCATTTTTGCCTTTTTTGAAAATGGTCTCCACTGTTGCTCCCTCACAGCATAGACTCTATATGAGTCTATGAGGGGTCAGTCTGAGGAACGAGAGAGGTGCCTCGTGTCAGTGTGAAGATATGCTCCTCTCCTGGATGAGGCTACTGAGGAAGACATGGGATACTAGGAGAGAGAAGGACTTAAAGCTCAACAGCTCCATGCATGTGACCACATGTCAAGAGGCGACAGAGAGGCATCAGGTCATTAAAGAGCCAACCCAGCTCCTACTGCATGCAAAGGATTTGCAGGAATTTAGATTCAGGTCTTCAATTCCACTGACCCTGAAAATGTGTTAGAGACCTCAGCCAAGGAAATGAAGTCTTTGAGGTCATAGACACATTTACTCTTGGCCCTTGGATGGCATATACTTTACGTGGGTGCGTTTGATCAGTGCAGAATGAGCAAGGAAGGGGTGCACAGACAGCAGAAGGCAATGAAACAGCTAGTGGATGCTCAGAAATGTGAAACACAGAATAGCTGTCAACTGCTTAGGTAGGAAGAAATAAAGGAAAACCATTTCCAAAGCCTGTGGCAGGGAGAAGCTCAAGCCCAGCATGACTTGAGCATTTCAGAGTGTTTCTTTTCCCGCAATAGGATTCAACCTGCCTGGTTCCTTATGGAAGCTCAGACACTAGTGACACTTTTGACACAGCAGCCTCTTGCAGTGAGGAATAAAGCAGGTCATTGGCTGCACTTCCCCAGGTACCTTCTAGAGCCTTCCCTGCCCCATCAAGACCACAGCAGGGACCCCAGAAGGGAAGTAGTGAGTGACAGGGGTAGAGGCACTGCCGGGGTGCAGGTATCTGTGGAAAGGCAGGTCAGGGCTTAAACGGTTAAAGAGCCCAACACTGTTTGCTTCACTCCGGAAATCCAGATCTTACCTATTTAAATAAACATGTCAGGAGGATGGTGGAGCGTCAGGCCTGTTATTGAGCAAACAGGAAGCAGCTGTATTCGATTAGGCAGGGCTAATTTGGTGGCTCTGATAGCCTGGGAATTAAGAAAAAAAAAAGTCTCCTCCTGTCGCAGCACTATTTATTTTCTATGGAAAATCAAATGGATTCTAACCCCTGGGACCCCTTGCTGGGGAGCAGTTCTGAAGGCGCTAGGCAGGGCTGCAAGAGGCCAGTGATAAAGCTGGAATGAGGATTCATCCAGCTGTGGGCACAGGTACCTGTCTGGGAGCAGGAGGAGCCTGGGCAACACAGGTGCTTTTGCTCAGGACACCCATTGAGAGACACAGGGGCCTCATGGGGGCTTGGATACCTGGTACGGCTCCTCTCTTAAGAAAGCAGGCTGTGTAGAAATTTCTCTGGCATTAACAATATGTAAGGCTTTTTCCCAAGTAGAGGATCTCATGACAAAGACAGCAAAAAGAATCTGCATTTCTGCTGTCTCCATGTTGTGTCTCCATGGATGCTGGCAAGGCCAGGAGATGTTGGCCCTTCCCAGCACTTCCAGAAACGTCCCTTTGGTGATCTACCAGCGCTGCTCGGCTCACCTCACTAGGTAAGGGTGGTGCGTCTGGAAGCATCCTTCTTTAACAGTCTCCAATAGCCCTGTAAAAGCTGCCAGCTCTTTCTCAGACCCTCCCCTGCTGGCATAATCCCCTGTCCCATCACCATGTCCCTGCTGCCCCTTTTCCTTCCTGGCCACAGCAGAAGGATCCTTGTGGCTTCCAGCACCGGCCTAGCAAGGTGTGCAGGACAGACCCCGGGATGTTGGCAGGTGGTGACTCTCCTTCCTCCCACCAGGGAGCACCGAGACGGTGCATGCCGAAATGCTGTTTCTTGGAAGCCGATCCTGATTTTTTTTCACAGCTCTCTAAGCTTGGCCATTACCCAGGCTTAGCAGAGCTAAGCTGCCCCAGCAGCCGTGAGACTCCCATGTAGCCTCTAAGAATATTCCTACTGCTGCCTACACAGATTTCCCAGGAAGGGCCTCAGCAAGCCACAGTCACAGCCAGGTTCCTCGCCAGGTTCCTCACCAAGTTCCCAGTTCTCTTCCAAGCTGTTTTGTTTCTCTGGGGTTATCCCAACTTGGAGATGAAGCTTTTGTTTTTCACTCCTGAAATTTCTGACGTAGTGGAGCTTTTCCCAGCAGATCCTATCCCTGGCTTTCCTGCATGTCCCCAGAAATTCTGCTAGATTGTAGCAACGTTCCGTATCAGATGGAAAGCAGCAGAGCTTCACTTTGCTTTCCACTGACTTCAGGGTAGCTTATTGGATACATCATAGCACTTCCTTGGGGAAATTCACTGCCTGTCCTTATCACTGAAAGAAGCTAGAGCAGGAGCTGGATTGAGGTGTGGGTCAGGGCCATCTCTCTGCACCTTCCCAAAACTTTTTCTCACACGGAATCTACCTTTGCACATATTCAAAAGCCATGTGGACAGGGTCCTGGGCAGTGTGACCTAAGTGATGCTGCTGGAGCAGGAGGGTTGGGCTAGATGATCTCCAGAGGTTTCTTCTTAACTCAATCATTCCACAAGTGTCTGAGTCTGGGGAGGAGGGCTGCTCCTAAGCCGCCAACAGGTGCCCATGGTAGTGATTACCAGCATGCAAGGAGATGCCTTGTGTTTAAGCAGGGGATGTGGTGG
Source organism: Nothura maculosa (assembly GCA_032353885.1). Classification (NCBI taxonomy): domain Eukaryota; kingdom Metazoa; phylum Chordata; class Aves; order Tinamiformes; family Tinamidae; genus Nothura; species Nothura maculosa. The sequence continues at coordinate 231,357 of JAUBOD010000978.1, read as the reverse complement.
AAGGCGGTCTGGGAGCATTCGCTCTCTTCAAGCAGCAGTTTGCTGGTGTGAATTTTGGCATGATTCTGCCTCATCCCCTGAGTCTGGGAAGCTTTACAGATAGTGCTGGGGCTGAGATAAAGCAAAACCAACCTCAGCATTCCCACTCCAACACCCAGCAGCTTTCCTGCTGCAGTCTCGGTGCTTCCAACACTTGCTTTTCGATTTTCACCTGCTTCCCAGAGCCCGGGAGCACAGGGAAGGCTCGCACATGGGAAACACAATGTGTAGCCTGGAATAGCAGCCCCAACACTGCAGACTGGGCTGCTCCCAGGGCCTCTCTGTTCCATCTCTTCTTGTGAGCCCCTGTATGACCAGCTGGCATGAGGGGACTGTCATCCTGTGTGCAGACCCTGAGCACTGCCTGGCCCATTACCCTCTAATCCCTTTGCAGCAACACTTAAACAGGACTCTGTCCCGATGGGCTCCCAGCTGAAGCCCAAGGGGTTACTCCATACACAGAGCTTAACCAGGCAATGTTCTCTTGCAGAAGCACAAGGTCTATCAGCACATTCACCTCGGACCATCAGATCCAGCCCAGTGCTGAGGATGGATTCATGCAGTACCCACTGGGATGCCAGGCAGGGATTCGCCCGCTGCGCTGATCCAGCGCTCCGGTTCCCACGTCCCGCCTTGACGTAACCAGGCGAACCTGAGAGCGAAGGAGTGAAAGGGGGGCCCTTTCAAGTCTAACAATAGCGCTTTCCTTCGCCGTCAATAGGCCCCCGAGATACACGCTGGGCTGACACGGAACTGTGCACAACAAAAGCCAGTGTCCGAACAAATCTTCTCAGGCGCTGGGTCCCCCGGGTGACCCGAGGTTAGCCTGGACTTTTGCTACCGCCTGGCCCTCTGGAGCAGGAATGTCCCTTTGCGCCGCACGCCATGGCTGGTTCCCACGGTTCCAACCTGCCTTGCTATTTATCAGCAACGATCCCCTAATCCCTTTTGTGAAGGTCTGATTCAAGCTCAGTACAATGTAGCGAAAAAGAGGAGGGGGAGAGGGCGAGAGGGAGGGGGAAACAGTCCCAAAGAATGAAAATCAAACCTCTTCTACCTTTCCCCCTGCCAATGGCTCCCTGGGGACTTGCGAGCCCTTTACCTCTGCTCCCAGCGCCCGGCTGCGGCAGGGAGCCGGGAGGAAGGTGGACGGTGGGATGCGGCTCGTGATGGACGCACCAGTGTTTCAAGGGTGCACAAGAATGCGCTTGCATGTGCACAGGTTAAATCAGTGTCAATGCTTACGGTGGTTCTCTCATGATGGTCCACCTCTGAAAAACAGGCTGCTCTCTCCTTGGTGAGAAATTCATAGATTCCACAGAGAGGAATTGAGACAGGAGGCATGAGCTTAACACTGTGCCAGTGGGGGAGAGACGACACAACTCCTCATCCATCCCAGCTCCTCCATCTCCTTGCAAACGTGTCCCTCTCTTGCAGGCAAACCTGCTGCCCAAAGGCAGTCACCCAGCACAACACATTCACATGCACCACGGCCCAAGCTGGATGCTTCCTTGGCAGCTGCCCATGCAAGGTGCTAACTCCACTTTCCTCCGCATGAAACCCCTTCACCAAATCCTGTCCGCATTAGCGGAGGATCTGCAAGCCCTTTCCCAAGATAACTTTGGAACAAAACAGTTTCCAAAGGCTGCACTACTTACAAACAAGGACTTTTTTTCCTACCCATTGTCCTCGATCCAATGCTGTTTTCTTTGCAAATGGCAGGGAAAAGAAGTAAAAGAAGAAGAGATGACCTCCCATGCTAATCTTGTTAGGTTAAACTGTTCTCTAAACAGATGGAGGTGGAAGGCAACGGATTTTTGTCTTTTCTACGGAGAGGTTAGGTTTGTAGGGCGCCCGAGGTCACTGCGGGCAAACTGGCAGCTTTGCTCTTTGTGTCACAAAAGCAAGTAGAAAGCAAAGTGGTAACAAATGTTCCAAGCCGAGCTGCTAAGGTGGCGATCAGGAGATTCAGCCAGGGATTTGCTCCTTCTTTCTCTTGGAAGGCTCTCTGGGACAACTGTCCTCGCACCTTCAGATTTATGAAGGATGAGCACTGGGCTCATCATGAGCTTCATCATGAGCCCAAGGCACCTCTGATGAGTGGAGAGGAGCTGTGCTCTGCACGGAGCGTGTGGGGAAGGATGCTGGGGGTGGTGGTCCCTAGCATGGCTGCTGGCCAGGTGTCCGTCGAGTGCTGCTCCCACTAGGGGTGGCAACATGCAGGAAAGGCCGCTGAGGGTTAGTGTTCCTGCTTGCAGCAGGGGCAAGTGAGGCAGAGGGGCTCCCAATGTGTCCCAAGGCACAGGTGCTTCGGATTAACCCCTCAACACCAAGCCCCACTGAGCTGCGGGTTACTGGGAGGCTGCATGGCCACCATTCCCTACCACCTCGTGGCCCTGTGACTTCTGCGCACTGCATAAATGTTTGTGATGAGCACTGAGGGCTGCTGTGCTGGGAAGCTGGCAGAGCGCTGCCCGGGGGCTCCTGGCAGCCCCCTGGCAAGGCCTGGTGTGTCTGAGGCGCCTCTCGCTCCAGAAGCCGAGCAAAACCCCGCAGCACTCCAAGGAGGTGCAGGTACCCACTTGAGGACCAGTGTTTGAAGCAGTGTAGAAGCATCTCAGGCTGGTCCCAGCCATGGGACTGGGGGATTTATGCCCCAGGGTCACTTGAGCTTTGCAGCACTGACGTGTCCCCCATGCTTGCTTCACCATGCACAGGACCACCCTCCACCCTGGTGCCCACTCCCATGGTGCCCATTCCCTCTGCCCATCCTGCTGCTCCCCTTCCTCCAAGATGTTTCTTTTATTGCCCTCCGCCATTTCCCCTGCAGCACCTCCCCGCCCTGCTCAGGCCTTGCCCTAGTGGGCTCAGCGTGGGCCGTGGACCGGGCGCCCACCACGTTTCGCTTCCCCTCTCTCCTGCACGGGCAGCAGCAGCAGCGGCAGCGGCCCCTGAGAGAAAGGGAGGCCCCGTTCCCAGCGCGGGGGAAGCCCCCGGCCGGCTCGCGGACATGCCGGCCTGCGAGCAGCCGTGGCCCCACGGGAGCCGAGTGTGAGAACCTGCCGCTTGCTAAGCGCTGTGGGAAAGTGGGAGGATGGGCCGCCCGCGCCGCCCGCCTCCCCGCACACACGGAGCAGTGGGAAACAAACAGGCGGCGGGAGCGAGGCCTCGCGCGCCGCCCCAACCGGCAGCGCCGCCCTGGCTCACCCCATGCGCCCGTGGGGCACCCACCCATCCGTCCTGGGGACTTAGGAGGAGGAGGGAGGTGTTTTGGCAGCCCACACAGCCAAATTTTGAGGATTTTGCTCAGTCCTTGCTCAGGTGCAAAGTGCTGGGGCTGGTGGACTCCAGTTGCCTGTAGGGTGGCTGAGGAAGTTGCTGGCAGTGGGTGGAAAGGGGCCCGTCAGGCCTGGCTGCCTCTTGTGCCTCCGTGAGCTGACAAATGCCCCCGTCTCCCTGCTCCGCAGGACCCTGCTCCCGCCCTCGCTGGGTCTTGCCCAATTCAGAGGCAAGGCTTCCACCTTGGAAGCCAGCCAGAAGATGGAGGCCTGCAGCCGAGTGAGCAAGCCACAGAAACCAGAGCTGGTGAGAGCTGCGATGATCCCTGCTGACCGGCGCCTGCACGCAGCAGGACCGGCATGGCAGGACCCACGCCAGCGTTTTCCTTTGCAACTGCTTCCATTTTTTTCCAATAATTTTCCCCCTGGCTAGATGTGTAGCTTTCCTGGAAGGGGGAAGCAGAGCTGCTGCAGCTATGCTTGGCAACCCCAGCGGGGTGCTCATCCCCTGGTCAACAAGATCTGCAGACATCAAGCTGCCAAATGGCACTTTTCTTCTCCTGGCCTCGCCAAAGCCCAGCAGAGCCCTGGGGATCCCAGGCTGGAAAACTTCATTGCTGCTAAATGCTCCTGGGATTTGCAGACACTCTTTCGACCTCGCCACCTCCGGGGGGGGTGTTATCCAGCTGCCCTCCAATGCTAACCCAGCTGCCACGCGCTGGGAAAGGGCAGCGATGCTGCACCGTGGGGAACAGCCCAAAGGGAGCGCGTGAAAATTGGTGCTTGCAGCACGATGCTGCTGAGGGTCTGTGTCGGAGGGATGGCGGGGAGGGAGAGACGCTCTGCTCGGAGCAGCTGCATGGCCTACAGGGACCCTGCTCTGCTTGGGCCTGGAGACCTGAGGTGCTGAGCTGGCTAAGACCTTTTGCTCAGCCATTAACGGCAGCCTGCAACACAATCGGAGTCTTTTTCTCCAAGAAGCAAAATTAAGGTATGGATGCAGGGAAGGCCCTGCTTCCTAGAGAGAAACATAGGGCCCTGGGGAGTTGAATAAGGATGTGTTTTGAGACTCCTGGACCCCACTGAGAGCAGTGAAGAGCTGCTGGTTTACTCTAAATCTCTCCATGTTTCTCCAGTTCTATCAGCACAGTTATCAGTTTCCCACAAGCTCCATCAAAACCAGTTAGCCCCCTTTTCCAGTCTGAAACATTTCCCCTAGCTGCACTCTGAGCAGCTAAGCTCACATCCTTCCTCACTTGGTATCCAAGGGACTCTAGAAATGCCAGTGCCAATGCCAGCCCCGGTACTATCCTCCTATCCTGGGAGCTATGGCCAAGCTCAGCGCTCATGCCTGCTGGGTGCCAATGCCAGCCTGGTTGTTTAATGCCAGCCCAGGTGCTAACAACCACCCTGGGTGGTAAAGCTAGCCCCAACGTTAACACCAGTCTGGATGCAATATAAGCCTGGCTGCCAACACCAGCTGGGGTGCCAACCCCAGTGTGGGTGCCAGTGCCAGTCTGGGTGTCAGTGCCAGCCTACGTGCCAACGGCACACAAATGTTACTGAATCCTGCCTCCCTGTGAGTCACAAGACCAGTTGCTTGCAGCTATCAGACTTACCGTCCTGGAACTGTGAGAGTGATGAGGAAGCAATGGTCTCTGTGGGAGCTGCAGCCTCCTGGAAGGCTGATGAGCACTGGTGGTGGAGCTGAGGCCCCGCTAACCAGGGGTGTTGGCGTGTATTTCTTAGCATTGGCCATCTCAAGGCATGGATATAAGCAAGAGGGCATGTGAATATGGAAATTCCATATTCCTTCAATTCCTTTCCAATACAGTGAACCCATATGTGGGCATGGCCAGGATGTGCAAGGCAAGCCCCACCACTACAGGATACTGGAGGAGATGGCGTCTGGCCTGGCTTAGTTCTGCAATCCTCAGAGTCCTCCCCAAAGCGAGCTGGAAGAGAGTGGGAGCCCATCTCTGCCCTCTGAGGCCAAAATTCTCCTATGTGGGCATTGTGCCATGTTGCAATGAGGTGTTTGCATTGTTTCCTGCTTTTTGTCTATACATATTCTCAATCTGGCTTTATGTATTGTTGAGCTGCTGTGGAGGGCACCTGTGGTAAATCAGCTCAAGCCACATGCAACATAAATAAAAACAAAGAAATACTAAGAAGCAGTAAAAAAAAAAAAAAACAAAATCCCAACCGGATCTAACAAACAAGCAACCAGCAACAAGGAACTGCCCAAAGGGCGAAACCCTCAGGGGTCTACCACAAACAGGATCCGTTCCCAAATGACAGGGGAGGATGTGGGGAAGGAAAGGGAGGAGGTCCTGAACATGGTCAAGGAAAGGCCAGCTGGGAGAGGCGGAACAGCAGTGAACACTAAAAGCGGTCCCGCCGGGATCACAGGAGATTCCCTCTGGGAAGCTAGGCTGTATGCTCCCAGCTGCCACCGGACACAGCCCAGTCCTACGTGACTCTGGAGACAGAAGGCAAAGCCAGACAGAAGGCAAAGCCAGAAGGCAAAGGTGGCAATCACCCTCAAATGCTCCACTTGTCAGGTGTGGATTCTGCACTCTGTACCAGTGCCAAGACACAGGGTAATCATGAACCCAAAGTGCTGAGGTTGGCATGAAACGCTTTTCATGTTGCTTTAGACCAAAGGCTAAGGAGAAGGTGCCACTGCGATGCGCTCCTCTGTACTGCCAGCCTGGCTGAACGCCATCCAGAACCTGTAGCCCAAACAAGATCCACTGGGAAAAATCTACACGCTCAAGAAGAAAGCTGATACTCTGCTCAGCCAGGCAGGTTTCAACTCAGGATCTATGATGGCACTACCAATATGCAGAAGTGACTCCAGCCCTTGTCAGCAGAGCTTGACCTTCTCTGATCAACCTCAATCAATACCTTTCTGTGAAACTTTAAGGGTTTTTTTTGACTTTGTGCTGCTCAGCTGCTGAGGGAAGCAATGAGTCCTGTCCATACACGCCAAGATATTGCACAGCACAGACACGCACCTCATTGCATTTTGTGGCATAGAGCTGCAGGGAGTAAAGTGTAAACTTCATGGCAACAGAAACTCTGCTGAGACCAGCCAGCTTCAGCCACTCATGCTGATGAGATGATGGTCGGAGCCTGGATTCCCCAGAGCTGCAGTGATGTTTTCAGCTGCTCAGACCTGCAGCAGATAGATAGGACCTTCCTCTTCTGCTGCTCTCAGCCATGCAGAGTAAAACAGAAAAAAACACCAGACTTCCTCCACTTGGCTACTGCTGGGAGGCCAGTGCAACACCCTCCCTGGAGCACTGCATGCGTGATACCTGCATGCAGGCAGTGAGCTGGAAGCACTTCTCCTGTCACTTTTGCTGCTGCACCATCCTGCCTGCTCATGTGTCAAGAGCTGGGAGGAATGTGCACAGCACAGGGAGCCTTTACGTGCCTCTCTTGGAGGCCAACATGTCCATATTGAGGACAAGAGCTTGAGGGCTCTGCTTTCTTCCATATGAAGAGCTTGGGGGCATTCTACTTTGCTGTTGCAGTGTAATCGCCTTCTTACTCCCCTGCCTTGTGTCTCGAAGGCGGCCAGCACAGCATGGTCCAGGCTGGGAATTTGCCATTCCCCCTGCCCCGTCATTCAAAGCAAGCAGGAGATGTGGAAAAGCAGCCTCACTGATGCATCCAGAAAGAAGTGCGAAGATGGAAACAAAAAGACAGAGCAGCTGGAGTGCCAAGAAGCTCAGTTGGAGGCTGGCAGGGCTACGACAATAAATAAATAACAATAACTGCATGTGTATATTTGTCATCTTATTGCATCCCACTGCCAAGGCACAGGACTGCCACCACAGAGAGATCTGCTGCAGCCTGGGACACCACAAAAAAACACAGGGACAGACGGAAAGAGAGGGCTCAGAGGGCAAAATGAGCCTGCTGCTGCGGCAGGAGCACAAACACCTTTGGGCAGCCGGCTTGGGATGTTTGCTGCATCCAACCCTGCATGCCAGGGGCTGTCCAAGCACCTGGGAGCAGAGCCATGGCTGGGCAACGGTGCTGCCTGGCCATCCTTGCTGGCAGCGCTGTGTGTGCACCTCCGTGCATGAATCTCCCGCTGGGAATGCAGGTGCAGTAACGCTGCCGACGCGGTTCTTTTCCCAGCTGCTCTGCAAACCCACCGAAAGCAAAAGCCCAATGGTAAAATGTGCCCTGGCTGTTGCAACAGTCTTTTCTATGTGAGTTGGGAGAGCACATAGACTGGAGTCACACTGGTGGGAAATGCTCCCCAGCAAGTGACTGAGCTGATAAGGTTGGAGCCTGTGCCCTGGCATCCCACCAAACATTCACATTGGTGTCTCAGGCAGAAATAGCTGTTTTTTTTTTCCAATTCTCTCTCCCTATTCTGCCAGCAGAAGCAGCCCTGTCAGATGATCAGGAGAAGATGTTCAGCATGCATGTCCATGCAAGGCAGGTTGGCTCATTTCTCCTGCCTGTTTGGCTGATTTTCCATTACACTGTGCACAGCAGAGGTCCCAAAGACAGGACTCAGACTGCCCTGAGTAAGATGCTCAACCACCTACGGTCTATTCGATCCTTTCTTGGTCAACAGGGGGAAAGACTGCCACTCTTCCCAGCAATTAGGTATGGAAGGGATGAAGATTTACTTCTTGGTGCTGGTGATGAATAATTTGGATCAAATCATCCACCTTTAGAAGTGTACAGGTAGGTGAGATGAACCTCCTCAAATTCCAGACCTGTCAGGGGGATGATCGCTTGACCAAAGCAACCAAGACAGGAGGACTAGACATCTTCCTACCATGCAAGCATGACGCCGATCAGAGCCAAACAAGCGGCCACTGAGGGTACTGACAGCCCCTCCTGCCTGGGCCAGTGGCCATGTGCCTGGCACACTCCCTTGGCTAAGAGAGACAATGCAGATTTGCAAAGAAGAAATCCAAAGCAGGGACCGCTGTTCCTCCAGGAAGCACTGTGGCTTTTCCCAACAGATCAGTTTTGCAGCAGGACAGGGAGGGGAGTGAGAACCCATTTGTGAGGGAGCTTGCCACATCTTGTGAAGGCGGAATCGGAGTGTGACAGTCACTGAGTTTCAGTCCTGGGAAAATGAGATGTCAGCTTGCTTGCTGGACAGGCGTGGGTTGGCTCACATGATCCTGAAATGTGCTCAGCCTGGCCCGTTGGTCTCCACAGCCTAACCACATAGCAAGGATACACCATGCTCGCCAAGAGGACATGGCAACAGATGCCCATATTTTATGGGTAAACACTTATCTGGGGTGCTTCTTCATCCTGCAATAAAGTACCATCACTGTCTTTACCTACATTCAGCCTTGTGGTCCCAGAGACTTTCCCAAACTAGTCCTCAACCCATGAAAGTGTGCAAGCCAGGTAAGTAACTTCTTTTGTCAAAGAGGGTAAAGAGAATGATCTTTTAGTTCTCTGGACAGCTCTTAATTTTGGATCACATCAAACAACTGTCTTATAAGTTGGATTCCCTCTTACTGGAGATTCCTCTTCCCGGTGCCATTGATGCAGATACTCATCATGTTTACAGATGTTCTATGCCTGGAGTTTCCCTTTCCATCTTGGAAGATCTCAGCTCTGCTTGCACATTGTCTTAATGCAGCTATTGCTTCTGAAGCATCAAGATATCACTCGCCTTGAAGCCACCGCTCCAGTTTCGTCACCACTCTGGATTAACCACATCGTGGATTAACATAGAGCCACATCTCCCTGCAAATTTAGAGAGATACCTTAAATTAAAAACAGAGGATGAGACTGTAAAACAGGGTGAGGACTGCGCATGTGCTGTGAGCAGTCGTCTTCATCTATCATGTAAAAGGAAGCTGTTTGGATGGGGAAAAAAGGTTGAATTGTCACAAGAGGAGAAAAAGAATCCTCTGAAATTAGAAATCACTTTGGTTACAGCTATAAACATTATAGTGGGGTCAACTGATAAAACACACAAGCTGTATGCTGCATCTGCACAAGTGAAACCCCAAATTGCAAAATCTTCTAGTTATTTTGTACAAGAAGAAAATAATTTCTCTATTCCTACTATGTTCTTCATAGCCAGAAGCTCAGGCACTATTAATCTCCTCCATGGACACTCCGAGGAAATCAGCTTTAACAGCTACTGCCAAAGAAGTGCTTTGCTCTATGTTTTTATCCTGAAGCCCAATTCCTTACTAGATAATACATTTTTCAGGTTTATTAATTCTTTTTAAATTTTCCACTTTATTCAATACAGATAACACATGGATGGAGCTGTTAGTTCAGCAGCCACTGCATATGATTGCATGTGATTGCATGTGATGTTTTATACTGGGAAATTTGATAGCGCCTGCTAATATTTTCTGAAGGCTCTGATCTTTTCACTTTATGGCCAGATCTTTCCCAGAGGAACAAAAAGAACATTTTAATCCATCTGATACATCTTCCACAGTTGACCACTGAGAAGCCTTTCCCCAAGACATCAGAGCTGCAGCCTATGGAGAATTGTCCTCCATTCCTCTCACAAAGCAGAAGATATTTGAGATTCTCAGATGAGGTATAGAGAGGACTTTTAAAGTGCATATCTTAGCCTGGATCTCTAGAGTGTTGATTTAATGACAGCCTCCCTGAAATTCCATAATCCTTGCAAGGTGGCCAGATTCTTACCAAATACACACATGCCCTATGGAGGAGAGTGCTCACAGGGAAGGGATTTTGGAAGGCACAGGGCATTGTGCAGAGGTACATAGAGTGGAGTGCTTTGATTTCACCAAATCCACAAGAATATTCCTGTCTCTTTTGTGACAGATGCAACTTCCTTTCATTTCGGACTGGGGAAAAAAGCATTGAGGGACTTTATGGCTATGGATGGGAGGTGACAAGTTTAGCCGTCCTGCCGTATTCCCTGTCTGATAGTAGCCAAGTTACTTGTGCTTGGGTAGGACGTTATATCCTGGCGTGTCTTATGGTCTTTGAGCATCCAGCAAGGGGCATGTTGCCTCAGTGACTGGCAAGGGGCACGTGGCCCAAGCACCCTGGTGAGGGGTGCAGCACCCAAGCACCCACATGCGAAACCAGCACCCAAGTATCCAGCAAGGGGCAGGTTGCCTGAGCAGCCATGTAGGGCAGGGACATGGCTGCTTGCAGCCTGCGTGCTTGCCAAGCTGCTGCACCCTAAGGAGCTGCTGCCACTTGGCCCTACCCGTCTCCTCTGGTGACACCCTGCAGAGCAGAGGAGACCTGGCCTGGCACCTCCCAAGGACACCGGGCCACATTCCCGGGAGTTGTCCTGGCAGGAGGCTGCAAGCCTCCCCCACAGATCTGAAGTTCTATGGAGTGAAGGACTGCCAAGAGCCAGTGGAGGCTACGAGCCAGGGATAAGGGGATGTCGACCCCAAATCAGCGGCTTCACCTCACCCTCCAGACACCCGATGGCACCTCAAGATGCATAGCGTGGGTGAGAGGCCAGCTCCAACCACTGCTCTTCCCGTGGACTCCCATCCAGTGCAAGAAGGCCCCACAGTGCAGAACCAGGAGGGCTCCGAGCCCCTGGGGGTGCTGAGCGGGGCCCCAGCACTGCTCACCCCGCCAACCCGGCCGCCAACCGAGATGAAGGCTTGAGAGGGCTCAAAACAAACAAGCACTTTGACTTAATGGGGCGGCAGTTATTTTTGGCCTAGAGGGAGTTCACACAGCATGTGTTGTTTTAGTAAATAACTGTGAGCGGAGCTTGCGGCGTGGGGAGCAGGATGGGAACCGGCGTGCTCCCGGCAGCAGGGGAAGAGCTCTCGCCTTGGCGCCCCGGTGCTAACAGGAAACCAGCGGCCTCACCTCCACCAGCACCACGGCGCATTCACACTTTTATTGTCACCACATCCTCGGGCAGCCACATCAGAGGGAAGCGCCGGCGGGAGGGCCCGGCAGCACCGCGCTCGGGCGTGGGAAGGCGGCCGGGGAGGCAGCGCTTGGCGGAGCCGCGAGCGGCCGCGCTGCCGCGAGCCAGGCCTGCAGGGCGCCGCACACACCGCACGGGCTCGTGTTGCCGTGACGCCTGGGCCCACTGCGAGCCCTGCGTGCGAAGCCCAAGCGCAAGCTCTTTCCCACGCGCTTCTGCGCCTTGCGAGGGCACCCCAAGCCCCCTGCAGAGCCCATGGTGCTTCTGCACGCTCATCGGCTGCCTCTATGATTATCTGCTCAAGTCTTAAGCACTGGGGTCCTTGGGAACCTGTGTGTGTTCAGTGGGGTGGAAGGAAGCCCCTGTATTCCTTGAGGTTGGCAAGTGGCAGGTGTCATAAACCATTTTTGTACTTTTTGAGGGAAAGAGTGACCACATTGAGGGTGCCTAGGATAAGATTCCTGCTGCCTGAGGAGCATTTTTGTGGCATTACCTCAATCAGCCAGATTCCATGAAAATTGCGGCAAGGATTTTCACAAATGGCGAGCATGGCCATTGGGGAAACTCGTATGAGGTCACGTGACCCATCATCTCCTTATGGGAATGATGGCTGGAGACACCTCCCATCCGATGTTACCTGTAATCTCCGGTGCAGAGACTTGACTACAAAGCAGAGCCTGTGGCTGCAGCCCAGACAGAAGCCGAGGATGAGGAGCTGAACTGTGGAGTAAGTGTTGGCTTCACATCTCATTTCCCCACTGCTGTCAGCTTAAATTAGGCGGCTCCTGACATTCTCAAACACTCCTGGAGTCCTGTGGGAGCGCTGGGAGAGGCTGCGGCGGTAATTGGAGAAGACAGTTCCATTGCAGCCACGTCTCCAGGAGTGGTGCCGGTGGCACCATGCCCAGACACGAGAAGGCACTCTCAAACACGGATAGCTTGCCTAGTCGAAAAGCCTGCCCGGCTAGCAAGAAGAGTCATCAGTGCAAATCTCCTGTCACAAGAGACAAATAGCCCCCGAATATTGATGGGAAGACACCAGGTTGGCTTGCCATGAAAAATAAATAAATGGGCAATAAAATCACTGCTCTTTCAACAAGGGGAGGTGAAGAAGAACCCATGTTTCCCCATCTCAAAACCCCAGGACAACTGAAAGAGAAAAGCAATGATGTAGGCTCAGTAAATCTCTGAATGAAGGGCTAAGCATACAGGCTACAAGCTAGTTAGACTTACCTTTACCACAGCCCAGCTGCTGCAAAATGCCCATACATGCCACTCGGAGCCCATTTCTAAAGGGGTAAGTATCTTCCCATCAACATTCAAATGCAGTTTTGTAGGCAAATCCTTATGTGCACCCAATGGAGAAGGCTCATCTTGCACTCACATATCTGTGCAATTTCTGGAAAAAGGTTTACGGCATCTTGGAACAAGCCCTGGTGCTGATACGGCCCTCCAGAAAGTCCATCTAGGTCATATCACACACAGTAGATGTGAGCAGATGGTCCCCTGCAACCAGTCCTAGGGCTGGTGACCGTCTTTATCTATATCCCCAGAGAGGATCTGTTTTTCTCTGATTACTGCCATGGGGAACATAGGGTCACTTCTGTTGTGTGATCTTGTCAAACCTGGGTTATATTTGTGATAAAAAAACCTAAATCCACTGTATTTGTAGACCCATAAAAGACTTCCCTAGAGGGAGATAAGAATTGAAGGCAACTGACCTTAATGATGTTGGAGAGATTTATGGGATTACCTTAAAAGGATTTATTGGAGGGCTTTTTTAATGAGCAAATAATTAGTAATTTATCTGCTTTTAGCTGCTTTGCAGTTTTATGACCTAGTGCAGTCATTTTCTAGTCTTTTTAATAAAGGATGATTTTGCTCTATTGGGCAGTAAGACTATAAAGTAAAACATCACAGTTTTAAGTGGTCTTCAGCAACACTGGGAGACAATGCAGGGCCCTTTATCATTAGCACAGTAACACAGAGCAGACCATCAGACACTTGAAGACATATCCAGCTTGTCTTAAACTTCCTTTGGTAAAAGACACCATTGCTCACACTGGCAGAAGGACTGGTTTGGAGAGAAGGAACTGGGCTGGCTAATTGGCCACCATGACCCTGGAAAGATTGAGTCTCCTGGAGAGATTGCTCCATGACTGAATTGTGATACTGAGGACAGAACGTGGTCCCAAACCAAGCACTGGGCACTCATCTCACCAAGCTTTGGCCAACAGAAGGAAAACAGTGGTTAATCCTGTGATTACTAGCAATTATTCTAGCTTCAGGCCAAGAAAGCTAAGGAGTATCTAGAGAAGTCACTGGGAATGGGAAATCTGCCCATCATGGAGTTAGAAGCGATCTTGCAAGAATCTGTGTTCAGGAGCAGGAGGGACAGAATTGTGCTGTGTCAGATACTGGGGTCAGAGCTGGGAAGCAAGGCTGTGAAGCAAAGCTATGAAGCAGGGCTTCAGCAATTGCTGAAGGCATCCTCCATGATTTTTAAAGACAAATTGTTCACAAAACAAGCAGAAGAAGAAGACCAAAGCTAGAAGAGCAACTGGTGACAGACAAGGCTCTGAGAAACTCCTTAGCTTCGTATTCAACCACGTTGAGGCTCAAAGTGCTGGAGACCCATGGCCCATAATAACATGATGAACCAAATGGGCTCCAGGTCCCTCTCCACAGTTCTCCTGTTCTTAAAGATCATGGGAAGAAACACAGCTCAAAACTACGGCCTCATAAGTCATCAAAGCTAACTGTATATACATGGTCAGGCAGTTTGCTGCAGGGGAAGCTTCTTTTTCAGGGGAGAACAACATGTTCAGTCCTCCAAGAGCTCCACTCTCTCCATTACCAACGCCAGTTCTTGCAAAGGGAGATTTCCCTTCCAACTACTCTTTTCCCAAAAGATCTCATTTCCCTGCCAGTTTCCAGCATGAACATGCCAGACCCAGCAGGTCGCCAACCGCACTGAGCTGGCATCTCCCACGTTTGTCGGAATAACCTTTTCGTTCCTTTCATGGCCGAAGCTCCTAGGCGTTTAGCTGTGAACACATTCCTGCTGGGATTTCAGCGTGCTGGAGAGGTGGCTCTGTGGCAGACAATTGATCTGGTGCAGAGCAGGTAGCTTGGCCCAGCAAACCCTGCTCACAGCACGCCTCAGAAAGTCATCAGCCCATGTCTGAACTGGACTGCCTAAAGCTTCTGCAGCCAGATAAGAGTGCTCTAGCATTATTTAACTAAAAAAAAAGAGTTCAGGAACTGATGTGATCTCCCCAGTGCCAGCCACCTCACCGACCTGTTTCAGGTTTAAGAAAATAATAAATAAGAAAAGAATAAAAAAGGCAAAGGCACACTGAGAGCCAAGGGGCTGTGCAGCCTTGGGCTGGCAGGCCACTCGCTCATGACGTAGCAACAGAAAGCCTAGTGTGCCAGGAGAAGCAATCACGTTGATTGCCAAGCTCACAGCGACTGAAAGGAGAAAAGCCCCATTAGCCCCACACATCCATCCTTTGGAAGGGAAGCAATGAACAAAGAGCTGTGCTGGGGCTTTGTGAAAAGGTCAGCAAGAGGGATACGTTCCCAGTTGTTCTGCCCAGGATCTCCTCATGGGAGAAGTGGTGGCACAAAGCTATTTGAGGAGAGGAAGCTTGTAATTAATAACCTAGAAAGGGGACTAGAGAGGAATGTATCTGCCCATGGGAAAAGCAAAACCCAGGGCACAGCTTCTGTTGGCAGGAAGCAGCCCCAAGGGAACGGGCAGAGGTATAAGGGTCAGCCCACACCTGGATACAGCCTGGGTAAGACCTTGCTCCACTCCACCAGTCTCAAAGAGACTATTCACGGTGAAAGACCTGGCGGGGACTTGACAGCATTGGTTCATGGTCCTGAATAGACCCTTATTCCTGTGCGACTTGCAGGGAGAAGTTTTCCTGAGACTTAGGACTCGCTGAGAAACAATTACAGCAACAGTAAAGGTGCAACATTATTTTTATCTGCACGCCAAGTGTTTTATCTAGTGCAGAAATGACCAGACAGCCACAGCTATCTACTGCACAAGACATTACAAACTCTGTGCAAACAGACTTTGTCTAAAGGCCTGCATTTCTCACCTCCATCCTCCCAGTGATGGGATATCTGCATCTCTATAGTGGTTCCCCAGGCTTGACTGACTGCCCTCAGTCTTCTACAACTCCTTCTCCCCTAAGACTCACCATTTTCTCTTTCCTCCTGCAATGGTTCAGAGTCCAACGGAGCTGGTGTCTACTGGGACACATCATCAAGTGTGTTTAGTTTGCCAGTGAATGGTGGTTGAAAAGAAAATATTACCAGAGTTCACAAGGTCTGTGAGAATAGTGAGGCGCTGGAGCTGCACATGCTGTGTCATTCCTGGCTTTGCTGCTAATTGGGCACGGACTGCCAATCTGGACTTACTCCAGTGGAAAAAGGAATCTCCTTCCCTGCTTTTTTTTCAGATAAGTCAAAGGTCAGATACCTTTAAAGTCTGTACAACTACTTAAAGCTTTCTGTGTTGTTACACTTAAAAGCTTTGTTATGGTAGGATTCTGCCATTCATTAGGAGGCAGAAAAAAGCTACCTTTACTAACATGCCCCTGGCAAAATGAATCCCTCTCACGTCATTTTCTTTTCTTAGACTGTGAAATTCTCTCTGGCTTAACAAATCCCAAAGAAAACAGTAACTCCTGGGCTTGTGGGTACCAATCCTGCTCTATTTATATTTTTCTAGACCCAGTCCAGGCTAAATCTGCACTGTGATGATCAGTCACTATTAATGACAGTTTAACTTTTTATCACCATCCCTGACTTCATGAAAGTCAGAGGTTGGACTATAACAAACAAACTGTATTAGATTTACTAAACAAGACTTTGCTTGATAAAATTCTTGCAGACTAGAAGCACATTAATATCCATTAGCTTCTGAGTTAAAGAATAACCTTAAAACATGAGGATCCTTGGAAAGGTGTGACATAAGAAGGGGCAACTGCACAGAGAAACACCGATCTTCTGGTAAAGACGGATTGCAGAATGAATTGCCTTATTTTTAGTGTAGATGATAAAGGAATGATGACAAATTTCAAAAACCAATCAAGCTTCATAAAATAACGAGCAGAAATGTTCAACATTTCTTCAAGAGACCTGTCAAGAGTTGCTGTTTTAAAGACTGGGCTTCTGCATGCAAGGGCTTGCAAAGAAAAACAGATGAAACGGCTTTTGCACTGTAATCTTCCTGGTGAGCTTTGGTGTATGCCTCATTATCTGAACAAGTGGGATGGCTCTCCTGACCATCAGTAACTGAAATGCTTCTGTGAGATTGATCTAACCCTGCATGGCAAGGGTAAATACCAAGCCGTCCCCAGCACATCTCATGATAGAACATGATGGGTTTTATTCTTGGCAGTCAGGGCCATTAAAACAAAAGCAGGTTCAGGAGGGATTTAACACTTTGGAAGTGCCAACAAGCTGATGAAAGCCATCACTCTGGACACACTGTACTCCACCAGGGATGCTGAAGCTCTTTAGAAGTAGCTTCATGCAATGCAGCTTTTATGAGTCCCTATGAGATGCTCTAAGGCCTGTTCCCACTCAGCTCATGGGAGTTCTGTCCCCACAGAACATGGAAAAGACACTGCAGGGGCCCCTCTGGAAAGCATGGAAAGTGGACACTATCCGCTGTGTTGGCAGGAGTTGCCATCTCTCCGGGCAGTACTGCCCTGGATCCCTGGCATCTCCCCTATAGACAAGGGAGCCACAGTCAAAACAGACACTGCAGTGTTCAATGCGCTGTGGGAATCAGCCTCGCTGGCTCCTTGTTTTTATTTGCACTACTACAGATAAGAATCCCAGGGTGTTGTGGGAAACAGGAAGACCTTATCTCCCATCCCAAGCCGCGTCTCCTGTCACAGCCTTGCTTTCTTTTCCCTGTCTCTCCAGACACAAAATGATATTAGTCCACGGATGAGCCTTTGTGAGGCTGCTCTGGGCCTGAGCCTACAAGCAGTTCTTTGGGAAGCCCCTGAGCACCTGGAGCTCATGAGGATAAACCCACAGGCACCATCCCAAGGCTTCTGGAGAGGCCCAGCAGGCACCGCATTGACCTTCTTGTCTTGCATGACCAGCGCTGCTGTCCACTCCATCTAATAGCTGCAGTA
>JAUBOD010000978.1:200161-210514 GCA_032353885.1 Nothura maculosa | reverse complement strand
ACGTCAGGAGAGCAGTTCAAAGGACTAGTAAATAGATTAGCTGAAGTCTGGGCTGCATTCTGCAAAATGGAGAGTGCTGGGTAATGGATATGTGTTGTAAGCAGGGATAATCACCGGGATCCTCAAGTGCATGTCACTGGAAAAAGGGACTTCTGGAGTTACACTGTTACAGGACTTTTTTGCTGTGACATCAGACAAGTCACATTTTTGTTTTTTCCTAGAAATGCAACCAGGAATTCAAGAAATTAATGTTGACTTTTGCTAAGAGTAATGAGAAACTGAATCTAGGACCTGCCCCACCAGCACCAGCCTCCTGAAAATGGAGCCTCTCCTGAGGTGTCTCTCTGGGTCATGCCCATATTGTGGAAGCAAATCGTCCTCCAGCCCCTCCTCTGAAGGGCGGCTGTGAGGCTGGGACTTGATGCTCAGGAAAGTTCAGGTTTGGCATTTGCATACTCTGGAATTTGGAACTCCTCCTTTCCTCCTTTCCACTCGTGCCCCCAGGATGGATGTCAGGTCCATACTTGTGTCAGGTAGAGCTCTCAGCGAGGGGCTCATTAGATATGCAGCAAAAATAGCAGAATAAAGATACTGCAGACTGACCTGGTTTCCTCCTTACCACGAATCTCTACTTTTACACTGGCCACTGCACACACAGTGAGATGTAAAGTGCAACTCTGATATCTATATGTGCGTGTCTGCCCAGCCAGCGACTCACAAACCTCTCCTGAGTTTGGGCGCCACTGGTTCCAGCAGCATCCAACACAACTGCCCCAGAGCAGCACAGTCCAGGGGCTGTTGGGACACTGACATAGGCATCTTGGTGCCATGGCTCTTATTTCCCTTAAGAGAGTTAGGATGACGCTCGTTTGGAAACCATGAGTGCTCTGTTTACTTCATCGCATTTATGGTGAGTAATTCCATCATTTACAGAGTTGACGATGATGAAAACAAGTGGAATGATCAGGAAGGAAAAATAAAAATAGCCTTCATGTGGCACTGTGTCAACTGCTCATGTTTAGATTTTAATTTTATTTTTTATTCCAAGTTTCTTGATAAAATATTTTCCCATGCTGAATACACTTGGAATGTCCCCTCCATCACAACATTCCTGATGGATGAGCCAGGCTGCTGCAAATCATATGCCAGGAGAATTGTATTCCCTCTGCTCCACAATCCTCACTCCCACATTCACACCTTTGGGGCTGGGAAGTCATTCATTATGGACCAGCCAGGAAGGTACCTCTCACAATACAGATACTGTGCCGGAAATATTATGGAAAGGAAGGAGAGTCTTGGATAGCAAAGACTGGTTGTGGACCAGGTCTCTCTTTGGTTCCTGCTCTGCAGGTAAGAGCTTCAGCAGGGAGATTTTATAGCCACAAGTCCACTGGTACTGGTAGAAATTGGGTGTTTCACTGGTGTGCGCTCCTGCCACGGTGGATGCTGAGCTCCCCAGAGCTACAGGTTATTTTTGCTCCAGGGATGCGACCTAAGCTCAGCAGAGACCTGCGGGGTTCCTCTCACCTGGTCACTATGACAATATCTACACTTGGCCCAGCACCCACGGCTCTGTTCACAGCTGTTGGAGACAAAAAAGGCAATCCAGCTCCCCAGGATCAGCTGCCTGCTCGAGGCTAAAGCAAAACACACTCTGGATGTCACTGCTTCTAGAGAGGTCCCGGAGGACAGCTCCCCTACGGGCCATCAAGGCCGTGCTGCTACTAGGTGCACAACATTACAAACAAGCCCACCCTTCTCTTCCTTCTCCAGATTCTATTTTTTGTGGAAACATTTGAAACAAAAAAAGTCTGATTTCAAAGTCTTTGAATCAAAATAATTGAATTTTTTTCTTTAAAGTTGTAAATCTATTTTTTTTTATTTGCCTTTTCTCTCCTTATCAGAACAAATGTCTAGCTTTTGGGTTTTCTCTTTTTTTTTTTTTTTAATTTTTGCTTTCCAATTCCTTCCCCGGGGAGCATGTTCCAAGCGTGTGTGGCAAGGACATGCATTTCATTATGTAAAATTAGTGTTGCAAAAATAGGAAAATCCTCTCTCTCTTTCCCCAGGTTCCCACCATTCATGGATCTCCTGTTGGAGAAACATAAACCTTTATTGCTTCTTTATTTAAGGGGGATATTAAAAAAAATTGTTAAAAATTACATTTTGTTAAACAAAATGGAAGTATGGAGAAGGGAATACTGAAAAACAAGTGTAAGAGGGAAGCAGCTTTGCTCCTGCTGGGATAGGAAGAGATGGGGCTAAGTACACTCAAGGTCTCTTAACGTTTCTCTAACTTTGTAGGTAAGGAAGTGGTGAGCAGTGATTTCTGGGAATGAATGTTTGGCTTGGGCTTGGGCAACCAGCAGCTCCCTGGGACCTGTCAACTTCTCCTTTGGTGAGAAACAATGAACAAGTCTTGTCACCCATCCTTCCTACATGCAGTAGAGAGAAATCAGCATCTCCAGAGCAGGATTCAGCTGCTTCATTTCAGATGCTTGCTTTAGGGTCTCAGAAATGATGTTTCTTTTTCTCCATTTATTATCGAAAGGTCAGAAAAACACACTGACTTGAAGATACCGCCATTGTGAACACCTGAAGCTAAGCCTAAGATTTCCAGTCAAGCTCTGCTGGGCATGATGCTTCTCCTCGATCTCTATTACCCACCTGCAAAGCCAGGTTCCATCCCTCGGTGTGACCTCTTGTGTCCTGCCATACATAGGCTGCTTTAACCACAAGCAAAGAGAGTCAGACCTGACCTTCCTTCTCCTACACAGGCACCTCTGAAGGATGCTGGTTTGGCCCAAAAGACCAGCCGTGGAGAAGGATTCTCCCTGTAAGGAGAAAGGCAAAGCCCTCCCTGCACAGATTTGTGCTTCTTTTGTCATGGGACGCATTACCACGAACCCAAAAGAGGAAGGAAAAAAGGGGGTGGGGAGCTCGAGCTTTTCTGGTGGGAACAGTGTTTGAGCTAACTTTGTTTCCCTTGGGGAAAGGCACCAAAATAACATAGGAAAGGGGGGGGCACTGAGTCGGGGGGAACCGAGTTAGAAAGGCGACGTAATCTGCCTGGGAAAGCAAAAAAAGCCCTTTCCACAGTGCTCGTGAGCCTGCCCCGAGCGCTGCCCCGAGGGCAGGGCCGGCCGGCCTGGCAGGCCTCGAGGAGGACCCATGGCCCCCGTGCTTCACACGAGGGCCGCGTGGCCAGCTCTGCCCTCTGCCCTGCGGCGCCTGGGCCGCAGGGACCGGTGCCCATGGCCAAAGAAGAACTTCCTCGAGCGCCCCATGGCAGGGCTGCATGGGCAACTTGCCCTTGGTGAAGCTCCTGGCAGGGGGCAATCCAAAGGGATGATCTCAGGATCACCCCGAACACCGAGATGAGAAGGTGGCCTGGGATCTGGCCTCCCGCTCCACATGCTAATCAAAAGGTTGCTCTGTCCACATGTAACTTCCCCTTTCTGCTGCAGTACCTGACAGCAGTGTTCTAAGACAAGGCGGGCAGATGATTCTCGAAAGGGTCTGTGTGTGCTGTGGATACCCATCTCTCAGCCTTGTCCTCCAGCTCCTTCAAACAAAGAACAATCTTGCAACGTGCTCAGCCACAGCAGAAGGAGGTCCTGCGGCTGGACCAGGCTCCTTTACAGCTCCACGTCTTACCATGCAGTCAGCTAGACCTTTGCTAGCTTCTGATTGCGGGTTCCTTCTAGCTTCAGAAAGAGCCTGTCCTCTAGACACCTCTACAGTAGTAGCACCAAGCAGTGGCTATAGAACATGGTTCATCTCACCCAAACTGAGTCTGAGAATCATGAAAGTTTTCAGAGAGTTGACTCATCAGTTAGATGAGTCAACAAGAGGCTCTTCATTCCTAGACAGAGACTGAGAGAAGATCAGTCTCTCTGAGTCTGCCACCCTTCTTTCTTTTCACAAGGAACTGGAAGTGAATATAACATGACCTTTCTGCCATACTTCGCTTTCCATATAGCAGCAATGGTGGATCTACCTGACCATTCCACCCTCCTTCCCTTTCCATACAGATGTGGAGGTGTAACTACCCAAGCACTTCACTTTCCATGCAGGAGCAGCTGGTGCAGACAGGCAGCACGTGTACTGGGGTTGGGCTTTATTTCAAAGAAGAAGCCATCAGGATTCACTCAAGAGCATCACACAACATCATCCTTAAGCAACATGAGGTAGGATGCTGCAGGAAGTATGCTGAGTAGGGCCAACATTTTTGTTTTACATAGAAATACCAGATATTTCAAACCTCTACTTTTCTTTGTTTATGGTTGTATCTCAAGCCCAGAGGACTGCAAGTTAAATAACTACTTGAGCTTTCCCTGGCATAAGTCAGCAGCCACTGCACAGCATATTGCACAGATTGTACTGGCCAGGACACACATACACACACATACACACACATACATACATACACACACATACATACATACACACACACACACACACATTTATTAGTGCTCAGCTGGCTCACCGCAGTCCCCAACGGCGACAAGACCAGGATCTCGGAGGTCAGCATGAGAGTGAAGCACGCACAATGACTAATCCCGTATCAGCAAAACTGCTCCAATCATCAGGGTTTTGTTTCCCTCTGATTTTACATAGTGTGAAGCACTGTTTACGACTGGGTAGTTACAGAGGAGAATGAGCAGCTCTGCTGCCAAGTCCCTATGCACCCTGTGCACGGACAACCAGAAACCACTGTCATGTTAGCAGAGTCTCCATCTACCATGGCCAAGCAGATTTACCAGCTCAGTTCACAGCATGGACACACACAGCTGCTCCTCAACATGCTCCATTACAGGAGGCTGCAGCTATGGTGCAGCAGCTGCTAACGAAGCTCACACGTCGTTAGCAGCAGCTAACTGGGCTTCCTTGATCTCCCACCCAATGGTCCACGTGGAGACCAGCTTTCCTGTCTGCCTGCTTCTGCCTTCTCAACACACTTGCACTGATTCCTGTTCAGACTCTCGCTCGGCTTTTAATACACCCTTCAAAGACAGTTAAAAGCACAAGGTCAAAGTAGTGAGCAGAAGACATGTAATAAAATATCTCAATGCAGGTATTGCATGGAATGCTTCATGTGCTACACATATCCATACTTAAATATGAACTCAGCAGCAACTCTAAAGTACTTGCTGTCTGAATGAACTGGTATTTTTGCCACAGCATAGAAGGGTGCAAAGATACCATTTTAGTTTCTTGCAGTGTCCTTGTCTTTCTTTTCTTCCCATACATTCAATAGGCTGGTGATCCTTTTATAGGCTCTCTGCTTGTTTTTCAGCAGCACTGACCACTAGTCCTACTCGTTCTTCAAAATCCCATCTTACATACACCTACCTTGCTCGTATGCAACTTCTCACTGGCTTTATTGACACTGCATCTCTGTTTCCTACAGATTTTTGCTTGGCTTAAATCAAGCTTTGGAAACTTGCCATGTTATCTTCTGCACTTTATTGCCTTCAAAGTATCATGTTGGATGGGTGGGATGAGGTTTTAAGGGGCTGTTACTCTAATGACCTCTGTGGCAAGTGCAACCAGATGGATTGTTTTTTAAATTTTATTACTAGTGTTTTCAGTAAATAACTTCATTAAAATCCTCCTAAGTAACTGATGAAAAAGGACAAATTTAATAACATTTACAACAATGAAAATAAACATTAAAATATACAACTTTAGAGCATAACACCTTTGCACGCAGAAAGTCTCAGAAATGCACTTCAAGACTTTAGGCTGAGAGGTATTCCTGAATCTGCAGACAAGTTCTGTTGGACATCTGTCCTCCTCTTCAGAACTGAAATAAGACATACACAAAAATAAATAGTCATAGTAAAACTGGGAGCCCTGTCATGTTTTTCTCCACCTTATGAAAGAAACGTAAGACTAGAAGACCTTTACCTACTTCAAGCTGTTTTTCTTATGGCTTCTCTTTTATGCAGAGCAAGAAGTCATACTAATTGCATGGCCATGGAAACTGGGCTGTGGATATTAGGCATTTAGCTCTCAGATTTGGATTTCCCATGTATTTTAATGGAAATTTCCATCTTTTCTGGGGTGCTCATGGTGAGAAATGATTATTTCTATTCTCCCTCCTTTCCTCCACTGCCCTTTCCCTATCACATATCTGAAACATATGTATAACTTGCATTACCTAATAGGTGTACTCCGAATTATAGCATGGGAGGGCACAGGAGTCTCACGAAAAAGATGACTACCTGCAGATCTGCAGGTCACCAGGCTTACATGAGACATGCCACCTGATGCCAAAAGGCTGAAGCACATGGTCCTCAAATGCTCTCTGCCCATTCAAAACATGGTATAGTAAATTTCAAACACATTACATGAATTATATTTGCAAGGTCAATGATAGATCATGAACTTCCTTGACATATCCAATAGGTCACTTAGATATAGTGGAAAAAAGACATGAGACTAGTTTGCATGGCTTGATCTTGCCCAACCCCCAGCGGCTGTGTTTTATCAGAGTATTTGCTTTTGAGTACTTACCAGTTGGTTTTTTAATGAATCAACCCAATTTCTGCATACTGAATTAGGATTCAATGTTTTGCCATGAGGTTTTGGATAAACAGTCCATTAGATTTTTGCTTTGGGGCTTTGATCCAGTCCCTAAATGACTGTTTCAAGGAAGTTTCTTGAAAAAAAAAAATCTGCCCAGTTGCATTCCTTTGCATCTGTGTATGAGCTCCCTCACTTTTGCTTCAGTGCACTCACATCCTGCAACCTAAGCAGTAATCACAGCACTCTGCTTCTGCACATGTAGGTGCTGACCAGAAAGTGTTGGAGCTGTGTTTCACCACCTAAATGAGAACAATAAAACAACCCAAAGTCCCCTGTTTTTCAGGAGGTGGCAGAAGAGACCGAGCTGGGAATTCCAGAAAGGAAGGAGAACTGCGTTGCAAGCTGTAAATCCCTTGGAGAGCCCCATTTCTGAGCTCAGCTTGCAGTTCCCTGCTTCACTTTCGACCTCAGGCCTGCACAGGGCTCAAGCCCACGGCGCAAGGCTCCTGTCCCGGCTTCCAGCGGGGTCTGTGGCCTAAGGAAAGATGCCACTTCTACAGATGGGCACTCATCTCCCTGTGCTCTATCTTCTTTCCCCACATGAGCTTCCCCAGCGGCGCAGGGGCAGGCACTGCAGCCTTCTCCCGTGCCCTGTCACTTACTTCTCTTTCCAGGCTTACTAACATAAGGGGAAGCAACTAAGCTGGCGATGCCAACATGAGGGATGGTCAATGCCAAGTGGCACTGTTCCTCGTGCCTTCCCAGGTCTTTCCCTGCCTGTCAAACCTGTGAAATATCCATTGCCCACCCGGCACCTCCTCACACTGTTATCTCTGCTTTGCTGCAGCTTGCGAGGACCCTGGGAGACAGGGAGTGAGTCTCTGCTTCTGCTTTTGCCAGTGAAGACAAATGCTTAAGCCCCATGTGCAGAGAGCAGCAATGGGGCTGCTGTTGCACGGAGGGGACGGTGAGGCAGGGATGTCACACTGCCCCAGTTGCTGTCTTGCAGGGTGAGCCCAGCACTGCACTTTGGAGATGGCCTCACACATTGTGGGTCTGACTTGGAGATGGGAGTCGCATGTTACACCACAAGCCATCCCCATGAGCCCTAAGGCCATGGAGGGAGATGCCAACGTTTCCATTCTCGTCCCAGTGACTCTGGCCTAACTCTGCCTTGACCAAGAGCGATGCAGACTGGGAGTGAAGGCATTCCTCTGCCCAGATGTGCTCAGAAAACAGCTCGGATCACTCGGCTTTGCCAGGTCCCGCATTTGCTGCACAAGCCGGCAGGCAACCCAGGTCCATCCCTGCCTCGGGCACGTGGTCCTCACTGCAACGGCAGCGAGGAGTCCTCCCCCCTGCACAGCCCTGTACACTGATAAAGAGTTAAGAAGCTCTCAGAGGCGGTCCTGTGAGAACATTTCTCAGAGGGCAGTGCACTTTTATTTGCAATAATTTTCCATTCCATTTATATCTATATAATAGGAGGTGGCTCAGGGGTCCGAGTTTTCCATAGCCCCAGACCTTGTTTCTCTGGCTGGGCTTGACCCCTGCTCGACTTCCCTAAGAATAACAGAGAAAAGTTCAATGGGAGAAAAAGAGCCACTGGTCTGAACTTCCACTGCTGCTTCATGATGCCATGGGCGTGTAATTAGACTCACTTCGTTAACAGAGTGGAACAGAATGTATGCATGCATATATATATGAGAAGGGAGTGGGAAAGAAAGGGACCCAGAAAGAGACTTCCAAGCAAACTTGGGGGCTGAGGACCACCCGGAGCCTCCTGGAGTCTTATCTTCCTTCAGCAACAACAATTTGTTTGCCACTTAAACTCATAGGGAAATTATTTGTTCCGCTTAAAACATTTTGATTTTTAAAAATATTTCTCACTAGAGTGTTTTTGAATGAGAAAATTTGGAAGCACTTCACTGTTTGAGTTCTGGAAGCAGGGGGTAAGATTTTTGACAAAAAAAAAACAAAAAAAAAACAAGACAGAAAAAGGATGTGAAAGAAAGTATCTGTGTTAAAACTCTGTTTCTTGCAGAAAACTCATTTTGAGGGAAGTGCTTTGATAGTCCCAGTCGTATCAATTCAGCAGCTGCCCTGCCCTTGAGACTTGCTTTTAAGTGACATTCCTTACGCCAGAGGGGCTGTCATTCCACTTGTGCTAATGGACAAAATCCCAGGAAGTGGCTCATTCTGCAATCTCTGGAAGGCCATTTTTAGAAGAGCCTGCAGGACCCCAAAGTGTGATAATTTCTCCTCCTCCAGCTGCTGCTCCCAGCCGGAGGGAGCCATTTCTGCAACCTTAGTGAAGAGCTCTAAAACTCCTTAGGTTCTTCATCTCACACAAAAGAGAACGGGATTCCTTTGCTTAGGGTTCACAAGGGAGTCGGGCTTGGAATATCTCGGCAGTGATCACACAAGGACATGTGTTGGTGGTTTTCCTCTCAAAAGAGAGGAGTGTCCAGCAGTACAAACCATCATAGCTGCGGAGCTAGAAAATACTTCCATTTAACAGATCAAAATAATACAAGGGACAATTTAAGGTTGGTTTACATGGTTCAAACTCAGCCCCGGAATTTACAAGGCTTACAGCCCTGGAAATTACAAGGCTTGGCTAATACATGTCTAGTGTGTACCAGCCTTCAGGATGCTACCCATCCCTCATTCAATGACGCTAAATATCCCTTTGCAGCACTTATGAGCCAAGTCTTTTACAATCTCAGTTTTTCAAATATATTCCTCGTCATTCATCTTGAACTGAGGAATGTCTTCTGAATGAGACTGAAACACTTGCCTAGCTTGTTTCATCAGAAGTGCTTTTTTGGGCAAAGATGCCACAACATCTAATGAAAACAACTGCAGTCTGCTAGATGCATCATGCTCAGCAAGGTCTATATAGGAAACTGAGTTTCAGCCCTACACAAATAGGCTCAGTTTGCACCTTGGGAACACCATTTCCAGTTGCATTGTAGCAAGTGCTACTTCAGCGCCTCCAATTCTAGGAAGTTTCAATTGCCCAGTTCTCTCCTTTCCTTCCCCAAGTCATCAGCAGCCACCTCCTGCTTCCTTCCACAAAGTCTTCAGGGAATGGAAAGCAAACAAGCCCAAGTGAGGAGCACGCACAGCAGAGCAGAACACAGCAGAGCAGAGGACGGAACAGTCCTTCCTTCTCACAAGGTAGATGTGTGTGATATCTCTCCTGAACCTGACTCGGTTCTCCCACCAGCAACCATAAGACCTAATAGCATCAAGCAACCCAAACCTGTTGCGTTGAGCTCTTTGGTTGCACACACTAACAACTATATTCCAGTCTCTCCTGCATTAGCCTGGATCTTTGTTCTGGTCCTGTTAAGACAGGAAGGAGTCTCTTGGGCAGGAGGTCTTTTGGGGACATAGAGTTTCCATTCAAGGCATGAGTTAATTATTTGACTGTCATTTTTAGCTTTGGCAACTGCTTTTTTTCCCCCTATTCAACACACATCAAGTGTGACATGATGGTTACTCATCTACTTCGGGTACCAAAAACTGTCCAGCAAATACAGAGAAATGTTGGCGGCAAGAGTGATGCTTGATTCCTTCCAGGAGGCACCAAAATGAAGACTGGGAGAAGGAGAAACAGCAAAGAAAGAGTATGAAAAACGTGGAGGCAGAAGTGGGTAGAGTGAAGAAGACAACTGAGATGCACAGACGGTGCTTTATGCTGCTGCTGTGGTTGAGGCTGAAGGGAGGACTTTCCTGTCCTGACAGCTCGTCACAGGCTACTCTGATTAAAAGTGAAAGAAAATACTTAAAATCACAAAATACTGAACTGAG
>JAUBOD010000978.1:163485-180024 GCA_032353885.1 Nothura maculosa | reverse complement strand
TGCACTTAGTGTAGGCATCACCTGTTCTTGCAATGAGCCTGGATGTGTCTGAGTGGAGCTGAGCACAGCAGTGAGCTTGAAGCAATCCTCCCACTCCAGTGACATGAGTTCTGCTCAGAAATGCTGCTCCTGTGCCCGCCGAGCATGTTTCATATGGTGCATGATAAGACACTGGGCCAAGGCGCAGAGCCGCCCAGTTCACTCCTATACCAAGGCAGCGTTTTCTTGTTAAGCACCTGGTGAAGCATCTGGATGAAACATGAGGTTCCAGGGGTAATTTCAGTCCTGCGTTAGCCAGGAAGGCACCAGCTCCAGGCCTGGCTGCAATGCATTTCCAGCCTCGTGGCTGAGATATGCAAACACACGCTGAGGTTCTCCACTGCCCAGGATTTGGGGATTAGGAAGAGCTATGGGGCAGCCTCCAAATGCATATGGAAAGTGAGGCCTTCAATTTTCAGCTCACGGAGCTGCTAAGCTGTAAAAAAAACATACTTTTGGATTCCAAAATGCTCCTAGAGGCTGCTCTCATAGAGACTTCTCAATCTCTGAACTAGCTTTAATCTAATTTTAACGAGGTAATGTGCAGTTGTAGGACAGCTCCAGCAACACAGAGCTCTGATCAGGCTGCAGAGGAGGTCCCAGAAGGAGCAGCAAAGCAGAGGCAGGTGCTGCTAAGGACATGGCAGAGCACTGCGAGCCGCACTGATGCAGCTGGTCTCCCCAGTGTCTGTGTCTCTCTGCCTAAAGCTCGACCCAGGCTGGCTCCTAGGCAGAAATCCCGAGAGCCCAAACAAGTGACTTCAGAAGGCAATGGCATGAGCTCCAAGAAGGAAACTTCTCATGGTTACAGTGCTTTCCTACATTTCATATTAAGCTCTCCATCAGTCTGGTATCAACACCGATGAAGCCCAGATGTCCTCTCCAACCTAAATTATTCTAGGATTACAAATAATTTCCCTCGTTTGCTTGCTGTATGCTTCTGGGGACACAGACACCGAGTTTATCATCACCAGTAAAAGAGACAAATGTTTTCACTTTTTATGTGGGCTGAGAAATATCATTGGCATTGGATGCTCTGTTGGGATTGCTACAAAACTGGAGGAAAGCTGTGGTTGGCCCTTGCTAGCAGCTGGGTATGGAGCTGTGGCTGAACCGAGCCAGCAATCGTTACCGCAGCCTCTAGTCTTGTTTATTACTGCACAGTCCTGAAATATCTGAGAAGATATTTGTCAGCATAAGACAAGAAAAATCCAAAGTGATGACTTGGACAAAGACTGAAGAGCTATGGATAATGTAGAAATGACCAAACTCTGGAGATGTAATATTTATGAGAAACTGGATGCATAATCTGTGAGACATGCCTTGGACACTTACGTTAAGCCATTGAGCTTTTAATACAATTTACATTTAAAGAAACCACCACTGCATCTAACTAACTGCAATTTATATAATGAACATAAATACAAAGTCCACTTCAAATTCTCTAAAAACACAGTTGAAGCTTTTCCTGAGAGTATAAACCTTAGTATAAACCTTCCCCATGAAATACTCAAGCTCTGTGCCAACCTCTTGCCTCTTACCCCTGATGCTGAGACCAGCACATCTTATGTTCAACATGCCACTTAGGAGATTCCACGCATAAATCCACTATCAGCCACTGAGCTGGAGGCACTAGGGAACGCAACAGCTTTCTGAAGACCTGCCCACCTCATTCTCCTGGGCCAGGCTACAAAACTTGTGCTACATTATCCAGCGTTTCACAAGCTATTTAAAAAGATGCTAAGAAAAGAATGAGAAAGCATCCGAGCATCTGTCGGAAAGCACGGATTGTGCAATGTACGGATGAAGCTTGGACTTGGGTATTTGACAACTAAGAGAAAAAAATCTGGATAAGTACAGTCCCACTTGCTGGGAACATTCTCACGCCAAAACAGGGATGGGAAGGAGATCAAGTGCCCTTGTACAGCACATAACTGTGATTGCTCCTCTTCTTGCTAAACTTCACTGAGAAAAATAACTAAGAACCTCTAGCAAACAAGGAAACAGGCAAATAAAATCGTTGTCTTACAAAATCTCAATCTCATGACAAAGTGAGATAAGCAATGGGAAAGCTTACTGTATTATCTTTGATGAGGGCCCATATGTGTTAAATTGAAAGAACAACAAATGACTCCTACTCAGACTGAAGAATATGATTCTACTTGGTTAGAGAAAGAAAAACACAGAGCAGTTCAAGAGCATCCCTGAAATTGTGTAATTTACTCTGCATATTTGGCAGCAAAAGCAGAAGAGGCGGTTTGTAATGCAGGGTATTCACACAACTGACAGGTTCTTGATTCTCTCAAGAACGTTTTGTTTTGGTTTTTAATTAACATTCTAAAGATACATTAGAGTTAAAGGAATAACATCAATGTAAAAATCACAGATCTGTTTGAGGATTTTTTAATGGCCAGTATCACAGTAATCCCTAGAAAGACTGCCTGGAATGCATTGAAGATTCAGCACTTCTGGATGTAGGGTTTTTTTTTTTTAATGTATATTGAATCATTTTGTATACAGCCAATTTCTCTCCATATGCTCACCAGGAGATTCCCCTCTGGTTGCGTCTTTTATAGGGGAATAAGAGAGAAAAACTCAGTGAAAGCTGTAGGAATAGGTAGCAGTAACATTCAAAAGCTGTGGATGGACAAGGGGTACATGCTGTAGCTATACTTGGGCTTTCCTTATACTTGTAGCTATACTTGGCTTTCCAGTTAACTATTCCATTATAAAGACGTAAGTAGCTGTACATTTCATTCTTTTTAAATCTTGAGCTTTACTTTATTAAGGTGAGCGTTTGGCCAAGGTGAGAATTATGTATAAAACAACCAGTAAAGCTGATTCTTGCACTTAGGAGTTGGTTCTGTATATCAATACATCAAGCAGCCAGTGCAAACACGTATTAAATAAATGCAAAGGGCACTACTATCTGGTTGCAGAAGAGAAAGCTGAAAATCAAGGAGAATCTTCCCATGAAAATAATTTTCTGGAAAGGAATGGAACCATGTAGGTGTCTCAAGCATCAAGACAGCAAAGGGAACCAACTCTGCTGCCTCCAAAAAGGAACAAAAAGAATAGTAGAGAAGTGAAACTGTGACAATTTATTAAGCCTTAAAGATAGAGTCCTATGACAGGGCACAGTCCCATGTCACATTGAAGATGTGAGAAAAGGATGAAGAGTTGGTTACCCTTGCATTTCCAGCTGCAAAAATAGCCTGAGAAACAACTTCTTGCTTCACAGCAGTGAGAGCTCACATGTAAGGAACTGCCAGGAGGGACTGCAGCCCCTCAGCCTGATTTGGGGGGCAGAATCACTCACCTACAACCGGCCAGGGCAATGAAAAGTTAATTCTGCTCTACAGAGTAGAAAACAAGAGACAACCACTTGGCTGGAATTACAAGTGAATTTAAAGCTATAGTTAAACCTTTAAGATATCCCAATGAGCGAGGCTCATCCAGTGCATCCAATCCTTGTGCAGACTTTATAAACTAAACGAAACCACACACAAATTACACTGACACTAAGCACAACGTAACAAGGCTGCCCTTTGCGATGCTCTCCAGCTTTATTCTGTTTACAGCTCTGTTTGCTGCCTAACTCCACCAATTACCCAAGCTCCTACAGAAGATGTAAACAGGCTGAAATTTGGCTACTGCTGCTGAGGACAAAGCACAAGAATTTTTTTTTTTAAGTGACTTGAGGTGGAAAAGAAAAGTGAAACAGAAAATCATTTTCAGAACTGTCATGACTGCCAGTGTGGTGAGCACGTCCAGACAGCATCCAAGACATCTGGAACGGAGGAGCTGGCACCGACAGCCCTTGCATGTCATTCTTGAAGGGTTAAGCACACTTTGGCTTTCTCAGAGCCGAGACTTGTGGCTTCTCATTTCTGATCATTCTGATGTGGTCCCCTGCGTTGTGAAGACACAGGTGGCTGGCTCACACCAAGCTTCCTCCTGCAAGGCTGAGACTCACTGAGGTCTCCTGTGGATGAGGTCTGACAGGGCGTGAAGCATGACACCAACCTGGGGAGGGAGCGGATGGCCACAGCGTGGGGCAGCACGATGCCTGCTTGGGATACACGCTGGCGTTGCCACATGTTGGAGAAGGTAAAATCCTCCTCTGAACTTCCATGCTGTCTTAATGCTCTGCAGGCTCACCAGTCCTACAGAGACTTTACCTTGCCTTGCATTCATGGTAGTGAGAGCTACCCAGCAGCCATGCAGCAGAAAGCCAACCCTGACGTGCACACACCGCTGCAACTCAGAGCCTGGAGAGGAGCTCTTTGTACAGGGATCAACATCCTGTAAAGTGAGTGTCACTGAAGCAAGCAGGAGAGGCCGGCAACATTCACACTTCATCACCACACTATTTGCTTGCACTTACAGATTCATGAAATGGTTGAGGTTGGAAGGAACCTCTAGACATCTAGCCCAAGCCCCCTGCTCCAGCAGGGAGCACCTGGCACATGGGCGCATCCAGGCAGGTTTGGAAGATGTTCTTCACATGGACAGGGAACTTTCTCTGCTTTAATTTGTGCCCATTATCCCTTGTTCTATTACTGGCCACCGCTGAAAAGCATTTGGCCCCATCCTCCTTACATTCTTCCCTCATGTATTTGTACATGTTTATAAGATTTCCTCTTAGTCTTCTCCAGGCTAAACAGGCCCAGCTCGCTTAGTCCTTCCTCATGTGACAGATGCTCCATTCCCTTCACCATCTTCACTGCTTTATGCTAGATATTTCCTCTTGTGCTGGGGAGCCCAGAGCTGGTCCCATTACTCCAGGTTTGGCCTCACCAGAGCTGAGCAGAGGGGCAGGATCCCCTCCCTTGACCCGTGGACAACATCTTCCTGATGCAGCCAGGAGCCCATGACCTTCTTGGCCACGAGGGCACTGCTGACTCACAGTTAAATTGTTGTCAAGCTTTTGGCCTCAGATTATCCTTCCCTGTGGCTCAGTTGAGAGTTCCTTGGGAAATACTTTTTCTACTGCATTTAAACATCACAGAAAGTGGTAAGCCAGTTTTTCACCTAGTGAAGAGCACCCCTATTTAAGCCATGAGCTGCCAGCTTCTCCAGGACAAAAACTGTTCACACTTTCTGTGCTCGGCTGCTTCTGCTCCCACCACAGCTCCACACATTGTGACTTCCCTTATTCTGACTTTTACCTCTGGATATGATTTTCCATAGATACTCAAGCTCTGAAATAAGCATTGCATGTTTCATATGAGGGCATCCGAAATAAGGAAGGGTAACGAGCTGTGGGTAGCTCATTTTCCCGTGATGTCATAGCTATGGTTAGAAAGGGGAACTCACATGGGCTTTGTGGTTTAATACATGGAAATACCTATATTCCTTAGAAAAAAAGTGTTGAAAGTCACGCCTAACTGCACACACACTTGTCGCATACAAGTGCCATGATTAGCTGCTCAGATCAGGTCTCTGTGTTCAGAAATTCTCTGCTAACCTGGATGTCTCTTCACTTGCATATTCCAATTCCTCCCGCATGTTTGCACTTGTTAGGGTAACTACATGCAGGAATCGGGCACACCTTGTTTGTGCCTTTGCACCCAGACAGTTGCATATTTGGCATGACTGAGCAATCCAAACAGCCTTCACAAATGAATAAAGCCACTTGACAGAATCAAGTGCTTGGGGAAAGCACAGTCATGAAGCAGCTCCGCTTTGTACACTTAACATTGAAAATATGAAGGACTGGCATCCTACATCTTTCCCAAACACATGTACTGCCAGGCTTTCCCCGTAAGGAAGCTCCTGTTCTAACTTTAGAACTGACAAAGCATAATCTACAGTGCAAAAGTTAACTCCATGAAACTGTCTACATGTATTAAACTGGCCTAATATATACTAGCATCAAGATTCATGAAATCAAGTATTGTAATTACTTCCACACATCTCTCTTTCCAGCAAGTTGCTCCTTTTTCTTAGCCAATAATCCACTTCAGTCACTCCCTGAAATTCCAGATCATTTAATTTCAAAAACAATCGCACGTGTAATTGGATGACTTTCGACCACCATTCCCCCTACTGACTGCACAGCAGTGATCTGTAATTTACCTTTACTGATGGTGCCTTCTGCTTTGAAGGATTTTCTAATAGGAAAAAACAGAAAATCATCAAGACAAATTTGCCTCTTTTTCTCCCTGCCCTTTTCAGGAAAAGTGATTAGTATAAACACAGAGTCTTCAGTTCTGTGTGTAGGTGAATTCCAAGCTTATTTACAGATGCATATCAGATTCAAGGCATGGCACATTTTACCTAACTGCTAGTGCAACTTTCCATGATTATGCTGCAAAGACGGTTCAAAAGGTGTAGGTGAACCAAAGGATGAGAACAGTTTGTATTTCAGCTGCCTATACAGAAAAAAACACTTTGTTCCCTGATCCTTTACAGCAAGTAGCAAGTGTGACGTAACTGCAGAGGGAGCAGAGGGAACAGGGTTTTTCACAAAGTATTTCTGTCTTACGAACCCAAACCAGCTGGTTCACTTTCCATCGTGCCATGGCACGCTGCAGCTCATCCTAATTCTGCCTGCCATTTCCTATTGGTTGCCTCTGGGCTTTAAAAGGTGCTCTGTCAATAAAAACACCAGCTTCACAAACCTAGCAAAACTCACAACTGATGAATTCAACACAAATATCTTTTTAAAATGCGATTATTCTGTATGAGAGGATTTTCAAGGATACCTTGGAAAGCTTTATTAACTGCTAAGAGCTGAACTGCAGCCTCTGCCCCAAATTCTACTTCACTTTCAAAGCTCATTGCTAGCAAAAATCTTTCCTTTATTCCAGAGGAAGACGACTCGTTTTCTAAAACATACTATTGGTTTGGACAAGTGCCGAGGATGAAGATGTGACAGTGGTTACAATGGAGATTGCCACCTGCAGAAAGGCAGCACCCAGTGGAAAGGAGACAGGAAGCATCACTGTCACCGGCTGCCTCAGGAGAAGGTTTCTTGGCAGCTATTTCTGCCACAGCATCAGCATACACTATCTGTGCAAGCATGCAATTACCTGGGTAATTTTATAGTGGTCTAATTGGGGTATAACAACATTTCTAACTTTTATGGGTGCACATGTGCTTTCGTTTCTCGGGGGCAATGTCAAGGAATTAGCTAATTCGGATGATCAAATACACCTCAAATATTATTTTAAATAATTCCTAGAGTGAATCTGTCTTGTTTTGCAACTTCTGGGAAGTGGATTTAAACTCTGGGGATAAAAACAGAGTAATTTGTAGTTGCACTAAAATGAGGGCTTTCCTGCCTAGGAGATCAGATTATTTATTGCTGTTGATTTAATCCAGCACAAGAGCAATCTTTGCTATACAGCCAGCTCTAAGTTGGGCTAAAAAGCATAAGTCCACTCTTTGCACATATAAGCAATTTAATGTAATTTCTCTTCATAATGCATATAGCACTACTGTCACATGCCTTAACGTTCACGCAGATTTCTTCTGAATGTTTTGCACTCCACTTTCCTACTCTGATAAAAGAAAATTACTTTCAGAAATAAAGGCTTATCATTTCTGGTGATCTAAACAGATGTGACTTGACAAAGGGGTCCATTGTGTGACCATGTTAGTGCTGTATTTTTTAACGATGAAGGCTTTGGTTGTTTGTTATGGTGAGAAATAGTTTTCCCTCCAGATAGCCCCTTGAGAAATTCTTGAGAGAAAATCCAGACTGTGAAAAGTATGGCTTGTAAGGAATTTGAAACAACATGACAGGAGAAGCAAATCATCTTGGAAATCCTATTACAAAAAGCCTGTATTCGTGACTATCTCCAGTCTTGAGTACATCCTTCCTGAATCCAGGTGATTGATCTTGCCATCTCCTGCACAATAAATGTCCCTTGGAATGAGAGTCATTATTCAACCTTTATACTCCACTGCTGTCTAGAGACCAGCATAGCAGGGTTCTTGCTGCATTTGCTGCTCAATGTATACATGGGATGATGGTCTCTATCCAAAGACAAGACAGAATGCTCGAGTGAACAAAACCACGGGTCAAAGTGAGTAGGAAGAAACTGGCAACAAAAATCACTGCAGTTGAACAGTTCTAGCTAATCAGGCACAGATACTGGCACAAGCCTCCTGTGAACAGATGAGAGAAGTTAACATTTCAGCCGAGTTTCACAGCTGGATGGCGATCTCCTGACATTCAAAAAGTGATTTCTCCAGGGTACAGCCTCAGAAAGGGCTAATCAATTGCACAGTGCTCGGAAAAAGCTCCAGTTTCTGATCTGTTTTAAGGTTTGTTCCCCTTTCTCCCAGGGCTTTTTCCATGTGTACGTTCAAGTGCTCTGCTATACTGCAACTGAGGCATAGTTCAATAAATTTCAGACTTCATTTAAGACTAGAGAGAATAGTTTGAATTCTTGACAGTTTTAAGGTCTCCAACATCAAAAATAATCTGCTGTAAACCTGAAAATATCAGCTTTTCAGAAAGGAGAAGTGAGATGCCAAGAGATTCTACACACATAAACAATCAGGAGATGGGGCTCCGAGTTCAATTTGCATTATTCCATGGTTACCTAATGCTGGACCCAGCAATCCGATCGGAATCACCTCTGGATTTTTTTCTAATGCTCTCCCTGAAGAACGGTCTCAGCATCAATCAGTGCAGTACACAGTTCCTCTCCTATGGAACAAACATAGTCCAAGAGGCTGGTCTGCCCACACAGGGCATCTGAAGCTCCAGGGTTTTGCACTTCTCAAGGGCTGTGCACCTGCAAGCACAACTGGATCTAACTACCTTTTACCTTTTTTTTTTTTTTTTCTTTTTCTCTTTTTCTTTACCAGGAGAGGTGATGTTGACACATAACAAGGGAGAGGGGCGTGAGTGCAAAGAAAGACACAAAAAAGTCCACGTGCAGGAAACTGGCCAAATCCTGCAATGACTCTGAGCAGAAACAATACAAAGGGATTGTTATGGTTGAGAAGATAGTAGGAAAGGGTAAAAAAAAAGGCAAAGAGTGGGGAAAATGAGAAGGGTCTTGAACTATGATCAAATAGTGATGACCATTCTAGGAAAGGTTGTCCTGAGTCTAGTTTATAAATAGAACCTAGAGCCTGTGATCATTTAAGAGAATTTGTTAAATAAGCAAAAAAAAAAGAAAAGAAAAGCTAGTGTATATAACCACTAGTGCTTATAAATCACAGCCAGATATGCTGTCAGAAGCTTCAATCAATGGAATAATCCGCACTCCTTCCTTGATGGCTTTCTCTTGCATGGCAGTGAGGTAGACAGACTGTGCTCACCTCCTGGGCACACGCCTGCCTTCCTCCCTGGAGGATCCCAGAGAGCCCCTGGAGAAGTCCTCGTGGGTGCTTAGGATCTTCTTCCATCATCAAGCACACCAATTGCAACTGGAGCAAAGCAAGCATCAAAATGGCATGAAAAGGACAATCAGAGGGACTTTGAGACTCTATAGAGAACCAAGATATCCTGACCCTATGCAGATATGCCCTAACTATACTTCTATTGGGCCAAAAATTGTTATTTTAAGGTTTCCATTGAAAAAGCCCCTTATGCATTCAGTATTGCTAGTGTGGGTCTACTGAGTTGGCCCTTCAACATCGTCCTGACATATCACTTGTTTAGTCAGCATGTCCTGGTGTTTCCACCCTTCTTCCCACAAGCTGCGAGATGAATCTGAAGCCACTTATTTCCTATTATGGGCCATGGCAACATTGTCAGCTGGTGACTGAAAGGCCCAGGACAGTGCCCTGGTGTGATAGAAGGGGCAGCAGGGCAGCACATCCTACGCAAGCTGGGATGCAGGTCCCAAAGTACCTTCCCAGGGTACAGCCATTTCTATTAGCGAAGTGGAGAGTGGAAAAAAACCAAAAGCATAAAAGAAAGACCACATTTGAACCATACTTTGTTTTCATTTAAAAGAAAATATCCAGGACCATGTCCAGTTAGAGATGAGGAAAGCATTAAAATGAGCTCTTTGTTTTTCACATTAGAGAAAACTTTTTTGTTTTTCCTGTGTATTCCTCTGAGGCTGCAATAGCGTCTGCAGCCCCCACTTCTGGCACGTTCGCTCGCGCCTGCTGGCAGGTAGCGCTTGCAGGAGCGCACGCGGTGACCGGCCACCTCACATTAACCCTGCCCTGGCTGCAGCTCCTCCGGCCTCCTGCCCCACGGCCAGAGTTACGTGGCCACTGCTCGGAGTCGGCTCTCACTGGGCCTTGTCTGCCTGCCCATGTGTGTGGCACCGAGGGAGTAAAAGAGGCAATGAATGTGTACTGACAAGCTGGCAACACCAAGGTCTCACATGTGAAATACTGACCCACCAAAGTTCCACATGGAAATATACCAAGTGACCCAAGGCCTGGCCTGGTGCACAGAGGCTCCTGAGCAAACATGGCCGCTCACTGGCCCTGCCTGAGGCCCCACTGCTTCGTTCCCTTCTGCAGGTCACCTGAGACAGTGGTGTGAAAAAAAGATGCTGTTTTATAACCAGCCAGCAGCCAAACCTGATGTGGAGCAGGTGGTGTGCTGGCTGCACCCAACAGAGGTCATTAATAGCTAAAGGCACAACCACATGCTCTGCTTTCTCTCGCCTGCATCGAATGCACATGTTGAGCGTGGACCTGCCAGTGTTGCAGCGTGCAGCACTTTCCCATTAAAAAATCTTCCCATTTAAGGCTTAAAAGCTACGACCTCTCCTCAGTTCTTTGGTGAAAATCTATCGTGTTTTTTCTTCACCTGGTGGAGAATTTCATTAGGTTCAACAGCACAAGCAGCAGCACTTATCCACATAGGTTCCAAGGGCTGAGCTTCAGAACATGGCGTTGACCATCAGTTCAGACACTTCCCTAATGCTGCCTATGTGCAGGTGTAAATTCTAAGATCTGCTGATAAAAACAGCAAAACCTCAACCTTTGGACACAGTGTGGGGAGAGTCCTAAGCAAGACAGAGTTCCCTTGGCTTGCACAAGGAAATACAATTTACAAATAATGACACAGCACCTTGGGAATGGCCTTCTGCACCAACTCATCTGTGCTCACCACAGTCCGCACTTGAGCTCTGATTCAGAAGAAGACTAAATGCAAAATCTGTTTTAATTTTTAATTTAAAAAGAAATGCAAGGAACGTAAACCCACGCAGCTGAGCTAGGGAGCCTGAAAATTCACAACTTAAATTTCAAAAGAGCAAAATGTCAAATATGTCAAGTGCAGAGTCTGGCTCTGTCCTGTTGCTAACACGTGCAGATGGTATGGCCCAAGTCACCTTTTACAGAACCTCACAGAAAGAAGGTGAATGGAACTTCTTTAGCTTCTATGGAAAAAGTAGCCTTGAATAGCCTAATTTTGTTTAGCTTAAACTTTAACCATAATATTTATATTAATTCTATTTATTATAATTTATTTTTATTTAAAACACATACACAAAAGCAAAATAAAATGAAGTTGTGTTAGGCTGTTTTAAAAACAAAAACCACAGGCCAGATAAGATAGAAAACATCTTGCATGTGAAGAGATGGTTGTGGATCACGAGATGCTGTGCACAAGCAAAAGAACATCATCACCACAGGTAATACAGTCACACCTCACATTCAAGAGACTGTTTGAATGGTCCAAAGCACCTGTTTGCTCAACTGAAAGAGTCTCCTTGTGACCTTCCTGCTACAGCTCCTACATTAAGAAGAGGCAAGATGAAGCAGGGGTAACAGCAGAAAAACCCAACAGTCACCAGCTCACTCGCAATCTTTTGAGATTTGGAGCTGTGTATACAGTTCCAGTCCCTGGACTGTAGTGATGCAGCGACAATTGGAGCTTCCATTCAAAAAGGAAATCTTTCTAGCTTTCTTGGTTTCAGGCAATGAACAAAGGATTCTTTAGTACTCAAAAATAAGTTAAATTAAAAAAAGCTTACATTTCTTTTCCCTTTATTATTACTGAATATTAATTTTGAAATCAAATCATTTCTTCCTTTATCTCACTATTTTTCACTGCCTAATGTTAGCAACACTAAACCTTTCGGACAGCCTTTCAGATATAATTCTCAATTCTCATGACCAGAGCCAAACTACGTGCATTGTGTTTCAGAGGAAATAGAAAGACTGGTTGAAGATTTGCAGCCTCTCTAGATAAAAGATGAGGGATATTTTAATTAGAGTGGCCTTTCTACAGATCATGTCCAAACCACATCAAATATGTACAAGTAGTGACTGCAGGAAATTAAAATTGGAAACTTAAAAGAACCCCCAATAAATCAAGAAATTCTCATGCTTAGTTTTGTCCTCTGACCTCCAAAGTCCCCTTTCCTGATATACTCTCCCAGTGTTAACTGAGTGTGGGTCATTCTTCCAAGAGGTCCCTGCTCTCACTTCTGCTGCCCACATTGGGCTGGAAAGGCAGGAGTTGTCTCTCCATATCCATGTCCCATTTGCATGGATCTACATGATATCTCCCGTTTCAACATGCCAGATCAGGACTGCTACAAAAGGTTGGGCTCACAAGCATCTTTGCCTCATTCTACTGGGTTCTGGCTGAACGACATCTCTCTTGTTCCTGTGGGAACCTCAGTAGCCTCTGGAGAGGCAGCTCCAGGGCACCGTCCTTGGCATCTGCCAGGAGGATGCTCTGCTTGGCCATGCTGGAATAAGAACAGTGCTTCCTGTGTGGGGGATCTCTGCAAAACATCCATCAGCCAGAGATAAAATTAGGACACATCATTAAATTATGGAGCGATAGCAACTAACTCCATAGCTGGGGCTGTGTAAATCTTCCATCTGTGCCACTGGTAGCAGAAAAGAAGCATTTCAGTTTGCAGCCTCTTGTGTCAGGAACCAAGGGAAGGGGGCAGATGGAGAGCGTTTCCACGCTGAAGAGGTAAAGGCTGAAAACTGGGAGGGTGTCAAGCTATGGCAAAGTCAGATGGGTTGGTGCAATAACTGCGTGTTTCATGTGCTCTGCTGACATCCACCCTGCTGATCTGCGCTGCGCACGGGAGCGGAGGTGCTCGCCGAGCTGGGGATCATAGACTCGCTGCACACAATAGAACCAGCCTTGCTCACTCCTCCACGGGGGAGATAAACTGTCAAGTGAATTGGAGATTAACTATCCAGATGTAAATGAATTCATTGCTATGCAACTGATAGGGCTCCATCCTGGTTTAGTGCAGGATGGAGTCAGGTTGGCAGGGCCCTCTCAATGGCCCAAGAATTTATAACCTGTATTCATGGCACTCTGTAAAAAGGCACGGAACAATGTGGGGGCTTGCAGGCATTGTTCCCTTTGAAGGGCTCACCGCTCCGCCCCCGCTTCTCTGCCCCCAATTCACTCCCATCCTCCTTGGAGAGCCCAGCAGACCCCCTCGGCACCCTTCCCACACCAGTCGGGCCTGGTGAGCACACAGGAAGAAAGCCGGGCCGGGGGGAGGTGACCTCCACAACAGAATTTGCTATTCATGTTCTGTTCCCCCCCCTCACAAATCCTTAACTTCTTGTCTCTTTTTAATCTTTTTTTTTTTTCTCTTGAGAATGAAAAGATCAAAGGCCTTGGGGCTGATGCTTTCTGAACTAGGCACTTCTTGCCATGGGAAAACAGCGGCAGCGAAGGGCTACACAAAGATGCTTGTGACTGGGGGTGGGGGAAGAGGCGACGGGACAGGACACGACTTGCTTCAATGGAAAAGTTTTCTAAAAGCTTTTACTAACCAGCCCAATAATAAAGATGAAGCTGCCCAACATTCATCCCACAACTGCCAAGCCAGCTTAGGACACTACGGTGGCAGCAGCGAGAATATATTTTGTTTAAGGGGACATATATGAGCAGTGTTAACCTCTCCCAACATCGAGAAGGAAAACTCAGAGTCCAGGTGCACACTGCATGTCCAATGGCCACCAACTTGAGTTCTCTTCTGTGGCAAATGGTCCATGGGACTCGTTGTCTGTTGGCCAAGGAATGGATGTATCCATATAAATTGCCCCATGCCTTATTCCTTCTTAAACACCCAGATGGCTTTGCTGCATGGAAAATATAAGCAAAAAAAAAAAAAGGAGAGAAAAAAAAGAGAGTGCATGCACAGCAATCTAGAATGCCTTGACCTCAGCAAACACAAATAGCACAGTTTTACACCAGAAATAGGTGTCTGTACTGCGATCTGGAGCTGGCAACTTCATGCACACCATAGATGCCATCAGGAGCTTCACTTAAAGCATTTCCTAGATCCGAGAAGACAAGGTCTTTCAGACAAATACTATTACGCTCTACATTTCCAAACAATCCTTTGCTGAGATGGAGGAGAATTGAAAATTCCTATCCTCCCAGTGAATAAAATAGAGAGATGCAAAATATTTCCACCCCCACAAATGGCCCATGATGAAAGCCTATTCCAGGAGTAAGGATACTGAACTCCCTAGTGCTCTTTCCAGAGCAATACGGATTTTCCCTCACTGAGAAATCCTGGTTTGCCGTTGTCCATCTTATGGACCTTGGCAATGTAAAAGAGTGGCAGAGCTGAAGTAGCACACAAGTAGTAGATTTGCACCAAAATAATGATATCAAATATTTCCGAGAAAAAAAATGCTCTTGGCTCTTGGGCTCATGTGAGTTTCAAGCTGGAGATGGGACTTCAAACACAATACTCAAATCTCTAACAAGGGAATGAGCCTCCTGATAAATCTTTAATCACTGTCCCTTGGATAAAAAATATACAAATAATTCCCCTTCCAGAGGTCTTCTGATCCTGGGAAATGTCCGTTCTGGTTTGGAAAAATGTTGCATAGGCCTGAAAGACTAATCTAGATGAAGGTTTTTGCTTTAAACTAATGTCAAAGCCAGGCTTGGCGCAGAAGATGGAATTTGCAAAGTCCAGATTCAAGAATCTGAATCAGGTTCAATACCATCATCTCCTTTTCTAATAGAAATATCTCATTTCATTTCCTGTCCATCTAGAGTGAGGACTTTGCCTTTCCAGGACTTTCCAGAAAGAGGCTGGGTCACTGTGACACTTCTCTCTTGATTCCTGCCTTGCATTTTGCTCGTGCATGATTTCTCATGGTACTTTACTGTATCTTCTATCTACGTGGTACTGTCTTCCACCTGAAGCTGTTGGGTCCTTTATATTTTGCAACAAGTATTACATCCTTCTGATCTCACTGAAAAATGACCTTCCTGAGTCTTGAGGCTTATCACCATCACACAGCTCATGGACAACTCTATCCTTCCAATCCTGGATCACTGAGGACAGGAGAGGATCTGAGGCTTGTTTCATGCATTCAACATAAAATACTTTAGGGACAGTCTCACATCTTTTTCATTAGCAGAAGTTTTAATTCTTGTCCAGTATACAGTCAAACCCAATGAATTATTGCAGTCACATGAGGAGTACATCTCTGTGTAGTAAAGGCCACATGTCCCAACCAGACCTCCTTCTGATCCAGCTCCATAACATGAGAATCAAATCTACTAAATGTGTTTCAGTGCAAACCCTGCGAGAGCTGAACAGACATCACGAAAAAATGCAGTGCCCACTGTGCTGTAACAAACTTGGAGGCCTTGCACGAACACCAAAAAATCACACAACTTTTTTTGCTTTAGGAGCTAGTTTCCTGATACCGACCTTAAGAATGTTTTTCCTCTGTAGGCTCAACAAATGCCTCGGGCGCACTGGCGAGCCAAGGAGAACAGCTGCCTCTCTTCAGACTTGAGCTACTTTCACCACTACCCCCCAAAACAAGCACAGGAGCGCTCTCGTTATTAGAGAGCGTAAGTGTTTGTGCTGAAAGAAAATTTAAACTGCTGTACAAACAGATGCCAAATTAGCACCAGTGACCCACAACCAGCAACGCAAAAATTCTCCAGTGGAGTTGGAAAAAGCAGTTGGATGTCTCAGCAAATTAGCTTCCAGACTGCCCTGATGACAAGACTCCTCTCAAGCTAAAGTCATGCTCACTGTAAAGCAGCTGTTCCTCCAAAGGCTTTCCAATGCATTTTGCCCTATCTCTGAGGAAAAAAAATGCAGAACAACTTTGTAAAACAGTCCAACATGTTTACTCATTTAAGTCGTGCAGAACCTTTCAGCTTTCTCCAGAGGACAAGTTCTTCCCTAGTCCTCATAGTTTTGCTATCGTGTTTTGAGCCAGACCTTTGGCACTTCTTTCTGTCAAGTCCACAGTTTCTTTTGAGCCAGAATAACAATCCTGCAAAACCCAGGTGTGGTTTTGTAAAATGAAGTATTGCCCAAGAGAGGTAAAGGAGAGGCACAGGCTGCAGTCTGACAGTACAGTCAAGGCTTCTCAGATAGGATCAAAAGCAGCAAA
Organism: Nothura maculosa; assembly: GCA_032353885.1. Taxonomy (NCBI): domain Eukaryota; kingdom Metazoa; phylum Chordata; class Aves; order Tinamiformes; family Tinamidae; genus Nothura; species Nothura maculosa. The sequence goes on along the minus strand of JAUBOD010000978.1, from coordinate 163,680 downwards.
GGCACATGACACGCAACACCGATACATCGCAAAAAGAAGGGAACCAATTTAACAGATGACTAACTTGTCCCAACTGGCTTGATGCTGGAAGGAGAGTGTCTTTTTGCACTATTCTAGCTCCATGCCACACCAGTTACCATCTGTCCTCTGCACTGTGTGACTATGTGCCAGGTGGATCACAACGTAGCCACGCAG
>JAUBOD010000978.1:150536-163385 GCA_032353885.1 Nothura maculosa | reverse complement strand
AGGCTGCACAAAGAGAGAAAACCTCTTGGTTGCACTGGCACTCAGGTTTCTGGGAAAACATTACTGTATGCCACCATAAGCTGAAAAAGCTACAGTGCTACCATTATTAAAATACTCCCTATAAGGAAAAAACGCAGGGTCAGTACTCTGAGGAGACATATATACAGGCCTGTTCCCTTTCTAAAAATGAATTCTGATGAATATGCAACTTTTTATGACTCTTTCTCTACTAACAAACTGGCTTAGCAGAAAGAATGTGAATGTTCATTTTGAGCATACACTGATAGGAACTGAAATGTGCATCAGAAACCTAAATGTATCAGTTGCTCCCATCCAGATGGGGAATAGCAGTCAATCAGTCGAGGAACTCAACATTTCAACCTCCACATGTTCTCCAATTTGCTTCTTCAATGAACTCACAGATACAGATTTGCTGATGGAGGCTGAGTTCTTCTAAGCAGCCTAAAGGAGACAGACACACAAATCCCATGAAATTTGGTAGGAGTGGGAGTCTTCATTTCTGCAGTCACCAAGAAAAAGATCACGTCTGGAGTTTCTCAGCAAGCAATCTTAAAAACAGCATCATGAACAAGTGCAGGAAAATTGCAAGTGGTCTTCAGACTACTGCTGCTGTGCAGAAATGAAATTTATATCTATGCAAGGTGGCACAGTTCTTGTTCCCACTGTCAAACTCTGAAGGACATGCAAGCAGGACCATGCAAACCAGGTGATCCAGTGTGGGGTTGCCCAGGGTGCCACACGCTGCCTTCTGAGGCAGCAGCTTTTTGCTCAGGACCTGCCTAGTCCTCACTCCAAACCTCACTGTAGCCTCTGCAGGCTCTAACCAGGCACAGGGTAGGAGCTGGATGCGCCAAGGGTCCTCCTCCTCAGTCCTGCCTTGTGTCTACCTTCTGTCAAGCCATGCTTTTATGCAGTGCCCATCCCTGCCAGCATCTGCAAGCACCACAGGAATCCCCAAAGGGCTGCTTTTCTTGCCAACTTTGTCATTTGGCTTTTAAAATTCAATTACTTTCATAGCAGCAGGCTGTGCAATCATGAAGATCATGGCAAAAGGCAGTGAGCAAGGGACAATATCATTGCTACCAGCACATGCTCTTCTCTGATGGCCCTTGGAGAAGGACTCAACCTCAGTTCTTGTCCACATGTGCTGTGCTCTGCAGCTTCCAGCATGTAAGTGCTTCCCCAAAAAAGCCCTAGGGTCTCTACAAGGCTCTGGCAGAATGTTATTTTCTCTTTAAACCTCAAAAGACAACACTAAATTCTACCTTTTTCCAATCGCCGTGAATGATAAGGATTTTTTGAGAGAACTTCTTCCACAGTGGCCCACATGCTAAGAGGAATGGGCACAGCAAGAACAGGTCCCCACAGCACCTCGAAATGCAGCAGGTGCCCCCAGTCCTGGGCTGCAGGCGAGTGCAGCTCCCGTGGTGCCTCTTCTCCAGGGGGATGAGTTTCCTGGAAGGGCAGCATGGGAAACTGGGCTCTGGACAGTGCCTTACACAGAGCAGGACTCTCTCTTTGGCTGTAATTCTTCCCACTCAATAGCGAGTTCAGAAAATAACATAACGAAAACATGAAAACAGCCTTTTTTTTTTCTTAACTCCCTTTTTTTTTTCCCATTGCTCATTTTATTTCACTGAGCTACTGCGCATGGATCCGAGTCTTTACTTTGGCTCTCGTCCTTTTGCAATATCATTACCCTCGCGCAAAGGAAAAGCCCTCTGGAGATTTCCAATCCAAACAGGCCCTCGTTTTATCTACAACTATTTGAGTACATGACCTCAGATAACCCCGGGGCCCACTGCGTGCCAGATTCGAACTGCAGCCATGGGAACTCTAAATACGAGCGAGAGTTTCCAGCTCGCCTTCCACACGGGGAGCCGCTCGGCGGCCTCTCCTGCTGCCGCGTTGTGCCTGGCGGGGGCACCAGGACCGTCCGTCGCAGGGCGCTGCTCGCTTGGCACACGGACACGGTCACCTCTGCTGTGGCCAAGCACTCCCTGGCCCCTCTGCTTCACAAGATACCGGCTCTGGCTTCACATTATTGGAGAGCCCAAAGCTGCGCTTAGGCCAAGCGAGCAACGTACAAGGCCGTGCTTGGATTCCTCTGGACAGATGGAGTTTTCATCTTCATTCGCCTGCTGCACCCGTCGGTTCTCACCGGGGCACTGCTGCCGGCTTTGTACTGCTGCATATGAATCTGAATAAAGCAATTAAGCTGGAAGTTGGAATGAGGCTCGGGAGGCTTTGGCAGCTGGTGATCCCTGGACAACTGGGGTGGGTGGGTGCCTTGCTTTTTCCAGCCCCTTGGAAAATACTGGCTCAGAGAACTAAAGTAAAGTGTTTGGGAATGTAGGCAAGTGATAAGCATCTCACACGGAAGCACTCACTTGAGCCTTCCTCCCGGATAAATACTTCATAGGATTATGACAGCTCAACTAATACCCAGGAGGGAAATGGGACCTCGAGCTGAGCACCACCACAGAGGAATAAAAATCCCACACTCAAGAAACAGGCTTCATGGTCTCCCTATCAGCTCCCAAGTGCCAAGTTCCTTCAAGACAGGAACCCAACTTCAGCAAAACGATGACAAGCCACAGCGTGGGGACTCCTCAAGGGCTGCTCTGCTTCTCTTCACTGGGATCTCTGCATCTTACGTAATGGGGCACTTGCCCACGAGCAGCTGGGCTGAAGCCAGGAGCCCATTTCCCAGGCCGCATGCGTGCCTGCCACAGCAGCTCTGCACGAGCCAAGGGAACCTCAGACACCCTGCGGCTGGAGAAACACACTTGAAAATATGCATGTAAGTGGAGGCAGCTTTGACATGGGGACACTGCTTGGAGCACTGTTTTTGTACCCTGAGCAGGCCTGTTGGCTGAGAAAGGCAACGGAGCAGATGGCAACAGACCTGCCAAGTCTGGCTCACAGGGAAGAACAGGAGTGGTTGAGGCTCACTGAGTGCCCCTGGGGCTGGCAACCAGCAGGCAACAGGATGGGTTCCAGAGCAAGACCAGATCCAGAGCCCAGCTTCTGGCTTGGCTGGTCACAGAATCCTCATTCTCAGTTGAACACCACCGTGTACTAATGTATTACCTAGAGACCTTTGCATTTCAAGATTGATGTTATTTTGCTCTTCACAATCCCTGAAAAAGTGAGCACAGTTAAGTCTCAGCATTAGAAATTTGCATAAGGTCACTGCAAGGCTTCATGCATTTCCTCTGGTTCAGCTCTCAGTGCTCTTGCTGTTCTCCTTCTTCATTTATAACTTCATGGCTGTAGGGCAATTTGAGTAAATCATCCACTACCAGTTTCCTCTTTCCAGCAACATGCATCAAGTTTTTCATTCAGGCTAAATGAAGCTTCAACTGCTTTGTAAAACACTAGTTCTGTTAAGTTAAAGGCACAGAATGACTTTAATGGATGCTGTTCCACTATCCCTTCCCTTCCTCCCCAATAAAAGATTGAAATTATTTCAGTACAGAAAAAAAACTGGAGCCCTTTAGAAGGGGAAAGATACTGCACAAATATCTAGCTGCACAAGTGCAAGAAAAAAAAAACCAATTCTTACATATTCTCTGGGAAAGTCATTTGTAACCTCTCAAAGACGGCCTTATTGCTATGAATAAAATGAGAAATGCAATCAGAAAGCAAACCCATTTTCAGCCACGATGCAAAAATGTGGTGAGGCACATGCAAGCCACAGGCTGATGAAAACAGTGCAGTTTCTGTTCACATGGGAATCAGCAAAGTCCACTTTACCTGATCATGTACATTTACAAATCTGAGGCTTCACTTCATATTGGAACCAAAACAAATTCTAAACTGTCAGTCAGGTCCAAAATGGTTGGATAATAGCAGGGTTGGGCTGGGACAGGCTGGGAGAATGCAGTTTCACAGGTCTCTTCTCCCAGGGTGAAAACTCCAGCCAAGCCTCAACATCCAACAAGGAAAGGTAGGCGGCCACCTGCCCTAGTGACCCTCCTAACCATTAAACTATCCGGCCATCATCCAAATCCTCTTGATACTGGGATTTAAACAAAACTGTGGATGTGTCAGTCTGAGCTCTTTCAGCTGTAGCCTTGTGAGGGCTCTGGAATGATATTTGCCTATGTTGACCCAGTAGGAACGAAGTCCTGCACCCTCCTGCTCTCCACCATGTCTGATCGTACCCCATGCACATCTGGCCAGCTGCGCAGTGAACCACACTGAGGAACTGACTGATCCAGGTTAAAATTAACCCATGAAATTTTGACAGGTCCCTTTGCAGTGGAACCAGTTCGCTGAACCAGCCACCCTGCAGCTAACCAAGCACTTGCATGGGGACACAGTGTCAGCCTAATGTGACTTAGAGCTTTTAGGAAACTCTAGTCATAAAAAGCCTGAGTCTCATTTCTAATGGACCTTCAAAGATGCTCAAGTATTTTCTTCTCTTCCCTGAAAATGCTATGTAGGAGTCCAATTTGTTTAGGCATTATTTACATAATTACTTTTATCCCATAAATATCAGTATAGCATCTCTGTACACTAGGAAAAATGCATCTTACTGCCCCTGTGATATGGATTTTAGATTAATTTCCTTGAATTTTTCAACACTTTTTTATGTTGCTTTCAAATTAAGATATTTTCATGTCAAAACATACTAAAACCTCAAATGAGTGGGGCACTTTCCACCTAACCTGATCTTTTTCCTCTGGAAGTTTAGTCTGTTTATTCAACGTCCTCTAATGACACAGCTATCTCCTCTGTGCTAAGCAACCAGCTATATACGCATGGATGAGCCCTTTGCAACCAGAAGAATAATCAGCCTGATGCAGCTTAGGTAGGAGAATCTGACTGTGTGCATTCCTCCTACAACTGTCCCCGGGAAAAGGACACCCTGCCACTTTCAAACCTGGGAGGTCTTTGAGAGTTTGGCAGAAATCCCCTGGGAGGCCTGTCATTAGCCATTTAAAACTGACTATAGTATAGGTCTGAATTGCAGAGCCTGACAAAGGCCCTGCCGAGATATCTGTCAGGAAAGGCTCCTGACACTGGCAGCGGCTGTTAATAGCAACAATGACAATATATTGGGGATTTGCAGGAGTGGGGACTTCAAAGGGACTCTAAAGAGGTATTTTTCATTAAGAAATAAGAAAGGCGCTGAGTCTTGGTTTTGGCACCAAAGCTGAATATGAATGATTCTGTGGTAAGTCACACATCAGCAATGGCATAAATTTACCCTCATTTGAATATGCATGTGCTGGTTTTCACTGTGGTTTCCCTGACGTAGGTTTTGCATTACCTGGCCAACATGGCAGCTCTTGGTCCTCCCCTTAGACTTATGATGATGGGTTCCTTGTATGCCCATGAGCTTTAATAAGTGGTTGGCAAATGCCTTATGATGGCTACGAAGTCCTGTTCCCGTGATCTTAAGCACCTACCACCACATCTGCATGTTCGCTCAGGGCTTCAGCCCAAACTCCTTGGTCAGCCTCACACTGGATCACTAGCTCCAATCTGGAGTGCACTAGGAGCTCAGTGGGCAGGAATGATGCTGAAACCTGCAGTGGGCCAATGGGAAGAGTTAGGAGGGAGTGTTTGTACACAGAGACATTTTCCAGCTGATGTCACCCCAAAATTCCTATTCTGTGGTTATACCTGGAGAGGGAAAAGGAGATAATCAAGAATCATGAAACTACACAACAGATTCCAGGCTACAGGGTGCCTGTGTCCCAACTGTAGGAATTTACCACCTACAGCATGGACTAATGCCATGGGGCAGCCAGATGAATCTGTGGAAAAAAAAAGTCCACTACAACCACTGTGACCAAGAATACTGGATCTGAAGCTGCGCTTTGCCCACATCAGCCAAAATATCTCCAAGATTGCAGTCGTGTCAAGTGCCAAATTTTGCAGCTTCCTTTCCGGTGACGGATTTTATTTGTCAGGCAGCAGCTCCCATCTGGATTTAGGAGCAATGTTTTGCCCTGGAGCCCAGCCCTACTGTGACCACATGTGTTCTGCGTCCCTCCAAACTGAACTGCAGGGCTGCCTCTCCTCCCTTAGAGAGCCAAATCCCAAAGGGATCGTATCAGGTTAGCACAGAGCAAGAGCCCTCAGGGCCTGCAGAGCAGATTGACTTTCACACCTCACTGGCCACACAGGAGAAACCCAATCCAAAGAGCGTAGCTTTGCATAACCGATTATTTTCACTGGGGTAATCTGAGCTTTCCAGCAAATGCCACTAAATGCTGTTGATCCAGGAAAGGCCTCGCTTTGGGAAGAAACAACCCAACTGCAGGGAGAGCCACTATAAAATCCAAAACCAGAGCGAGGTAAGGCTGGGCCCACCTGAGGGCTGAGTTTATCCCTGGGAATGAAGGTTGACTCCTTTAGCACAGGCCTTGCTTGGCTCAGGAGGAAGCACAAGTAATTTTTTAGTGTCCAGATCATTTAAATATTCAGAAATTGAAGTGGGCCAATAAGCCAAGGGAAGCATGCTAACCAGAGCCCTGAGTCAGCCTGGTGGGCAGGATGCTGTTTGGTTTTACTTGGTGTCTTCTCAGCCTCCTTTTCCAGTGTCCCACACACATTTGGAGGGAATTCAGCTATCAGGCTGGCTCCCCAATGACCTATTATCCTTCCATATCCATCACTCCAACTTGTCACCAAATAGCCACTCACGTGACCTTCCTTATAGGGAAACACGTTCCTGGTCTGACTTCTCTGTCACCAACTTCCTTCTCTCCAGCTAGCAGCTAATTTCCTCCTGAATGTTCCAGCTCAGTGAGCTCGTCTTCTTTCAAGTCTGTGAATTTAGAGGGTTGAATTAGAAACCTGCCAGTTGCAGATGGTAGTGTCCACTCAAGAGTTTTCCAGATATATCCACTGCTATGGGCAGGAGTTTTATACCTGGAACTGACCACCAGAGATGAACTGTTCCATGCCACTGTTCCACCAGAGCTGCAACTTGCTACTCCTGCCTCTTGGGCCTCCAAAACACTGATCCAAGTGCACACAGACTCTCTGCCCCCTTTCAGCCAGATTGGTCTCAACATCAGATCTGAGATATGGCCCCAAACACTAGAGCAAGTCTGAGGCAGGGACAAGGGTACGAGCAAAGGAGGTGCTGCAATCTCCTCCTGGCAGCAAAACAGCCTTAGGCTGGACTCACCTGATCGTAACCACAGTCATTATAAGGAGCCTAGGGAAAAGAAAACTGTCTGGTTGTGCTCATCTTAAACATAAGACCTCTTCCTCCTTCATGAAAATACCTTAGTAGACACAAATCACACAGGAATCACAAAGGAAAAGAAAAAGATGAGACAGAGAAAGGGAAGAAATGGGGAAAACGTTAAGAGTACAAGAAAATGAAGCTTTCAGCTGCGCCTTCCCCAACATGTCCTTGATCAAATTGTCAACTCAGATTGTGTAAATCAAACTAAGACAGTTGTTCAAAGATAACATCATGAAATTCAAGAAAAATGCTAGGTTATCCACCTTTGCCAAAGCACTTCTGTACTCATTCTGCCTCTGAATCTCGCTCCATTTTTCAGTCAATTGGAGGGTAATGAGCTGCCCTCTGAAAGTGAAGTTTATGCCTCTCAGGAGACTGCTCCAGACCACTAGTCTCAGATAAGTCAATGATAAAAAGCTTGGTGGTACCAAGGGATTCCTGTTGCCTTTCTGGGTAGAAAGAGAAACAAATTTATTCTCAGCCTATTATAAATAACTGACTCAAACATCATGCAGAGCTGAATAAATCCTATCTTGGGTTACTACACGTAATCTAGATGTATTTCATCAAGATAACTGGAAAATATCACCCTCGTCATGACTCACATGATGTATGAGTTGAGAACCGTTTTAAACCTTCCTGCTTCTCTTTTCAGGTTTCATCAGGTTACTGCTTTTCCTTTTTGTGTTTCTGAAAAACTGCAAAATCCTTCAATGAAAGGATTTATCTAAATATCAAGTCAGCTCTTATTACGTCAGGTAAAGCACCTGTATGTTATGCAATTTGGAGGGCATGGGATATTCTTGAAAAGCTCCCACCCTAAAGATGTTGTTGACGATCTTCATCATTAGCTGCTTCCAGCTGAAAATGCCTTTGAAAGAGGAGACAAAACAGGAAATTGGGTACCGTATCCCACAGCAGTACAGAGAACTGTGCTTTTCCATGGTGTGGAGGGTCATATCATACAATTAATGTAATCAATAATAATAATCAGGTATTTTTAATTTTATGCTCACAAGAAGCTGCACAGTTTAGTGCCAGAGATCTTCAGATAAATGTTATCAAGTAAATTACAAATCTGTCAAATTCTATGATTAAGTCAAGTATGTATAATCTCAATATATAATGCTGATGGAAATTACAGTTTCAGAAATGCCTAGAGATCATGTATGCTCCTGAAGCAACACAGGTCTACTGCCAAAACAGCTGCCCGGGCAAACACTGTGAATTTTAGAGTTGGATGACTGCAAAATTGTTCATTCTCCATGAAGGATATAACAGGATTTTAAACGCATTTGCAGCAATTGGACAACATTTTTGTGCAAAAATCTCCGCAGGAAGTGAAAAAATATTGGTGCGATATTACCTGGGCTACAAGATGGTCTTCATCAAGCTGTTTACTAGAAATTTTCCTATCCACCACTCCCATCAACTTGGTGTCTGAAGTGAAAATAAGGCCGTTGAGACACTCGGGTGTGTTCAAATCAGTTCAGTTCACCTGAACTACTGATGAAGCTGCTCTCCTCATTGTAAAAACAAGATCTTTGACATTATTTAAGCTTTAAAGCACAAGATATCCCAGGTAATGGCAGGGGTCACGGCATGAGACCCAGGTAATGGCATTGCTGGTCTGCACGTAGAATGATCATCATGGGAACCCACCAGCACAAATATACAGCCATTCAAACCCTGACAGAATTGGACATCCCATCCTTAACGTGACATGCAAACAATGAGCATTATAAGGGCACCAGTGTCAAAAAGGAGGAGAAACTCTAAAGTGTATAAAACATGGGAATTTTGACTTCTTGACACAGTCAATACACTGAACTCTGACCTCAGGAGGCACAGGGGACTGGGAGCCAACAGAACTTAAATTGGCTACAAATGTCTTGTTTTCTCATGACATTTGAGAGAAAACATGGAGACGGTTTCTTTAGGGCCCATGGGAGTTATAGCTGTGTCACTGCCTTCTCCAGAGAGTTCTTCATTCTCCCTACAGCCACTCAATCACTGTCACCCGCTGACCTTTCACTACTTTCTCCCAGTGTACCAGCATCACTGCTAACCAATGCACCTCCTCAGTCCTTCCAAACCCAAGAAGGGAAGAAAAAGTCTGGTACAGAACTGCATAAAAGGACGTTTACTCTGCACTGCATTGTGTCTTCTTTTCATGCTAGTCTAAATACAAGGGCTGTTTTCACTGCCAATTGCTGTTTGCTTGTTCTGTTTCCACTGGCTAAAATCATCATTTTTCCAGCTAGTGTTCCACTCCAGGAAAAAAAACACACATTCATACCTTCCTTGCATTTTGCCCAGGAGAACAAGGCTGGTTCCCAGGAACAGGGATGATTTCCTCAAAAGAAAACATTTTCTGTCAGCTAAGGCTTGCCTTCTGATAGCTAATTTGGCATCATCATTTTCAGCACTGTAATACATAACACCATGAATAATTAGCAGTTTCTTTTTCTCTCTCTGAAGTTTAATATTCTCCTGTATCTTTGAGAAAAAAAAAAGAGTGAGAGAAAGGAGATAAATACAAAACCAGAAACCAGAACTTTGGGTACAGTCTCTCACATGTTTTCACACATTAAAAAAAAAAAGGCAGCTAAAGACAAAGACCTGTAAAAGAAATTTCACTGCAAGTCAAAGTCTTGCAGACACTGAGAAAGAAAATCTGCAACATGAGACTGTCTTCCTTGAAGAAACACAGCTGATCTGCTGCATTCCCATATCTGCCTTCCACTGGTCTGTGTAAAACATAAACTTCACGCCAACCCTATGAAAACAGTCAACATGCAAGAGAGACAACAGTCTGATCCTAGCTGGTGAAAGGGGAAAAAAAAAATCTCAAGCTGTCATTCTTCCCTTGCTGTGACCTTCATGCTCCACTGAATTTCTGAAGATACTGAAATCTTGGCAGGGAAGTGTACAGTCTGTGGGAACCAGGCAGTGCTGTCCAGGCTCGCTGCTGAGTATTAGGCCCAGTCAAGCCCTTTTTGAGGGGAACTTGGTGTTTTGGGGGGAGTTCTCTGTACCACATATATGATAACACAATGTTAAGAAAACTAAATGCTAGGAGTTTTAGTGAATTCTACTTGTGCATTGTACTTTAGCCTCCTGCTGCAGGGCTGATAGGAGCTTCCCGTGTTCCTGTCCCTGCACAAAGGAGGGTTCAATCTGTTCAGGACCATCTTCTATAAGACACTGTATTTGCACTACATCCCCCACGCTCCCAGATAAAACATATTCTTTTGCCCACTTAAGATGCAAATTCTTGCGCTGAAGGGTAGGAGAGAGGTTGGACTAGAGGATCCCTAGAGGTTCCTTCCAACCTCAGCCATTCTGTGATTGTGTGAGGGCACCTGGCAATCTCTAACAGTAGGTGCAGTCTGGTAGTCAGGAGCCACGGGCAGCATTCCCCCTGGGAATCCCTCACCGGAACCTGGACCAGGTGCGTTACTTCCACGCATCCACATTTCCCTGCCCACACTAGTGGTCACTCCCCATGAACTCCCATCTCACTCAAGTTTATGATACAACGAGGAAACAATCCCACCTCGAGCCCTGAAGGGAGCACAAATTGCTATGACAAATTTTCACCTATCCTGATGATGCTATTTAGTAACTGTCCAAATTAAAGGAATGATGAGACCCCTCTGAATGGAAAGGTGCTGTTTGGGGGTTAGGTGCCTTCACAACTGAGCAGAGACCAGCCCAAGGTCAAGCACCTTTTGAGGTCAATTTGCTGCCTCCAACAATGTCTCTAAAACTCAATAATACCAGCTGTGCTTCCCGGCCAGCAGGTGAGCAGTACGAGTTGCAGATTACATCTAAATTGCCAGGCCCAGGATAAACAAAAAGATTAAGAGGGCCTTAGCCTTTGTGTCGAACAAATCCTGCTCTGAAGCAAGAATAACGGGGAGGCTGCACGGTTTGGTCTGGGGCTAAGGGTTGCAGCCCAGATGCTCTTAATCACAGCTCTGTCTGACCTGCAGGCACTGACAAACTGCATTCTGTGCATGAAGCTTTCATTAAACCACCGAGGGCTTTAAAGCAATATTCGTTTTCCACACAGTCCCAAATCTGTAAAAGCCAACGCATGACCCTTGTTAATTTTCTGCTTTTAGATGGTGGCACAGCCTTTCCAAAAAGATTTCAGGGCTGAGAAGAAGTAAACAGAGCTCCACTATTACAGAAACGTAAAAACTGAAGTTTTCTAATTTCTCCTTACAGCCTGAGATGCTTTTTACCCTAAGCAACTCCCTGACTGTCTCTCAGCGAAGAAATATTTTATGAAACACCCAGCTTTTCAATTCTGCTGCAGATTGGGAAGGACAAGCATTGTAAAGAATAAAAAGGCTGTTGACCAAGTCAAGAAAGGTGACCACAAAACAAAATTGCCCCAGTCCCATTTCCACGAGCTGACAGAGCAGGGAGATAGCGAGCTGGCTCGCAAGCCAGTGAGAATGACCATGGTTGGGAGTTCTCATCATCGTCCGGATTGACAGAGCAGCCCACATAAAAGGCACAAAAAAGTCTGCTGATCAGATTGGTGTGACACAGGCTCATGAGAGACATGCACATTTTCAACCTAAATGACAGCACAAGGGATCTATATTACTAATTATCAACTAATATCACCAGAGTTCCCAGGCCAGCTTCAAAGGTTCTCACAAAGCGCCCCAAGCACTGGGTTATTCATCTCATCATAAGGTCGTTTTCTTTGTCCCTGCTGAAGTGGTGGCTCCGTCCGAGAGGTTTGCTTAGAGTCAGTCCGTTTGCACAGGATGAGCCTTACAGCAGTGAAATCATTACCTCTGCAACACCGAAGCAGAAACATTTGCTGCAACTGTTGTAACACTTTTGCACCTAATTTCACACATATACGTACACACACACACACACACACACACACACACACACACACACAAAGGTGGTTTCCTCTCTGCTCCCCACCGCCTCTTAATTCCTTGCTAACACCTTTCCAAGAGCAAGGCTGAGTCCCTTGGAAATATAAAGCGCAGGGAAAGGTGGGAGGGAGGAGGCGGAGGGGCGAGAAATAGGTATGAGATCTCCGGACAGCGAAATGAAGCCGCTATCTCCAACATCCTGCAGAGCTCAGGCTGAGGTCACAAGTTAAACAAGACATCAGGATAGGTGAGGTAATTTGCTTATTTAGGATCAGCGCTTGCAGCGAAGCGAACGAGACAACCTATCTGGATTTACAGCTAATCCCATAATAAATGCAAGGCAGCTCAGTTGCAGAACCTGCAGCTGAGGCCAAAGATTTTTTTTCCCCTGCACAATTTTTTTTCAGCAGGTTCATCCCTTTCTTTCTTGTATGAATGCATCAAAACCCCACCTGCCTTTTCCATGCTCAGGGGAAGGCAAAGCTGCAGGCTCTCAATGTCGAGCTCAGTTGCAGCTTCTTGCTTCAAGCAGAGCAGACCTCAGTATTTCTGAAGACAGGCCCTCCTGGCTCCAAATTTGCCTGCAGAATCTCAAACCAGCAAGAATTTTACAGCTGAGGTTTAAACTTTTAACGGCGGAGGTTCTTATGTAACAAGAGAGGAGAGGGGATCTGATTAACATGTCTAAGTACATGAAGG
>JAUBOD010000978.1:125778-141787 GCA_032353885.1 Nothura maculosa | reverse complement strand
GGACAGCAGGATAAATTGGTCATGTCAAATGTCATCCTAGAAAGACGTTTTAGCAGCGATGACAACACAACATGAAGTAGTACATAGGACAGGTTTCAAGTTTAACCTGGGAATGGGATTTCTCAAACCTGCGTATAATCATTACTCCCTTTACTGCCAAACACACTAGTTGAGGAAATTGCAGAGGAAGAAGAACCCATGGCTGTGCAAGCACAACTTACACAGCTCTCAAGCTTTTCATTTTTTTTTATAAGTTGAATCATATGCTCCATCTACCTTTCAATACCTGACATTCCTTTGACAGCAGCCAGGAATGAGAACAAAGAAGAAGAGCCAGGGTATTCAGGAGTTCTTGGCCCAAGGAGCCATGTGATATCAGTGATAAATCTTTTCAGTGAAATTACAGTAATGAAGAACAAACATCAGCTCTGCAGATGTACACACGTTCCTGGCGAGGTGACGTTAGTCTGAGATTGCTTTGGGACAGCATCACAACTGCCTGTCTGTGTTTGGGGACCAAGATACAAATCTTTTTCCTGCCCCTTGCAAAACCATTTGCTGGTTTTCTGGTATACCATGGTTAACATCCAACTTTTATTAAATCAGGAACTGTGAGATATAAAGCAAGGCGGGAGTGGTCCATTTTTATCTTTGATTATCCAAGCCCAGATCAAAGGCTCTCCGATACAGTAACACTCCAAGAGTTTTTGATGGTGAAAGGATGTTTGTCTGGTCACCATAGAGAGCGCAATGTAAAACATCCTGTTCATAGCACGATAGGGTATCAGGATGAGAAGAGGAGACAGAGCTCTGGAGGAGGCAGTGAGAGCTAGTTTGTTTGGAGGACTTGTCCAAGTTTGGCAGAATTGAGATACTAATTATTTCTGTAGAAGCTAGAGCCTGCTGAGGATTCAGGCCAGGCAGACATATGACGAGGAAACATCCTGCACATCAGGCTGGGTCATCAGTGCACGCTCAATAGCAACACACTGCATGGTCCGGATATCTCCATTTCTGGAATAGCAGAAATATATCTGAAGATGCATGTGTCTCTCCTCTCTGACATGCAGCGGGTCACAATGGTTATGGGAGTCCAGATCAGTGTTAGTTGTTCCCATGTTTGTTAGAGAGTTTTCCTTTCCCAAGGCTTTCACTTGCAGTTGAGTCATCTCATGAGGTGGTAGCCAGCTCAGAAGTCACCTAGTAATTTATTATGGCAATTTTCCCTTCCATGCTGTACAGCTGCTCTTTGATTGTGTTTCAGCTGGACTGGCCCAGTAAAAGAGAGGCACAAAGCATCCTGGCAAGCCCAAACTGGAGTCCATTAGAAATCAATATGAATTTTGGTTCCTTTTTCTATTATTTTGTTCAAGTGCACCAACACCTCATTCAAGACACTGGAGACCACAGGTCACACCTCTAGCATTTATATTCTTTATTGACTTAAAATGACAAAAGCAAATAGGGACAAATAAGACTTGAGATCATGGCACTCTATGCAAAGTGAGGTTTGTTCACCTTTTCTCCGTGGAAATGGAATGCCAAAGTGCAACACTCATGTGGGGACTAAGGAACAACAGCTGCCACATGACACATGCAAAGGGGGTTTAGACAAGGGCTCAGGAGGAATCATGTGCTGGGCATGTCCTACCAACCTGCTGTCTGTGCTGCCTTCACTGTGAATAACTAACCAGTGCAGTCGTTCCTGAAGCTGCAGGCCTTCTCCAAGGAACACAGAAAGCAGTTACAGACACACACATGTGACTAACCTCAGCAGCTTTCCTATGGTCATCTTCGTTCTCCAGAATCCGGACATCTACCCCAAGGCAGCGAAGATAGCGCCCAAGGCCTTGCAACATGTTATCACAGACCACACTGAACTCCTTTGGAGAGATGGGATCGGCAGGCCACGAAGCTTCCTTGACAAATCTTTGGCATTGCTAGAGAAAAACAACAGATCAACAGAAAAGATAGCTGATTTCCAACATATTCCTATTTTGCCTCCCTGCATTCACCCACTGTGACAAACTCAACTGCCCTCTACCACTTGCATCACAATTTCCACCTGAGAAAAACCTTTGAGTTCCTCTTCATGTCCCCTAGACTCTTCCACCACTCAACCATCCACAATTTGGGCAGGAGGTAACACATGATAGGGCTAATTCTGAGTTAATCATTTGCTTGTTAGCCAATTGACATTGATTAACTAGTCATACAAAACATGATTGCAGCCTTTCCCTAGGGAAATGCTAACTTGACTTTCCCTGCTCTACTTAGCCATCAATTTTTATAAAGTCACAGAAAATCATCTTCAAAACCACTATGCTCTTGTCAAATTGGCTGCAAACAATCTAAGTTATTGCTAGGGAAGTGTATCTGTCAGATAGGAAGAGAAACAGGTAGACAAAGCAGTCACGTCAGCCTTCTTATCTCTAAAAGTTTAAAAATAGACAGTGCCTGCAATCTGTTTATTTCAAATGTCTGCTGCTGGGGAAGTTCCTGCAGCTGGATAGTTTGTCTTTGGGAGAATCCTAGAAGTATAATGGCTAAATTTATGGAGAAAGGAACCTCTAGTGTTGAGCTTTACCTCTGAGAACTTGTATCAGCTAGAATGACTGAAGGACACTGCCATCACCAACACAGGAGCTAACTCCAGCCTGGAAGTGCTGGGAGGCACAATGCAGATACCCCCCTGCTGAGTGCATGGACTTGCTCAGGTCTGCGAGCATCACAGATGCATTTGGGTGATTTGGCATCTCCTGGAAGCTGGTACACTCAGAGCTCTGCAGCACTACATGGACTAAATGAATCATCACTGGCTCCAGAAGGACTGTTGAAGATGCAGACATTCCCTGAGACAGAGTGCATGATAATGGAGCGAGCTGATTCTTCATTACTGAGAGAGTCAGAAGACACTGACCCCTTGTTGTTGCTTCTGCTCAAATGGACATAAAGGGGCAGCATCTGTCTCTTAACTGGTCATTATGCAGTGATCAGCAATTTCATATCTATATTTTTTTCTCATACTTCATGCCAGTTGAGCTCAGAGGACTTCTGGAGGAGGACAGGGTCATTAGCCCCACATCACAGAGTGGGCCAGGAAACACAGAGAAAGGGACTGGAGTTGTGCATGAAGCAGAGTTAGGCAGAGAACTTTTTTTTATGAGCCTCAGTCCAGGTTTTACTACTTACCTTTCAGCTAATGAATTTGACTGTACGGAACACAACAATGACCCATGAGCTTACCAGGTTAATTCAAGCCTGAAGTACTTTTCCCATCTCTGCAGCAGCCAGTCAAATGTGTTGCAACCTATGTTGTAACCTGCAACATTCCCATACACACGGAGTGCTTGGAAAATCACTCAGCAGCTGTGTGTTTTACCAAGAATAATAGGCTAGAATACATTTACATACACTTGATAGGAGGATCCCCAAAAGGAAGCTACCATCAATAGCACCTCACTACAGCCATGGAAGGTACTGCTGACACCAGGAGCTACATACACCTTTGGGGCTTCTTAGAAAGATACGCAGTCATAGTTAGCCTGGCCAGTTAATCAACAAGTCAGTTTGCCACTAATGTTTTCATAGGTGCACAAATAACTGGATAGCTTCATTTCGAAAGTAAAATATTTACCTTCGTTATCACTAAGAGAAAGGGATCAGTCAAAATGGAAGATATTTAAGCAGTCACCAAGCTATCACCAGCTGGACTTTAAGGCTTTTCCACAATGTAAGTCGCTGGAAGAGGCCAGGCATGGAGGATACGGTGGTAGGCAGGGAGCTAGAGAGAAACTATCCTTTCACTTTGGCAGACTTTTCCTCCCAGTGTAATAAAGGAGGCATTCCCAATGTGGAACAAATATGTGTAAGCTTCCTTAAAAGTAAAAGAGACCAGAGTTTTGAAACTTAACTAACGCAACACCTAGGCCATGGAGTTCAAAATGCATGAGGAAACTATGAGGAAACATGAAAGCAGTGCTTCTGCCAACAAGTTCAACTGGATTCTGCCTCACAGATTTGTACCATTGTTCTTCCAGGACAGAAAATGAACCTACAAATTGCAGGAAATACTGAAGTGAGGCTCAAATGGGAAACTGTATCTTACCAGTGGAAGGCTGGCATGAGGAAGATGCTGCAATAGTCCTGAGAATGGACTACAAACAGGCATATCAGGCAGAGCTAATAGTAACGCTGAAGACAAAGCAATGTTTGAAGGCGTCTTGAGCAACACAAAGATCTTTGAAGACATTTACAAACCTGTCCAGAAGATGCTGGTACTTCTTGCTTATTTAGCTGCTTTTTTGCCCTGGGTTTTATGCTTGGTTTTCCCACCAGACTCGTAGTCAGGTCTGAACTTAGACCAAAGCTCAATGGATCCTTGCACAGCTTCTTGTAGACCTCCAACAAGCAGTATGCATCCGAAGCTAAAAGAAAAGAACAGGAGCATCAGAGAGTGTCATCTAAACAAGAAATAGTGGAGGGTTTTTTTTGTTTTAAGGAAGAGCCTTCACCTTTGCAAATACTACAAAATATAATGCTTGAATGCCAATATTATGTGAAGATGCAACTTACCCTCTCCTCTTTTACTTTTCAGTACCTAATCATCTGCCCAACTCAGAGCAACACACAAGACATTTTGCCTCCAGGTATTTAAGACAGAGAGCACCAACCCCAGTCCAGCATAAAGGGGCTGCTATTGATGCCAAGATTTTTCTCCTTGCTGGGCAGAAACACATGAACACAAAGAGTTGAGGCAGAGTAGCTGAAAAAAGCAATGGGGCCTCCACTGAGACGTCAGGGCCTCTGCTGAGACGTAGTAGCTGCGCCCTAATGTGATGCAAATTAAAGCAGACCTGTTTAAACTGCCTCACAGAGTAGCTTTAGCTACCCCATTTCACTCACATTGTTGTGGAGTAGCAGCTTGCACCCATGGTTTATTACCGCTTCCCAGCTCTGGGAAGGGAACTTCCATAGTAGATGCGGTATCTCCAAACGTAATAACTGAGTTGCTGCAATCACCTGCCCACACACACTGCTGTGTGGCCTCTGTTCCTTGCAACGGAAACCGGCTAAGTGTCCAAGCCAGTTTTACAAGTCCTGGTGATTAACTTTTTGTGGGAACTGTGTCAACTTCAAGGATAGCTGAATTTAACAAAGGGCTGGTTCGCTTCAGCAGACTGGCCTTTGATGCCTCAGGAAAATATTTAGAGCCAGACTTCTGACTCCGGGGTAATCAACAGTAACCTCCACTGCTCCTTCCGCCGCACTGACTCTGTGTTGGAGTCTCTGACACCAGTTCTACCCACTTTTAACCCTGCTCTAACAAGCACTTCACTATGACAAACGAACACAATACTTGTTTCTGAGCAAGGCTGTGTGATGAAATGAGGCAGAAGGAATGGACTTTCCTCCTTTTTGGTTATAAAGAGGAATTTCCACTGAGATGCTGTTTCACTAGAAAGAATCAGCCAAGCACAGGAATTCTTTCATAAAGGCAATAATGAATCACTGGACAGTTTAAACTTCAACCATTAAAGCCACGTTTGCAAAAAGGGCAAATATTATGCGCTGGCTTCTCTGAACAGGATCTAATAAGCAAAGCCATTTTCTCTGTTTGCTATCTAACATTTTTTCCAGGGACCGCCAACAAACGTGGCCTGTAACGGACTCTCTGGAGCACCTTGCCATGGAGGTAGTGACCCCACCTGCGTAGAGGATCTGTTCCTTGCGGAGCGGCCGCTTCTCCCAGTTAGACAGCTGCTCTGTTTTATCGAGAGGCTTCCCCAGTACGTGTTGCACCAAGAGGCTGAGCCCTCTTTCCGGCTGCCTGAACGCTCTGTTCTCGCAGCTGGGCTCTGGGGCCAGTACATCGACCTTCCGGCCAGCCTTCTTCCAGTCAATGAAGCTCTTCTGCAACTAACAATAGGAGAAAGATGTAAAACATATGCTTATAAAACAACTTCGGCAACACCTCCTGTTTCAGTAGGTGGAGCCACACAGCAGCCCTATCATCTCTATCTCTTGCATGGCACATCATTGTCTCAAACAAGGGTTGGGATGGCATAAGATATATTGTCAGATCTGGTTATCTGTTTAACAAACAGCCTTGCTGGAATGAAATCCGTTTCATAACTAGGCAAGGAGAGCAATCATGTTCTCTGACAGCATTGCACCACAGCACTGGGGCTGCGACTGGGACTTCTCGGTTATGCAGAGTGCTCCGTCGCACTGCGGGCTGCCAGAGACAGCAAAATAACACAGCAACAGCAGTTCGGTCTCTCTTCCTTCATGAGCCCAGTGAGAAAAGGTATTTGAACACAGGAGGCAGGTTTCTATGCCTCAGATAAAACTGAGGCAGGGGCTGCTGGTGTGTACTTCATACTGCAGAGCACTGCTCAGGTTAAACTCTCAGTCCTGTGGATCAGTGCTCATCCCAATCCCACAGCCTTAAACCAACTATAAATGTTACTACTTGAAATGTTTTTTTCCTTATCTTTTCTAAAGACAGCTAAAAATTATTGAGTTCTAACCCAGAATCAAGCTGCATTTCAATCTAACAGGAATTCCTGTTCTGCATCCAGCTAAAACCTTCCTGATATACTGTGGCCTCTCTGCAAATCAATAGCTCCATTATAACTGCTTTGGTACCAAGGAGGTTGGAATATCAGAGCTTCTACAAGCAACTTCCTCCTAACTGAACAAAACCATGTCTCCATTCAACTGCTTCATCATAGCTTTCATTCAGGCTATAAAAAAGTTATAAGAATACCAAGCACTGACTTTTTAGTTGACAAAACCAAAATTCTTCTTTCTTTAAAGAGTCACACAATCCATGAAACTAGAAGGGGAAAAAGTTCTACTAATTCACTTAGCAATTTCCCTGCCAATACAGGATATAGAATGAGAAATGTGAAATCATGGCAATTATCTACAGCAAAGGTAAAAGAAATTATTTTTGTTATCTTGAAAGCCCATCCTTACTTGTTTGTCTACTGTGAGTAGATCCACTACACCTTGAGCTTGCTTATCCACATCTTTAAAAGCAGAGCATGTGGCTGCAAGGCTCTTAAGGTCTCCAGACATCCCATAACCTGGAAAAACAAGCCACAAATCAAACAGCTAATAAAGCTCAAATCATGGCAAATTCACTGAAGTTTTCTCTTGTCAAAATACTCACAATATATGCACAAACTTTACTGGAAAGACTGCTCAAAGTAGGGAGAAAGGCCGTCTCTTATCTCTCCTGCTTCAAAGATTTACTCTTACAGGTCAAGATTGGGAGTGTAAAGGTGGATGGAAAATGTGTGCTGCGTGTTTTTGTATAGCTTCTAAAGTCACATTTCTCAACCGACTTAAAATCTGCTAGGTTAGTGAAAGGCTAACAGAGCAGCTCCATGAGAGGTTTTTAGCCTCCAACAATTTGCACTGGAGAATTATATGCCCTTGAACCAAGCTTTAGCACTTCCCCAAAGCATCTAAACAGAATCTAAATCCAGATGTCAGACTTGCACAACCCACTTAAGGCTGGGTGTAAGTCAGGGCTTGGTACAAAGCTAACAAAGACAATCCTAAACTCAAGAGGATCAGGCTAACTCGAAAACCTTTGACCTGGCCTGAAATGGGGACATTTCTGTCATTCCCAGGTAGGCCATTCATCCTGCTTTATGATATATCAATCTCTGAATACCCAGTCCTACAAAAGCTGACAATGTCAAAATGGCTTAGGAATTTCACATAGTAGGAGAGGATGACCTTCTCCAAAGACAGGAAAAGAGGAGAAGAGAAGCAAGTTACCAAGTTTAGTGATGCTTGGATCCGAATAGAGCCTTTGGATGAACTGGGAAATCTTCTCCTTCTCATTCTCCCTCTCAGCTTTCTCAAGGAGCTGTGGCAGGTCCAGCAGGAAAACCTCCTCACCCACAGCGATTTGGAGGAGGGAGACACGTGGCTTCCCAACAACGCCAAACGAAGGCCTCCATTCCATGTCAATGCCCACCACCTGTCCTGGCTGCAACACAGATAGGTTTTCTTCATTTCCAGATTATCTACACTTGTTTGGTATGGATCAGCTCTTGAGAAACAAGCTCTGTCCCAGGGGCACTACTCCCAAGCACTAATGTTTCCTTTCAAATGACTTCCTTTTTGAATTATTGATGTGTGAGCAACTACAGATTAAAGAGACTTTCATAGCACACCAGAGTTACTCCTCCGAGGACTTCTCCTGGTGCAGTAATTTCCAATCTGTTTCCCAATTAGACAAGGCTTTAGACTTTGCTCCCTCACAGCAGCTTCCCTTAAGTTAGAGAGAGAGACATTTGATGGCAGTGACACTAACACATACCAGTCTGCTGTAAAGCTTCTGTTGTTCAAACCTGCAAAGGAAATACCAGGATAAAACTGACCTTCAGCACCTTTTCCCAGCATGGTAGCACCTCTTCCACGGTCTGCAGAAAGTGAATATTTGCCCATGGAATAGGTAACTGGTAATAATCCTTCTTCTTCTTAACCTCTTCGTAATTCTCTGCTTTCTCAGTCTCGTCCACCCTGCAGAACCAGATCCCACAGCTTTTAAGCATGCCATGAGGAGAATTCCTAGCTTGGAGGAACATCGGGAGTCTTAAGCCCCTCATTTTACTCATGGCCCACTACTTCCCATGTAATGTATTTTCTTTAACTTCCCTTTTTTCATTTCCTTCTATATCTATTTCCTTCATCTTGGCTCAAACACTCCTTTCATTTTACACAGCACAAACAGCAGTGCATTGGAGACCTCACCATGCACATGCACTGCACCCACTGCAGAGAACAGCCAGGCCAGACAACATGCTACAACACAGCTCCCAGGCTCTGTCCTCAGTGTTCATTCTCTTTCCCAGAACTGATGCAACTTGACAGATGACAAAGTTGGGCAGATGTTTCCAGATTCAAAGATTTTACAGTTTCAATTCACCACTGAAGCCCCTGAAGTTAATAGAGAAGTCTGATAGCTCTCACTGGGCAACTTATGAACAAGAAATCATCTTAGATAAACTAGGTGTCCATACAGGAGCTTCACGTTCCCCTAGGATGGAATCCATCTCAAAAAGAGAATCTCACAATGCTTCACACTTAGATCACTACCAGGCTGGAATGGGCAAGAGTCTGTCTCATGAATTTACACTGTGAAGCCTTGGGAAGGATTCAGGATCTCCTTGCTGCTACCCACCTTCTTCTGGTCCTTCCTCTTGCCTGTACAAGGTCCCCCAAACTATGCAAGAACATTTATCCTGTGTTGCATGGGAAAGAAATGAGCAAAGTTCAGAAGCAATGTTTCCAAATCTTCTATATTTAGGGGCCGAGTTTAGACCGAGTGCCAGGCCTGTGCTACTCCATTTGGGCATCAAATGAAACCACACAGAATAGCTTCGGATCTGCATAATCACAACACTGGGAATGCTGGTAAGGTGCCTGCCAAAACGAGCTAACTGGTTTCCTATGACAGGATCTTACACAGCACATTTTCTTTTCAAAATGCAGCAGAGTCTCTTGAAAGGGCCCTGTAACTGGAAGGTCAGCACATTGCTATGGTGTCCCAGCCAGATGATGCAATCAGAGGAAAGAGACTATTAAAAAATATCCAGCTATTTTGGACATATCATGAACTTCTGGATAGTCTCTTTCCCATAGAGACTCAAAATGGTTTATTATTTGAGAAAACATTTACTAACCTCATATTTAGGGGACTGTGTGACTAATTTGGTAGCAGAGCAGCTTCTCCTGTACAAACACTCTTTTCCAGGGGTATGTGTGCATGGAGAAGTCAATATTTGTGTAAAATATTTAATAAAGGTGTGAAGTCTCATGTCTCCAAGACTATTCTCATCTGCAGAGTTGAGGAGCGCATGTGGTGGGAGCAGTGGCAGAGATGATGTCATTTATTTGCTGATTGCACCTTGTTTCTCTGCAGTGTGAACACCCTCCCCAGGAACCTGCTGGTTTGTTAGCTCCAACATTACGCAGCAGAAACATTGCTTCATTAAGCTTCATGGCTCCACGGCTTTTAAAGAAGCTACTGTAAGAGGTATTATGACCAGATGAATAAACTGAGGCCCAAAAGGCTTCCACTCATCCATCACAACTCATGAATGGCAGTGCTCATCTTACTTGGCTTGCCTTCATTCTGTCCCTGACACAATGCAGGCTTCCTACAGGGTGGAGATGAAGAGATATTCCTGACCTCTGCTTCCTACCTCACTAGATTCCTTGAGTTTGTGGCTAGGTCATGTTCTTGTTAATCATCCCTTTGTGTTTTGTGGGATTACACCTCATGTAAAAACCTTCTGGCTCCCACCAGGCAGCTGGGATAGCTTCAGGAAGGAGAAGGAGGGCAGTTCCACAAGTGCAGCTGCATTAGAGCAAGGCAAAAGCATGCCCTAGACAGGCAAGAGTTTCCTCTGCTCCAAGAAAGATGGAGAGAAGTGGGTGAATAAACTCATGTCATATTTCCTCAAGGTACACGTGGCTTGAACATGAACCACTGCAGGTGATCTTCACTAAGATCAGTTCTATGAAGCTCAATGCATAAACCGTTCAAAATCATCAGCATTGAGAAAATATTAATACAGTTGAAGCTGTCATCTGCCTCTAAAGATTTTTAGTCCAATCTATGGCCCATAAATATGATTTTCAGCTATTAAAGCTGTAGTTTTTGCAGATTCACTTGTTCCAGGAGATGGAAATTTGCTGTAACATTGAAGACCACAATTCTAATGATAAGCTTGGAGACACATGTAACACTGTTCAGGTGTTAGGCGTGCACTTTTCAGAAGGGTCTCCTACCCAGTAGTTATGGAGGAATATTAACCATGCAGCAGTAACAGATTCTAACCAATAGCTAGAGTTCACAATTCTGGCATATGACATCAAAGAGAGAGTGCTGAACAAAGAATATAAGGTAGAGGTCACTTTCAAATTCTGTGGATGCAATAAACATATTTTGCTGCAACAAGAGAAAGGCTCAGACCATGCAGAGGTAGCAGAAGAGGAAGCACAAGCAGATCTGCGGAATGGCAGTGCCAAGAGGGTCCCTACCTCTACTTCTTCCCCTAGGAGTCCATTTACAGACAGATACAGATTTCTACCTACACTGACAGGCTGAACTCCATATACGAAGTTATTACTAGTATTACTTCGTATTACTAGTAGCATGGGCTGTCTTTGAAGGATGCTAAGGATTACAGTTATCAGCTCTCACAAAGTTTTAAATAATTAACCCTTGGAAGTGGTCAGGAAGTGGTCAGGTGGATCCTTGGATCCAAGGCTCCAAGGAACCCTTGAAGTGGTCAGGTCAGGATTTGCAGGATTTTTCCTGCAAATCTTCCTCTTGTTTCTCCTGTTTTGAAACAGAAAGACCATAGAAATCTCAAAATTAAAAAAGAAAATAAAAGAAAACACTTATATTTAAGAAAATATAAGAAGGAATGACAAAGCTTTGAGTATGCTGTACTAAAATGAGACAGAGCAATGGTCTCCTGTTTTTGCATTGACCTTTCAGGTGTAAGTCATCTTCTGTGCATTGAGTCCTTTAAATTAGAGCATTAGATTAAATCATACTCATGAGTGAATGGAGGAAAATGCTGCTTTCTTTGATTGCAGTGGGACAGCAGAGTGACTGTGTAATTTCTTGGAGCCCAAAGACTGCAGTGACTTACAGCCTTGCACGAGTTGGGCTCATGAGCACACAAGAGCACAGCAATCACCAGATCAGGTGTTTTCTGAACTATTACAGCAGCTAATTATATGCAGGTACTGAGTCCTGCTGCATGACTTCTATCCTGTGTTCTATCACTGAACACCATACCTACACCTTTATTTTTGTATGTCCATAGGGAAAGAACTCTGGGTGCTGCAGGTCGACAAGGTATGTGAGACCTCAGGGGCCCTAAATTCGGAGAGGAACCATGGTCCTCCTGTATTGGGATTGCATGAGTTACTAACCCTGAGGAAGAGAAGGGGACAAAGGTGAATTAAGGGGCTAAAGGCTTCTTAAGGACCTGAAAACAGTTTTATCTCAAATTCAATTAATGTAGCCCTTCCAGGATCTGATCCCAAATATCAAAAATGCTCATTACTTCTGACAGCTTTGGATGAGGAAAAAGTACAGAAAAAGTACAGTACTCTCAAAAGGCATTGTACCAGTAGAGGAAACAGTAGAGAAAATCTGTTGACAAATATAATCATCTCATATAAAATAAACACATCTTCGTGTTCTACCCATGTTATTTAGTCTCATTTGTGCTAGCAATCTGGCAAAGGAGGCATAAATACCTGTCCACTGCATGAAGCATGTTCATACTGCTTCTAAATACTCAAAGTGAGATTAAAATGCACCTTTTGAAGACATTTCCATGTTTATGAAAAGCAAATGCAACACATAAAAAGCATACAGACATGACCCAGAAATGGAAAAAGTTTTGGCAAAATTATCTCCCCAAAGAAGCATTACAGAAAATTACTTTATATAGTCCTTGTGTGATAAGCAATTGACTTTGAACTGCCATGAAATGAATTATGTATATACCTTTCTTGGATCTCCAGCTTTTGCAGTTCATCAGCCACTCCATAAGGCAGGTTCTCCTTGGGCATGTTGCAGCGCTGAGCCCATCTTGCAGCTGTGCTCTTATCACTATAATTCATCAGCAACTCTATCAGACGCCCTTGCAGCCACTGGTTCTGTCCAACCGTGTTCTGCAAGGAATCAAATGCAGATGGTCAGTGCAAGCCTCATCACATGGAAATCCAATTGTCTCAAGAGATACTATGTGGGTGATCCTCCAAGGGGTCTGGACAAGCAGAGGAGCAAGATTCGCCCTACTACACCAGGGATTATGTTTAGATCCAGTGAGTGCTGCATTTTTTCTTCACAAGGCTTGAAAAGCACATATCACAACAGGGCACTAGCCAAGCTCACCACGTTCTTGGCAATAAGGTGGCTGTGAAAGGCATTTGTTCACCTCATTGCAAGGGAGAAATGAAGGCAAAACAGTGTTATTGTGCCTCAGTGATGACTAGAACAAAATCCAGTTTACCTCAAGTACTGATCAAATCAAGCAATAGCAGAAAAAAGAATAAACAACCCCCTAAACCCCACAGAAGTGCAGGAAAGGACAGAGAATTACTTGGAAGAAAAGTCACAGAAATTCTGCATCCCAGATAGCACACGTGGGAGAAAGCCATCTGCTCAAAAGAGCTGCTGCCTGGTGATATAACAACCTTCACAGAAAAAAAACATATTTGCTTATTATCATCACAGTGCAATGCCCTCCTAAAGGTTTCCCAGTGTCCATCCTACTGTCTTGCTGCCTTGTTCCTACAACACAAACTCTTAGGGGCTGGATTTCTCTTCAATTCACCTATAGTCAATGTTGAACAAATCTTATTACCTCAGCATTATTTCTGGAAATAATGAGCTGCAGGTTTTTTTTCCCCTTTTAATGATAACAGGTTTATTCATTCAACCACATAAACAACTCTGGAAAGGAGGTTAATCTCCAGAGATATTACATCTTGCATTCTGAAATGGAAATGACTCTTTCTTGCTTTTACTGAAAACAGTGGATATAAAGTGGAAAGGCTTTCAATGACACAAGGAAAGAATGTTTAAAATTTTGGTCACAGAATATGTGGACACAGATGCAAACACAAACACATCACTTGGGATTACATTTCATGTGTTTCATTTTCACTAAGTAGACACTTTTGAAGAGGAAACCAGCACGGCCGTTTTGATCAACATCAGCGACAACTCCAAGCAAGAAAGGATTATCTATCCCATGAGGCTTGTTTAGTACCCTCTCCATTTCAGACATATCATACTTTCTTTAATCCATAGCTGCACAAAGAAATTCCCACCACCAATGACAGCCCATGATTAAAGCTTTTCAAAATGACTGCTACAGATCACCTACCTGTAAATCCTGTTCCTACCTCGCTCAATGCTTTACTGAGCTCATAACAAGCAGTGGAGAGGAAGCTTGGCAATGTCCTGTTCTTAAGCCACAGTGTCAGCAATTCTACTATAGTTATCAATAATTTTGAACCCAAAAAAATAATACCTTTTATGAAAGTCATCCTTGCCAGCCCTAGATTTGGTCTATCTGTTTTTAGCCTTTCTCTTGCACTTCTGATTGACACAATTCCACACTTTCTTCTCATATCCTTTATTGGAGAGTGAAGTTAATCACCTAAGTGACAGTAGTTATTTGCAGAGTTGGATTTTAATTTAACTTTTGAATGTCTTGGCCCATTTCCCTTGTTCTCAAGTGCTTCCAGAAACACAAAAATCCTTTTTGTATAGAGAAAATGTCAAGTAGAAAATGTAAGAGCCAATAACTTTTTTTTAAGAAAACAGAAACTTGAACTTTGAAAGGATAAAACAAAACTGGAAGCAGTGGAAGCTAGTAAAGGGTGTTTCTAAAATCACTGCAGTGCTACAGGTTGTGTCTAGATTGCCTTGGTTTATAGATTCCATGGATCATCGTGCCATGTTGTTTTTGATGTTTTTATTTGTCACCAAAATCTCTGTTTTGAAGTTCGTATCACCTACGCTACATAGAGAGCTACTGCATTAGTACATCATGCAAGGAATCTTAAATGCAAGTTCAGGCCAACATCACAGCCTCTTCCAGGAGAAAAGGGTCACCTGACTTCCAGATGTCTTTAACAGGCTCCCTGATAAGAGATGTTCATATTTCTCATGCTTCCATCTCGTTTGTGAAAATGAGCAGGCCAGTCACACATAGCCAATGTACAAAAGACACAAAGATGAGAAAGACTTAGTTTCTCACTACTTGAACTGTTCCTTCTCTATGCACAGGCCCTGGCTACTCAGATGCACTAATTTATGAATTGAAGAACAAAATAGTCCTCATTCATATTCCAGTAGACTGGCTTTCAGATAGCAATCAGTGCGTCATTGACAGAGCCACATTTCAATGTTTTGGGAAGCTCTGACCACATCAGTGGTGGAGAAGTGGTCTTTCTTCTCTCTTTCAACAAAGCTTTAGCTTTGGGCTCCCTGAGGCATGTTCACACCACCTCGCTTCAGCTTTGGGAGTCAGAAGACTCAGCTTCCCACTCTCCCCATATAATCAACCGGGAGAGACAGGTCTGCCACAAGGTCTGTCCCCAGAAACTCTGCTCAAGCTCCACAAGCACAGCAAGGCGCTGCAGTGACAGCCACAGCCTGGCAAAGAGCAGCAATGGGGGGAGACTGGAGGAGGAAACCACCGGCAGGACTCCGGGGGCTGCACATGTGTAGGGATTCACTAGATGAGGCGATAAAACCATCATCGCTGCATCTCCACTGCTGCTACCCAAACAAGCTGGATTGCTCTTAATCATTTCCTCGGGATGTAGATGAACTCCAGCCACCATGACGCCTTCCCATTTGTTTTGGTTAGCCCTAATATTAGCCTTGCGGAGCTAATCCAGTATACCAATTAAGCGAACTAATTAGGCAAGTAAATATTCCCATACCCAGTCACGTACATAATGAGAATGCATAACCCCTATTTTCCTCTCTGAAAAGATGGGAAATTCTACTGCTACTGGTCCCTACAAGGACTCAGTGGGAGGATTTACTGTTCCAGACCAATCTGCATCAGTGCCATACAGCAGGTAAAGTATTTTCAAAGAAAAAAAAAGAGCTGAGATTGGAGGCAATGCCTCAGAAGCACCTCTCTTCTCTCCTATTCCATCCATCCTTCCTTTACTCCAGACCAATTCCAAGTTACAAAGCTGAGCAAAAAAGCAGGAATCTCCTGTTATTTGGTTCTGACTCAGCTTGTTACAGCAGTGGTTGGACTTCAGCAGCTTTCTAGAGCAGTCCTCAAATAGCAGGATCCACTGTCTCTCTGCCCAGACTTACTCCTCTCATGTAGCAACTCCCCTTGCTCTGTAGTTGTCTTGTGGGAATAGCTACTCAAAAGTTTGGTCAAAGACTTTCATGTTCTTAGCTCTATTACCA
>JAUBOD010000978.1:97492-125678 GCA_032353885.1 Nothura maculosa | reverse complement strand
ATTAATTTTCTTGGACTTCACTACACCTGTATTCACACCTAGTGAAGCCTCCCTGGCTTCATTACGCTTTTGGAGTTGTTTGAGACTAGCTAGGAATCAGCTTTAGGATACTAGGCTCAGCTGTAGGATCTTTTCTAAGAGCACATCAAAGTGGGATTCCCAGTAGGGGACACTTTCTGTTTATCTTCAAAAGGCATGAGCAAAATCTTGAGGATGAAAATATCTGCTCGAGAGCACTAGCTCTTCCTGTCATTAGTCTTGAAATATGGATGACCACAGGAAAAGCTTTTTCCCCCCCTCTATTTTACCATTCAGAAATCTCACCTGGCTTACAGCCAAAATGATAATAAGTATCTTTTTGCAGGATTCTCCCCCCCCAAAAAAAAAAAACTTGGCTGTAGGTTTTTTCTCTCCTTTAATCTCTCCTGGTACATTTAAACTCCTGGTGGTTTTGTTCTGAAAGAGAAATGCTTTAGAGGGTTGACTGAATGAACTTTGAAATTCACACCCCAGCAAATTGAGCTGATTTCCTAAATCCATAATTACAACATTCCTCTGAGATATGCATTCTTTCAGAGCGAACAAGGGAAGATTAGTTTCCTGTTTCTTCCCATTTACATGGCTTTGCTGGCAAGGGGATTTTTTTTTCCTTCTAAACAATCCTCTGTTTATGTGGTTCCCGTCTTGGCAGGGACCTGGGGAACTAATCTTGCATAAAAGTATAATACAACCAAGCTATCAATTGCAAGGAGCCCAAACATCTTGTGAAGAGGCAGTTGATTTGCACAGGCCCTTAGAACCCAATATCTATCTGCAGGAGCGCTCGGGCAGGTGCTGATCGATTACAGGGGTGTTAAATAATCTGGGGTGATTACTGCATGAGCAGATAGCTTTACCACTGGCTATTTAAGAATATAAGGGGATCTGTGCATCCACATGAATATCCACAGAACTTAAAACTTCACTAGCACTAGGCAAACACAGCTCCCTCCATCTGAACATCCCCGAGTAGGCAGAACTACAGGACAAGACTCCTGCAGTAAGCCTTGTGCCACAGAACGTCAACAAGAGTTGTCTTCTATTTGCAATCACAACACCTGCAGAGCCCCGTTGAAGACATCTTCTCCTCCTACATTTACAAAAATACTGCAAGGATCCTCTATTTCTATGCCAAGAGGGAAGCAGACAAGCTCAATGGCCTCTCACCTTCTTTGCTTCGCTCTGTTTCTGCTGCAGAGTCCGATGCTATTTCACCTGATGAGAGTCCTCTTGTTTTACTGCCAAAGTAATATAAGAAACTGAGTTCTAAAGGAGTGAGTTTGCCTATATTTTTTTGTTGTACATGATCCCGTAGATGAGGTAGTTTGTTGCCAGTAACAGACACGTTGGGAATCAGTATGCTGGACGCTTGCTGTAGCTTTGAAGGACCTTGGATTCCAGGATATCCCACATCTTGCTATAAGATTTCTGGATGACCATCCTCCATACTGTTCATCGCAGCAAGCTTCTCCTACTTAGCTGAACATACCAGGGCCCATCAGTTGAGTCTTACAGTTGGCTGATGATGGTCCTCCTCTTTAATGCAAAACTCCCAACCTACAGCCATAAGCCAATCACCCTCTTTTCATACCCTACCTGATCTCTTTCTAAGGAAGTTTTTCTCTCAAATGAATGCATCCTGGTGACAGAATGTTGTCTAGTTGCAAGTCAGCCACATCTGGCTTGAGAGCTTTTATGGTCAGAAAGTATCTCCAACATTTTAAGGTAATTTAAATGTGTTCACTCTCCTTTCCTTTCTGCACTCTCTGGTAAAAAAATATTTATAAGGCTATCTGGCCATGACTCTTAAACTGAGGGCCTGAATCTTCATAGATTCTTAACAAAGTATTTGCCTGTCTATAAGAAATGGGTGCCTCACACCCATAAAATTCTTGTGTGGAATTCACAGAGCTTGACCCTGTTGATCCATATGCAAGCTAGCTGATTTTCCAAAGTTATTGAGCAAATATGTCTTCCCCATCAGCTCCAGGAAAATTTGTGGCTGATTTCTTCTCATACTTTTGATAGTGAAACATTGTGATCGTTTTGAAAAATGATGTTTTTTCTTATATTCATTTGTTCCTACTTTAATTCAGTATTAATTACGATGTGCTTAGCCATAATTTACTGATCTAGAAATAGCTGAATTTATTATAAATAAAACTCCCATCATTATTAGGCATGGCAACTCCCCAGGCCCTAGAGAAAACAATCCCCTCTAAGCCATGCAATAGGTACTCTGAGGTATTCACATTTAACTGAACATACTATCTTTGTTAAGACTTTTTCAGATGTGAAGGCATGAAGCAGCGTGTTTGGTTTTTCCCATGTATTTCTGCCACAACAGCTGTGGATTTATTAAATGAGACGGTCCAATTTCTTTTAGAGCAACAGTGCTAACTTCATTAGCACCGAGGCATATTTTGTTGCTCTCTATCCACAAAGCAGAACGTAGCTGAGGAATTACGTTATGCTTTCCTCGAGACGCTCCCAGATGTGCCTGTTTTCTGCATTAGCCCTACTAGTACGTCCTTCTACTTTGCACCATCTCTTATGTGATTTCAGCTATCAATAAATATATGACACCATTTACAAATTGAATTGACAAATGGAAGGAAATCTGCACTTCACCTCCTTTTTTCATTGCCTGGTTTCTCCAAGCTTATTCCCTTAGCTACAACATATGTTTACATCCCACTGTGGCTATATACACTCTCCAGAGACCTCTGACAATGGTAAATGCAAAGGAAAAGGCATGGGGCAAAAGCAGATGGATCTCCACAGCTGAGACACTGGAAATGCTCACATCCATCACTGAACTTCTGGTCAGTTCCTGAGCAGGGGACAAAATGCAGAATACAAATGACAGAAGCAAGGAGAGCAGCAAGTGGAAGTTTGCAGAAGAAAGACTGCTTGATCTCAGCTGATAGAAAGAAATTCCTTCCCTCCCACCTTCACAAAACAGATACAGTACACAAACAGTACTCGAGCATATCTCTGAATATTATCTGAGGACTTACCTGGAAATCACAACACACTACTCAGCTCTTGTTCTGTCCTGAATATTTGTAAAGCAACTTTAATAATGGCCCTTGTGGTGTTTTTTTCTTTTTTCTTGTGTATGTTTTTCTTTTGCTAAAAATTACTAATACCTCTCAGCTTAACGAGCTTCAGAGCTCTGTGTTTCACTTTTATGGTCAGAGTAGTCTGAATAACCTCAAAAGAGAGGTCTAACCAGCCTATTTTCAAGGTCCTGTATCTCAGAACACATCTCAAGTTACACATGAGAAAAGGAGGTTCAAATTGCTGCCAATCACTGGCTGGCAGAAGACATGGATGGATGATGAACCACAGTTTATGGAGAGTCCCCAAAGAACAAGTATCATTGTTTCAAACTGGTTCTTTTCTGAACACTGAATTTTGGAAAAGGTAAAGATTTTAGCTTTCATAAACTAAGGGACAGCTTTCCCTAGACAAATACTACTCTACAGGTTAGAGCAGAAAGCTTTTTCAAAAAAGCATAAAATGGCTACGGTTGGAAGAGACCTCTGGAGGTCACCTACTCCAAATACCCTGCTCAGGCAGGGTTACCCAGAGCACATTACCTGGGATGTGTCCAGTTGGCTTTTGATTAACTGCAAGGATGGAGATTCCACAGCCTCTTTTTGATTTACCAGTAAAAAAGAACCTTAATTCAAGATCAGAAAATGCAGTAGGGCAATATCAGCCACCTCATTGCCTGGGTGGTCCTGCAAAATAGGCAAGTATGTGCTGATAGTCCTAAATAAGTGACTTGGTTTTAACTCTGCTTTACATTATTCTAGTTATTGCCCAAAGAAAAAGCTGTTTTGCTGCGCAGTTACCCTGCTCTGCTCCAGGGCTAAAGGAATTTCACAGCAGGAACTCCAAACACACAGTCATGGTTCCTGGACCGAAGTAATCTGAAAATCATTTTAAACTGTATCAACTAGTTAGCTCTGCTACAGTCAAGCTACTTCTTGCTGAAACACCTCGGATGTCAGAACCACTTGTCTGCCAAGCTCATGTCCTTTGGGCACTAGTTGTTCAGAAAACAATGCTCGTATTTCTCTCATTGGGCCCCTCTTGCTGCTGATCAAGGATGCCCTGTGGTCACTAGCAGGAAGACCCCTTGTGAACATATTAGGTATAATGTCATGTACTGACTTATCTCCTGGCTCGCATACCCAGTCCTATCACCTTTTTGCAGCTGATTAAAATTGTTAAAATACAAAACAAGCAAAAATGGGCGCAGAAAGCTACACAGCAAAGCAGACAACTGGCTCGTCTCTTGTCTCTCTTTTTTTTCCTGCATATCTAACATGAATATCCTGGACCTTCCCCTGGGCTTGTGAAGACAGGCACCCTCTCCTGTGCATCTCCGTGCAGCTCACAGAATCAGTGAGGGCAGCTAATGAATAGCAAAGCAACTGGCACTGCAAAAGAGAAGGGCTTCTCCCCTCCCCGTGCCTGCAAGGTATCCGAGCAAGGAGAAGATAGGAACTGCAGCATTCCTTCTGGGCTTGCCAATGAGTAGCTGCACCGAGGGCAGTTTCCCCAGGGTATGGAGACACTTCAATGCCTTTGCTTTGCCTCCAGCCTTCGCTGCCTGCCTGCAGCTGCTGGTTCAGCCCCAGCCTGGACAGCACATCTGAGCTGGGAGCAAACTGGGGGCAACGGCAGTTTGCCACAGGACTGCAAACAGGTTCTGTTGGCCGTGCAGTTAACTTGCTGCCTTTTGTAGGAACAGGTAAGACCACACCTTTGCCTCATCCCACGGGCCAGGAACAGGAAGATCGTGGATTCGTGCTGCTTTGAGTGAACAAAAGGAAACATCTCCTTCAGCTCGGAAAAATCTATTGTCTGCAATGTCAACGTGACAGTGGCCATCACTGTTGAACCAGTGGTGACTTCACTTTGACCACAGCTCATGGTATCTACATAATTTAATCCAGGACCCTTAACTGGAGCTGCAGTACAAAGCTGGAAAAAACAGGCTTTACACACACAGCAACTTTTAATCTCTTTTGACTTAAAATTGAGAATGTTTCCCCCAAAATTCTGATTCAGAATTAGCCATCATGGAGTCTTTCGAGGCTTTTGGTTCTGACACCTGCAAGTGACCCAAAGTACATGCTGCACGTCACCCTACTCAACACGCTGCATCTTTAATACTGTAGTGCCAGGTACCGTGTGGGAGACGGAAACTGCCTCTGAACACTCAATTATATGAATGGGTCATATGGCACGCAAACCTCAACTCTTCAGTTCCATAAGGCATAGTCTTTTTTATCTTTTTGTCAGAAAAAGAACGTTCAGAACCTTTTCGCTGAGCGCTGCCAAGCTGCCTGCAATGTGAAGAGGCAGCTTATCAGCACTGGCAATTTCAGTTTCCTCCAGATGCACAGGTACAGATCCCCATTGCTTTAATGTGATGCCAAAGACAGTAATCTCTGATAGTGCTGAGAGTCAGAGCTGATAACAGGCAAGTTGAAGCACTACCTTAGCAAGAATTATTCAGTTGTCAAAAGTAGGCAAACTGGCAGCACTCAAATTGCAATGTTTGCAGTCATTTGAGAGAGCAAATGTGTACAGTTGAGGCAGGAGATCTCATGCACACAAGATCACAAGTGTGATCATTGTCCTGTTATCACTCAAAGGCCAACACTGATAATTTAAATAGAATTAATTTCGTAGCAGGAGTCTAACTGACCCAGGAATTTTTAAAGGCTGCAAAATTCAAACTGAGAGGAGCTAGACAATTGTTCCTTATGAAGTTGCAATTCCACAGGGATGTCCCAGGTATGTAAACCACAAGTAATGACTTGTCATCATGGAGTTTCCTAGTATTTTATTGTCACATACCTATTTATTGCAGTATCAGGCCAGAACACGGTTGTCCAAAATTCCCTGTTTATACTTCATGAGGAAGAAGAATCTTGCTACCCTTCTTTCTGTCTTACTAAAGCTATCTGTGCATTACAGCACAAAGCAGCAGTCTTCATATCTAACAGTTACATAAGAAGCCTGTTGAAAGCAGAACATGTATAGGGAACCTAGCATTTGTGCAGATTTAGTCACACCTTGGTACTTGCCTTAAATTACTCTCTTTCTCCTCACCTTGTAATTAAGCAACCTCAATATTTGTAGTTTGCTTTTAAACACATGGAAGTAAAATAATGTATTTGATAGCCATAAATGCCATAAGCTAAACCAGAGTATGAAATACGTAACAGGAATTCAAAAGTGCATGATAGGGAGAGCACACAGGATAGAATATAATTTTTCTATATGTTTATGAAGATATGACAAAGCTAAAAGCTACACTAATATAACACCAGAGTCAGATATTTTGATGATCTTAGAATAAGGTCTAAGCAAATAAATACTGAGAAAATAAGAAAGGGAAGTTTATACTCACCTGAACATGATCTGTCCAATTCTCCTGAGTCATGCTTTTCTGAAAAGACAAAATTACTCCTGAAACATCTTCGAAAAGTGAAATACAACAAGATGAAATCTAACACAGCATCTTACACCTTGGCATCAATTGTGATTGAGGAATGTGCTCTGGAATGCACAGAAAACTTTGGCTTCTCATATATCACCAAGCAGAGTATGGCAGAAAAACACAGCTTATATGAATTAGATCAGACAAATGCTGGACAACAGGACATAAGACAAAATGTCCATCTGTAATTCAACCATACAGGCAACATAGATCTGTACCCAGCAGTACCTGAACACACTTTATCTTCTGAAGCTGGGTCATGAACGCCTTCACAAAATATAAAAAATCAATAAAATACTAAAAAAAAAAAGTCTTAGCAAGACACTGCAAAGTGCCTCATCATTTCTGAATATCTTAATGCCACATTGTGCTCTTGCAGCCACAGCAACTTTGCTCTGCAAAACTGAAACAGGTTCTTTTGTCTTTGGGTTGATGCATTTTCCCTTGCTTTATATTGGGCTATTTTTAAGGCTGGGTCTTAAGTCTTGATTTGTGTGAAATCTGTTGAGTCTGAGAAAGGAGCTGAAAGGTAACACACCAAGGTTCTGCTTTGTCATGTAGCATAGATAATGGCTAGAACAAAAATGACTGTACTAGGATGAGAGGAAAAAATCTGGCAGATTCTTCTTCAGGAAAGCTTCTATGGCCTCTGAAAGACATATCAAAGACCGTGCTAGTGCCACATTCGGAAATGATTGATGCCCTTTTGCAAGACAGATGCTCTGGAATTACTGAATTCCTAAAGTTAACACAGATTAAGTCATGTTTAGCATTAGGAAAGCCCTATAGTTAGTTTTCTCTGGACGTTTTCTCTGGACATGTGAGTTTTACTGCATGACCTACTAATCCAGCTCCACCCGAGGAACACAAGTCTGATAGCAGAACAGCATGGAGGAATGGAAACAACATCAGCAAATGTTTTCAGCACCAGGGCTCAGAAGAAAATAGCCCCTTGCACAAACAGACTGCCTGGCTAGACAATGTGATAAAACATAATCAGGCCACGTAGACCAAAACTAAAAGAACGCAGCAGTGTGCTGTGCTTAAAAACTGTGGTTACAGCTAAAACTAGAGCACAAGAAATACTTGAAACCAAAACAAAAAAGTGCTCTTCTCCATTCAGTATTGGAGGGATGCCAGAAAAATAATGCACCTGGCTTAGCTGAGAGGGCTGAAACTGAATATATGGGAGCATGTCCCAGTCCGGCTAAGGCCTTAACATAAATAACGTCTCAGAGCAGTCCAGAGGATGCTGAAGTGGAAAAGCATCCAGCTTGGAGTATCATGACTGCCAGTCCTTGCAATATGAATGGATACACAGACTGTCACTCATAGAAAGAATCTTATTGCAGATTCAATGCATTTTTATATTGCTCAAATACTATCAATATATTTTTATCATGTCAATCATATTATTCAAATAAAAAACTCTAATTCACACCCATCTTATCCACTGTAACTCACCTCAACAAACCTCTTGTAGAAGAGATAATTCAGAGTTCTCAAGTGCCGCTGATTTATAACATTAGGGCAGAGAGCTAAGAGAAGGAAAAAAAGGCATTTAAGTACAACATGGCTGAACTTTCTGGAAGTTTCACTGTCTAGTCAAGTTGGTTTTCCTTCCCCAATTTCGAAGTCCGTGAGCAGATGGCAGTATGCCACCAAACTCAGAATGAATGCAGAACAGTCACATTCTTATTTTATCTAAATTATAACTGTTCTTTACAGTTTAAACAATGATTAGCAATGCTAATCCTACTGATATCTCTGGTTCTACCACCTCAAATGATAAGATCCACTTGCCAGTTCAATATGTTTCACATTTAACGACTTCACACCTTTAATTATGTCCCAGCCCCATGTGGGTACCACTTCCAGTTTCTAAAGGCTGCATTCATTTGAATTTAAATGGAACTTGTGCTGTTAATTCATTAAAGAAGTTTTGAACACGTTACTCAGGATTCAAACCCAGCCCAGCACTATAGCTAAATTTTATCCGATAATGCGCTATGAACCCATGAAAGCGACTCCATACCCATCCATGGAGGGAGGTGGCTGTCATTTTGCTGAGCTAGCACGCAGCAGTTCTTATTATTTGAGTTACTGTCATCTTCATTTGAGATGCCTCATTACAATGGTAAAAAGCAAGATCTTCACATGGCAACCTTGTTTTGAAAGCCAGTGCAATCAGAGATAAATGTGGAAGATAAACTGTATGAAGATTAGCATGCATACATATCAGTCCTTGCCTGATTCTTGTATGGATGTAAAGGAAAGATGAGACCAAACCTTTCATTGGGGTTTAAGTCATCAATCTGGCAGCCATAAAGAGCAGGGACAGCAATGAGAATCACAGTAGCTGAATACAGTAAGTGAAACTTCTCTCCAGTTTTACCCTGAATTTTTATAACTCAACTGAAATTAGCACTAGTGATTCAGAGCATAATACTCCACATGGCATGCCTAGAAGACTAACAACTGGGAGCAAGAAAGCTCCCAATACCTGGAAAATGGAATGAGAAAGGCCACAGATTCATGTAGTTCTTTTTAGCCTAGGTTTTTGGCAGGTCAGTTTATAATCTGAACATTCCTGTCCCAAGAAGTGATTTAAGCTCTTGTTTTTAAGTTATCCTCCATGCTCTGACAGCATATCTTTACCCACAAAGGTAAGCTTTTATTGACTTCACACACCAAAAGGAAATATATGAAAACCAGCAACTGGGTCAAACACAAAATAGCACAATCATATAAAGACAAAGTCAGAAAGTTCAAAGTAAAATACAAGATGCATCTATCAAAGGCCATTCAGGCTGGCAAAAAATAATTATATTAGTAGGAAAAAAAAAGGAGAGGAAAACATTTAAAGTATTTGCCAACCACTCATTATAAAAGGAAAGTTAATGAATGAGGATACCAAAATATAAAGCGTTATGGTATTTGTTTTTCTTCCCTCTTCATTAGAAAAAGGCTAGAGGCACTAACTAAACAATAACAACAACAAAGGGATTACCTCTCAGGCTGGAGAAGAAAAAAGACGACATTAGCATGTAGATACAATACATGAAGCATTCATGAAATCAATCTGTGATTGCTTAAGGGTTGTCTTTGATAGGGTATGAAGCATGGATGAGAAAGCTGAGAAAAGTGCAAAGCCCTCCCTCTATTTACAGAAGAGAAAATATTTCCTGGAAATACTGCAGCAAATAAATTAGCACTTAGAAAATAACAGAGAGACAGGTCAGAGCCAACCTGCATTGACAAAAAAAAAAATCACATTGTGATTTTTTTCATTGCCTAGCAAATAAAGAAGAGGCAATAGTTCTTTCCTGTCTTGATTACAATAAGGATTTCTATACTGTCAAATGCAACGTTTCGATGCAACGTTTTGACATTTCAAGACCACACTGGACAGAATTCTGAGCAACCTGCTCTACCTCAGAGATGCTTCTGCTTTGAGCAGAAGCTGGACTAGAGTCCTGGCACCCATTTCCATCTGAGCTCTCCTAGGAGCCTGCAAAGTTGCTCATTAACAAGGTGCTTGCTGGAGCTCCTGTGCCACGTAACAGCTCCTGAGCTGGGATCCAGACCCCTCTCTCACAATGTGCTCTGTGCCACCACCAGACACAGCAAGCAGGATGGGGAAGGAGCAGAAAACCCAGCAGGAGAAGACTCCTGAGCTGCCTGTTAGCTTTGCTGTCTGAAATGGACCTTGTATGGAAAAATGACAAAACCTAGTACAAGGGGTTACATCTATTTCTGAAGGAAAAGACAACACTGTACTACAGAGTTCCGATACAGGTCTGATATGTTGAATTCACACACAGACCTGCAAGAGCAGCACAAGCTTTTCTGATGGAAACCTTGGAGCTACTGTTTGAGTTGCCTTGGTTTAGAGTAGGTCATCTACTAGCTGTACTTGAGCAGCCAAAAACCGAGCTGAACAGGCAAGGGTCAAGGAAGGGCCCTGGCGTGTTCAAGGCCTTTCTCCTTCAGCAGTCACTCGGCTGAATTTTGTAACCCCAGGAGGGAAGGTGGACAGTATGGACATTCTCCTCACATACACAGTTGCATAAA
Organism: Nothura maculosa; assembly: GCA_032353885.1. Taxonomy (NCBI): domain Eukaryota; kingdom Metazoa; phylum Chordata; class Aves; order Tinamiformes; family Tinamidae; genus Nothura; species Nothura maculosa. The sequence goes on along the minus strand of JAUBOD010000978.1, from coordinate 115,036 downwards.
AATGTGCTGGTATTAAAAAGCCTGCAGGATAATTGCCATGAAAGCAGACTGAAGAAAAGCCCTGTAAATGCAATCTTCAAGGACAGAAATAATTTTCTACTATTTTAAAAGGAAAAAGTTAAAAAAAAAACTCCTTTCAAAGCATTCCTGTGTGCTGATAGCAGTCAGTCATTTTCTTCCCAAACAAGATCTTTCCAAAACGCATGGTGTAGCAAAGCCCCTGTGGCCCCACTGGAGCTCTCCCTGCTGACCGCTCCACATCCGTGCGGAGCGGCTGCAGTTGGAGGCCGCTTGGGACCTACCTGAGCAGCGCGGATCGCCGAGCAGCCCTTGCCTGCCCTCTGCTGCCTCGGCCAACGCAGGAGCGAGGCTCAGGCACGCAGGCGAGTTCTGGGGCTCCCTCGGAGGCTTGCAGGAAATGTAAATCACTAGTGCAACCAAAAGGATAACCCAGGAGCAAAACCAGGAGGAAAGTGTCTCTTGGTTTATGCTAAAGAAGGCTAAGGTAAAACAGCATTCTTTGCATTCAGGATGCAGGGTGCTCGGCTGATTTGTTCTGCTTCTATGGGACAACAACTCCATATGCCTTTTGACCATTCAGTCAATTACCATTTCCAGCCACACCACTAACATCTGCATTACTGCCACACAAGTTAATGTCCTATATATGAAGCCTGTCTTATAGGGTCTTCAAAGTGTAATAAGTAATTAGGCTCTAACAGCTACAAGGCGTGTTAAACCAGAGTATAGGGACCCAGGTGTGAGAAATTACTCTATAAAACTGAATTTCCTTCTCTGGGAAAGCTAATTAAACGGGATGCACATATAGGATTTATAGGACACCTCAGTGAATCAGCAGACAACCGTTCACATGTGGGGCTTTCGTGTTAATAGGCTGCTGGATCTGGAATTGAAAGAATTGAGTCACCTACGAGCCTGCCTTCTCATACCAAGAAACCCCGTCCCCTCCTGGCTTTTCTCACTGAAAGCCACTTCCCGTTTGTGCTGTTGCTCTCAGGCTCCGGCAACGAGGAGGAGTCACGAGGAGACAGAGAGCTGCAGACTGTGGCATCCAACAAGGCCACAATTAGGTTAGGTAACAAGAAGCAAGTGCTACCTCACTGCTGGTTTCTGGTGGAGCTGCTCAGAGCAAGAGAAGGCTGTTTTTAAAATCTGCACATTTTACTTAACCTGCTTGCTTTTGGCAGGCTCTTCTCTCACAGTCAGGTTTGCTTCCACTAAATAAGGGAGAAGGGACATCTAGAAAGAGGAGAGAAGGAAGGAAAAAGGAAAGAAGGAGGAAAGGAAAGCTGTGTTATTCCAGGGGCCACATTTTCCCAGTTCAATCCAAGCAGACCTGGCACGAAGGGCAAACTGTCTCTGAATGTTTTCATCCTCTTCCAGAAGGCTTCGAAGGAGACCGAGAGCCCCAACAGTCCAGCAAATTTAAGAAGCCTTGTTCTGACTTTCATGTGGTATGACTCCTAAATAACATTACTTTTCACCTAAGACAGAACATGTGAGATTCATTCACCCTTGGGTCAGCCACCTCAAGTCCAGCATCTCATCTAAGTTAGGAGCCCACATTTCCTCTTACATCAGTAGAGGGGGACAGACAGGCCTAGCAAGTGACTGGTCCTACACTGCAGACACTACACTTGGTGCGAGTTAAATTATTCTCTACAAGTGTAGGTGGGAAAGTGGCCTGCAGGAAAGACTCTAGTTCTGCAGACCTCGAGGAATCCTCTCCCCAGGGAGCCTGTTGTGGAAGTCGAGAGAGATTTGCCATCACCACCAGCTGCTACCACAGCTGGGGCACCAGCAGCAGCTAAGGCCCACCACACTCCCAACAAGCAACTGAGACCACCAGCCACATCCCCTCTTCTTGTTCATCTTGGATCTCGCATGAAGGGAAGAGCAATTGTCTTTATAGATCATAAAGGAAAACACAATCTACTTAATGATGAATGTTATAAAGCATGAAAAATAATGGAAGAAAGCAGTAAACTACTGGATAGGTATACGATTTAGAAAAACAAATCCCTCCTTGTGTCTCAGTTTTCACATCAATGCGTTTGGTTTAAGTATATTTACATATCCTTCAAGAAGGGCTCATAACTATTATCGCATTAACTTGAAGAGCAGTCTGAAGATGTGAAGATTAATATAAAGTTGCTGCCAGGTGTAATGAGACTCAATTTGTGGTTAGAAAACACATTTCAGTCCAAGAAAAGAGAACTGCGTATCTTGTGTGGATCATAGAGGTAAGTTAAACCTAACGATGCATGTAAAGGTTTTGACACACCATCCTAAACAGAAGAATAAAGATCAATAGTCCCCATTAGCAACAAAAGCAAAGCAGATTTTGTCAAAGAAATGGCAGCAGAGCAGATATATTCAATGATGTAAGATGGTTTACTTTTCCCAGAAGGCTGCAAGACCCTTAAAATTCTTTGTCGCCAACCCTGTTTTACAGAAAGGATAAATAGGGCTGTGAGGCTCCTGCTTCCCAAGGGTTATCTCTTCTCAACTCACAGACTCATAACTCAAGAAAACAGATCCTTAGATGAGTAACGACTTGCCTCTTATGCGAGTGGAACAGAGTCATAACTCAAAGTCAACCATCATGTGTTTATATACAGCCATCTGAGGTCAAGATTTATTTCATATCATGGAAGAAGCAGTCTATTAGTTACAAGCACTTCATTCTTCGACAGCACAAAGTGATAATTCCCATAACTTACCAGCTTTGTTTTTAAACACCATTAATTAAACCCTGAAACTCCCCAAGATAAATTACAGCACAGATTCCTTGCTGAACATGGAAGAAGACAAATTGACTTCATCTGTTCTTTACTGGAGAGGTACCTCAAGTATATGTTGCAATTCCACATACCTGGATCTACGTTAAATTGTTCTAGAAGCCTGAAGACCAGCTTGCTTAGCATTTTGTGGTTAAATTTATCTGGTTTGTATTTGGACAGGCCTTGGTATTGTCTGCAAACAAACAAAATCATTAAAAGAAAATCTGTGAAAACCACTAGGAAATTCTTCCTAAAGTGATATTTAACAGAGGAGATGTTGGGTTTGGAAGCTGCTGGTATGAACTGTCCTCTATCTTCCTTAAATTTCAGCAAAAAGTCCACAGTACAATCATGTAAGTTCTCCAATGACAAGTAAGTCTACTTTAAAGAAGGTCATCATGCACTTTTCTTTGTTCTTTTTTCAAGACAAATACTATGAGCAGGACATTAACACTGCTAGTCTGACTGTTAGCTTTGTGAGTGACAGGAGCCGTTCTAGAGAAAGACAATTCATAAATTAAAATACACACGACTATTTCACGAGAACACGGTTAACCACTTGCATCTCTTGTTTTTCTGCCACTTCATCACAGCATTATCTTCCTGCCAAACCTGTATAACCAATACTAAAACTTAACCTTGTCTGCAGCAAAGTAAAAGAGTCTGTTAATTACAATCTCCCATGAGGAGCTTTGGTAGTGTTAAATTGCTAGGATCCACTGCAGAGCTTCCATATTGCCCTTCTCCTGTCTGGAGCTCAACATTTGTCAATAGGAATGATATCTAAATATCTCAACAGGAGGAGGTATTTTAAAAGTGTTTGCCACAAACAGCAGAATTTTCCCCCTCTCAGCTGAACAGAACATATATTGCATGCCATTATGCTGAGAAAATCACCTTGGAGATTGAAAGAATATATTGTCCCCTGACAGTATATTGGTCTCAGCTGTTTAGAAATTAAACAAAGACTTGGACCTTGAGATGTCTTTGATGTTAAAACCAGGTTCACACCACTTGTCCAGGATCTGCAAGAGCCTGCACTGGAGCTCAGGATGTTCTCCCACATAAGCTTCCACCAAGTTAGTTTTATCTTGAAGTAGGAGTGGTGTACACATCTAGAGGGAGAAATAGCAGTTAGTGCAGATAACATTAGAGGCACCATGGTCTGCCTTTGAATATGGTCTTCCCATGCTCAATCCGTGTGCTTTGAGCATGCAGGAGGCACGGAGCAGTTTATGTGCAGGGACCAAAACTTGATGGAGGGCTGTGACATTTCCCAAGATGGACAGCAAGCAACAAAACCCCTGCTTCACCAGCCAGTATTGTTTAGGAGAACGATGTGCCATTTTTAACACAAGTATTAGTCAAAATAGCAAAAGTGTTAGCTCCAAAGTTTATTTGATCAAGATTAATCAAAATTACATTTTACTATCTCTCAATAAATGGGATAATGTCAGTCATTTCTCTTTACTCACTATCCCGAATGGAGACTACAAACAGTATCTAGGGACCAATTTTACACTAAATGAATGTTACCACAGCAATAATTATTTGTCAAGAACGGTCCTGAAAAAAGGACTTTTCATCACTGTGGTTGCATCTAGAAAAATGGTTATGATAAACGCAATGAGGTTGGAAAAAATACGTTTTAATACCTCCCTGGACATAATATTGCACTAGCATTGCTCTAGTGACTTCTCAGGAACAAGATAAAGGCTCATATGAAACCATCACAACTTAAAAGGCCACGATAGATGTCCTGCTTAACACAAAATGGATCTGATGACAGAGGAGCCTGCAGAGGAAATGACTCACCTTTTCCACGTCTTGATCTGGTTGCAATTTTAGCTTTATACTCAATATTGCTGCCTACAAAACAGAAAAAAGACGCATTTAGGAAACGACCATTGCAGAGGATAAATGGACATTACACCGTGGAGAAGTATATACGTGATTATAAAAGTTTTTAACATGAAAATAATTTTTTAAGTGTTAAAGCAGATATCATAAAAATATCTACCTATATATAGCCCATTTAGAAAACTACATAACTGCTCTTGCCTGTATTACATATTTTACATATTACAGCAGCATACCTTGGAGCAAAAATTTAAAGATCAGTTTGCCTGAGAGAAAGTAAAATGCTTGGACAAAACTGGTAGGAAAGAATTTTCTCCAGTAGCGTAACACAAACTAATTAGGATTTTAAAAGCATAAGAGTAGCTGTAATTTCTGCAATGTGTAAGATTGAGACCCCAACAAGTATAAAATAAAAATAAGCCTATGCATTATATAAAATAAAAATAAGCATTTATGCATTAGCGCTCACATAACTAAACTAGGGAATAGGGATGATTTCCTCCACATCCTTCTCATGGCTTTGGGAAGTTAGGCTATATTCTCCAAGATGATTGCAAATTTAGTGTTTGATAGCACTGGATCTGCAGCACACATGTAATGCCACCCAGCATATAATCAATATGGTTCACAAATGCCTGCTTATTCAACATGTCTGGGCTTCAAGGAAAAGCTCTTACCTTCAACCAGTTTCTCTGATAACTGCAATTCTTTCTGCCTCTAGGAAAAGGATGATGTATTTGCTTCTTAAAGCAGTTACATTTCAGGAATGTATTACTTTTTAGAACACATAAATAAACATAATGCAGCAAAAGGTACCCTCAAGCAAAGCAACTATAAACCCTCATGTTGTGTATAATGTGTGAAAATCTTATAGAAAAATAAAATAATAATAAAACAGGAAAAATAACTTATTTGGGAGAGGAGCACACCTTGAAATACATTTTCTATGGTTCCAACAAACGACACCCCAGCTTGTACTGCCACAGGAAGCCCTTATTCTGCAGATGCATCCAAGGAAGCCAGACCCAGCCAGAGCTTCACACAGAACATTTAACAACTCATCCTATCATCACCCACACCAGCAGCACCAGAAGCTGTGGATTTTATTACCTTCTAGGAAATCCATGCACATATTTCATCTGCTGCCCCAAAGCCTGAGTGTGCACAAGCAATAGCCAACAAATGCTTTGTAAAACTACTGCAACCAAAGAGAACACAAACAGCCAGTTATCAGAGGCATTTTTGATTTTTTTGAAGCAAAATGAATGCTCTGTCATTGTTCAGTCTTTATCCCAACCAGAAGCCAACAGAACAATTTTAAGAGACAAACACAGTAACTAACGTTAATTATATTGATCGTATGCTCCAAACCCGATACTGAACAGAAAGGCATTTTATAATCTCTCAGACCAGCTAACACAACAAGGACTTCTCACTGCAGACCTGATAACTATTCTATCTGTTTATATGCTAATATGCTGCTCTGCTCCACAAGAGGCAACTACCTTTTCTTTCAAATTATCTGATTACCATAATAAAGTTCAAGTTCAGTAATTATTCTAACGTGTATACAAGCTGAAGGTTGCTGCTTTTATTTTTGACCTGAAGAAAGGCTTTGTGTCTCCCGAAGCTTGACAGCTTGTTTTTTTCTTCCTCGCAGCTATGCCAGTTTGCCAAATAAAAAGAGCCTAGCACCCTCAAAATCTTGTTGCACCATTTGACCTCATTAGTGCCTTGCATTAAACAAGTAATTTGTAAGTTTTAACATGCGAGCCTACAATAGTTTCTCTAATAATGTTGTAATGTTCGTGTTAATGCTCAGATGAGCCCAACGGTAGAGTTGTTGTCTAAATGGCCTACTTTTACCCCATCTTTACTAAGAGTGCAGGTGATTTAATCAGATGAACTTGTGCTGTGTTAGGCTGCATTCACCTCTCACTAGGTGCAACTTCTACTCAGCACTAAAGGGTGCAGATCAATGGATATGCATTTGATCAAGCAGTAAAGAGACATCACCACCCTGATCCAGCCGTGGCAGGGAAAGAGCACCCAGTCCTTTCACCACTACAGCAGGTTAGAGGAGCCCTGCTCTCCTTCACCTCCAGCAATTCCAATGAGTTAGTACTATCTTGACCTCATCCAACCGAAGGAGATGATGGACCAGCAGGACAAATTTCCCTGACAGCAGATGGTGGCAGTAATTTCCTGCAGGGGGAACACTGTAAGTAGTGAGGCTGCAGCCTCTTCCTTGCACTCAACTCAATGGAGAAGAAGCCATCTGATCTGGGCCCTAGACGCAAACAAACAGGCTGAAGCGCAGGGTGTAGCTGCACGGGCTGGCTGAACAGTGAGGCCAACTTAGATAAAAATCAGCTTGTTTACAATGGGAATAATAAAAGACGAGATATGAGTAACTGTAATAAAGATGAAAGTGTTTGGCAGCTGTTTCTGTGGTCTCAACTTAAAACTATTTTAAGCTATTTGTTTGGCTATTATCATGTTTTGAATTGTTTTGCTCCACAAACAAGTTTTCTGTAAAATGATTCTATTTTTAACAGTCTGTTTAAAGAGAATAAGAGCTCCAGAAAAGCAACACCTCATTCACAGACTGATTTTGTACTTAGAAAACAAAACAGAACTAGGCAGGCAGCTTGCTTTAACTAACCTGGTAAGAATCCCCTTGCTTACCCAAAAAGCAAGCAACTCCCCAGGTACAGGGCTGCATTCTCCAAGCTGCACCAAAAGACTAGCCAGGGTAACTGAAAACTAGTAGTGATGTTAATCTAATTACAAATTCTCAGCCTAGCACTGCATCAGCAAGGCAATAAGAATGTCAAGTAGCAGATGTCTCCTCCCTCCCAAAAAAAGAAGCGTCGACTCATTCCTATCCCTAAGCTAACAAGTCTCTTCATTGTCTTCAGGGAGCTTGGGTCCTTCTTTGCTTGAAATGTGGTGAGAAGGAAAATGTTTGAACAACATCTTGTTGTAGTTTTGTTCCCTAAAGATATATACCTTAAAAAAGTATCTAGGGAGGGATGGATGGGGAGTTCCATCCTCAAGGCATAGTTAGGGCAACAGCATGGCTAGTTGCTACCACAACACCATCCAAAAGGCAAACGTCTTTCTGATACCTACTTAATCCAGCTGAAGCTTGAGAAGTGCGGACTCTTACAAATGGACAAGATCTCCAAGTTTAAGAATCTGAAGTTGGGCAATACTGTGACAAGCTGCAGCTAAAAGGCCTGGCAGTGCCTTGTCCATAACATGGGGGAAATTATCCCTGACCTGAAGCATTCTGACTAAGCTATGAGGCACAGAGCAGCTGCTGTGATGGGCGACCAGTTTTCTAGTCATGCAACTGTAAAAACAAGAGTATGAGAAAGTGGTGGCTGTTTTCAAGTGAACACATGAGCTCAGAGCATCCTGCACCCATACCTGATCCGCTGTACTCGTTTCAAATGCAGCTGGCTTTATCATCTAAAAATGACTACTCTTTCCATATACAGTATGAAGTGCAGGAAGCCACAAAAGATGTTATCTGCAAGAGCATGTGCACTTGGGTGGTGTCTACCCCGACGATTTAGGCAGTTTTCCCACGGTGGGGTTAAGCATCAGAGGAATAACCTTTAGCTAGTAGCACTGATTGCAGTGATGATGTAGGACAGACAAACGGTTTCTGATGACTTCTGCTTGATTACTTAGCTCTGCTGCAAGCAACTTGAGACAACACAGTGGCAAGTGTGTTTGTGCCTCATTTAGTGTAGTATTTCCGAACCAATGGAGAAGGAATTTCTGGAAAACCATACAACAGATCAAACAAAGGAATACGACCTTGCAGGGTAAGACTCAATGTCAGTTCTAAGGAAATCATGATGATGAAATTGCAGATGCATAATAATGGTAGAAGGAACTGACTGAAAGGAACACCATTTATTAATCACAGGCAACATACGCTTTGTGTTTTGGACTCAATTCTTTCAAACTTGTGCCTAATCAACTGCTACTGAAACAGCCTAGAGTCCAACACTGCATGATGCAAGATACCAGGTAGCATGTTTAACTGCTTCCTGCTTAAATGTGGTACTCACCATTTTGGGAGAAATCTTCATAAAAGAGCAAATAATTTCCCAGGTCCACTGGTTTGAAGAGAACACAGCAGTATCTCACTAAGAGTAAGTTAATCAAAATAACTAATGAAGGGTATGAGTAAGTAGAGAAGAATTTGAAGTAGGGGGAAAGGAGCGAAAGTCATGATTGGAATAGATGTGCACACAGGCAAAAGGAAGAGGGAACTGAAACAAAAAAAACTTGAGTGATTTGCTTTCCTCTGTTCATTCAAGCAGCTTTAAACCTGGTTTAACTGGTCACTGCATCTTCACAGCTAAGTGAGCCTCTAAGCTCTGCCCAAGTTTCTTATGGATATCAGCCACACACCTCAACAGATCCTCCAAATTCAGATGCTCTCTATGAACAGGCCAGCTGAGTTATTTTTTTTCCCAGCAGTGCTCAAATTCCTTTCCAAACAACTTCTCCAGAGAAAAGCCCATAGCAGAAAGTGCCTCTGGAAAAAGATGCTGGGAGACAGAGAAATTCAGAATGTACATGCAATGTTAAAATACAGCAGGAATTGAACAAAACTTTGTAAGGCAAGGGTCAGGGGGAAGAAGCATTAACAAATATTTTCTCTGTCACAGAAAGAGCTCAGTAAAGTTCAAAAAGAATGAAGAAATCCTGAATTCAAATATCCACTAAGAGATCAGTCAACCTAATTGCAGATTAGACATTAGTATAAAGTAGGACTACAATAATCCTTGCCTCAGCTTGCAGAACATCACTACAGTGAAAAATCAGGGTTATCAGTGGTTGAACTATGCATTTCTAGACCTCAGCATATTCATATTCCTTTAAATTTAACCTTCAGGTCAATCATCCTTCCTATAGAATTGTTAAATCACTTTTTATAATTTGTTTGCTATGTGCTGCTGACAGAATTTGAATTCTGCACCCACAGAACTTCTTCACTGGGGTACTCCAATTAAGTGCACTTTCTGTCATAATTTAACACCTTAACTTTTTAAATCTCCTTATTTTACTTGAAAGAATGCACTGTTTAATGTATAGATTGAACATCCCCTATTTGCATAAATATATCAACAAATAAAATATTATTAGAATATTCCATTCATAGTATAAATACTGAACTTTTGAAAACAGAGCGGGACCAAAAAAAGGTTCAGTAAAAATGACATACTTGTCCCTCTGCAAACTCAGAGCAATGGTCTCCTTTAAGAGCCAAATTGATGGAGGAGGGGGTAAAAAATCACTTCTGGTCTCTGGTGTAGAGATGTCCGAGCGGGAGCTCTCTCAGGCCCAAGAATATTTCTGGTTGTCAGAGGCTAAAAAGATTATTTATTGTTTCCTTCCTAAATCCAGCGCCACTGCCACCTGTTCAGAATTTACTATAAAGCTGTTAAACACGACGAAAACTTTGATGCTCGCTGTGCAAACAAGTTTCACTGTATCTGACCCGAGCAGTACTTGCTTCTGGATCAGTAGTAAAGGAATTTGATTTTTTTTCTCTTTCTTTCTTTTCTTTTTTCTTTTTTTTTTAAGCGCAGCTATCTTTTTACCTTTATAAGCTGTTTAAAAAAAATGTAAATAAAATAACTCGGCAGACAATGGCAGGCATTCATGCTGCAGAAAGACGGCCGCCACCCTTAGACGTGAAATATCGCGGCACATTAAGTCATGAGACCCCGCTAATCAAAGCTGACAGGACCCTGAATGTGATTGCCGCCGAGACGCAGCGATATCATGGGGCACTGAAGCATGCACAGCCTGCCAGACTGCCCCTGTTCATGTGACAATGGCTTTTCTTCCCTAAAGGGGCCTGCGAGTGACAAGAGTCCCCTTTGTCTCGGGATTCCTGCATTGGGAGTGCAAGAGAGGTTCATTCAAGCAGCCCCAGACACTCTTTGAAAGGCTGAAGTGTAACATAAGATGACCATGAAACACTAGCTTGCCTTCTGCCTAGCCCTCATTCTTCTCGAGCACAGCCTGGCCTATTCAGGGCCTCCTCACAGACTCGCCTCACACTGTATTACCCCAGGGCCGCTGAATCCCGCCATTGTTCCTGCCTCACCACGGCCATCTTGCTGCCCACAAAGCCGCCGGGCTGACACCGAGGCAGCGCCTGCAGGATGAGCCGTCAAAGGCAGCACTGACGGCACCAACGGGGGGCTCCGTGCGCTGCCCGGCATGCGCTGCATTTCAGCCGGCACCAAGGTTGAAGGTGGCAAGCAGAGCGGGTTTTGTTGCAGGTGCTGGAGGACTACCGGGCCTGTCTTACACATGGGTCTAGCTCAAGGGAACAGGTAGATGCCAAATAGGGAGTGAAACTGCAGGTACTGCAGCTGAAACAGCACGAGCTGATGTTTTAAGATCCTTCAGGTGCATATCCTTGTAGAATAACAATTCAAGTTTTTACATGGGACCTGTGACCGAAGCTGCTTTGGAATCTCCTTGGGAGCACTGTGCAAGGCTCCACACTACACTCCTCCATCACCTGCAATGAACCCTCATTTATTTTTGGATAGAAGAAATAAAAACAAAATACCAGATGCCTCCAATACCACTTACATGTCTTTGTCATCATCTTGAACTGTTACTTTATCAGCTCATTCTGTGTCATGGGAGCAAGAGTGCCATCCTCTGGCCAGCTAACCATATCCATATACCAGCTCCGTCAGGTATCTCCCAGAACATAGTAATTATTTTGGCTGCTAAGCCAAAGTAGGAAGGTACCTACCTACATCCACATCAAAAACATGGCACTAACCTTACATTGATTTATCTTCCCACCATAAATCACCATGCCCACGAAATGTCCAACCAGGGATGTGGAAGGTCTGCTGCTACTTAAAGAAGTGTTATCAGCATTCATGAACCACAAACAGCAGCTTCCAACAGCTGCAGAACTTCTTGCAGTTCTGATTAGCAAACTGGTTCAGCTTTTGACTAATTTTAGGGAAACAGGGAGGGTCAGATGTGCTTTAGAAGCAAATAGCTAGGCCAGTCCCTTAGGAACCTATGGGATCTGCTTTTCTAAAGAGACCTTTCTCCCTAAAGCTTTTTGAGGGACATCAAACAACTCATGGAGCAAGGTTGAAGAATTCTAAGATTCACACAGGATAATACTTTAATGGAAACAAATTGCTTTCTAAATATAGAAATGGGACAAAAGACAAATGACATTAATGGCTTTTAAGATTTTTCTCATTGTAGGCAAGAAGCAAAAGAGCAAGAATATTACATTTGAATCTGGTTTACTGTCCCATCTGAAAGACAGTGAATCATAGGATGAATAGTCCACAGCAAGTGCTCAGCATCTCACTTCCAGGTTTTTTGGATTAAGTTATGATCTCTCCCAATGGGAATAAAAGATTTCCTCCTACATGACTGTCATTTTCCAAGACAGTTCTGCTCATCCTTCTGTTAACAAAATAAGTACAAGAAAATTATGGTTTAGGGCTTTCACTATCTGAAGATTCCTGTACTTCACATTGCAAGTAATAAGTAAATGAGCTTTACTGTGGAATGAACCAAGAGGTCTACATTTTCTTGGTGGAATTGTTTTTATTGTTAGACCTGCATTTCTAAAGGAAAACAATTTATATTTGAGGAACTGAGAATATAAAAATTACATTTAATATTGTCAAACACTACATTTCTTCTAGTATTTTCAAACACTCATGCTCAAAGACTTGCTGAACAAAAAACAAGTCACAAGTAGTTATGGATACTTCTAATTAAATGCAAACTAACCTTTGTGCTGTATTCAGGAACTACCTGGAAGAGAATGCAAAGCTCTCCTGGAAAGTACTGTTTTGCTGAAGAAAAAGATTATAAACCTTTTAAAAAAAATCCTAAATATTAGGTTCCTTCACAAAAAGTGATCCATCTCCCTTTGAGAAAGTATGTTGTTGCTGCTGCTTTTTTTTATTTTTGTTTTTTTATAATTGTGTGTTTTGCTCATGAGAACAATCCTAAAATATCTAGACATCACAGTGATGATGGAGATACTCAAAATGCCCTAAGACATTTGGTAAAATACCAAATTTAGGTTTTGGTGAACTCCTATCAGTGACAGTCAGTCAGACAGAAATGCATGAGTACCAACACGCTCATCTTTTGGACATAAGGCTCATGTGGTAAGAGACTTCAGATTTCCTTGAACTGAGAAGCCCTTCTAGCTAGGGTAATCACTCAGAAGCAGAGAGATTTTCCAACCCTTTCTTGTTGTAGGTAGATTGGAGTTTCCACAGCAGGTCTATGAATGCCTACAAAAATCCCCAGGAACATAAAAAAAGTGTGCAGCCATCCTCTTAAGTTCTCCAAAGTAAACCCTATTAATCCATTACTTTGAAAGGTCAAGAAAAGGGTATAGGAGTAGAGCAAGGTTTCGCTGCCGTTCTGTACTCAGCCATCAGAAAAAAATTAGGTTGAAGACAGTCCACACATGTACATCAGAAGGCCATGCTAAGCTGCATCATTCACAGTGTGCAGCTGCTGTGATGAAACGGAATTTACATTGAAATGCATCCAAAAATGGACACAGACATTACCAGAGAACTACAGAGCAGAGAAGGTAAATTTATTTGAAAGACATGACCCACCTCTTTGTAATCACCCTTGTGATAAAGATGACTGACATGTCCAAGCAAATAGTTCCGGTCTGCTGTATGGAGTTGGTAAATGCTAATCAGAGGGTCAAGAAGATTAGCTGGGCACTGGGCTAGTATTCTGAATACACGAGTCTGCAGCTTCTTCAGCTTCATGCCAGACTTTAAAAAAAGAAAAAAAATCAAACACAGATTTAGTCAAGATGGCTACAATTCAATGGCAGTTGCAAATGCAGCTTGTTTAAACAGTGGAAGATGCCAATTCCTTGGGAAGGGATTCTCCGATTTCCCCAAGGAGTCTGCATGCAAAAATCAGAACAATATGATGCACATTTTTTTCCACAGTATCCAATTTGAAAACATTCAAACATTTGCAGGATAATTCTGGAAAAAGCATATGGCCTTGTACAAAAGGCAAATACGAAACTGGAGAAGTGCCCTCTTTTACTAACCCAGCTATTTAAAAATTCTCTCCTTTAGCTCCTCACTGAAAAATCTTTGAATCCACCAACTCCCCTCAACACCGATTTTCTCATCTTTCCTATCATGTGTAACAACTCAATTGTCCTCTATGGGTTTGTTCCTGGGCCTAGGTACAAGAAGGTCAGAAAAAGCAGAAGTGTGAAAAGCAGAGTGCATTCTGTCTCAATACGAGGCAGAAATGCAAATATTCAGCACTGTGCTCCTGCATGGTGAGTTCCTCAGCAAACAGGAATCCCAAGGCAATATTGCAGATACTGTATTGGCAGCGATCTTTGAAAAATTTATATAAAGGCCAACTTCAAAAGAGAGTCATTTGAAATAGTGGAAAATGAAACAACACAAATATAGAATTATCTAACAGATCAGAAGTAAAAAGCACAAAAAAGGGAAAATTTCAGGAGATCAGAATATAAAAGGCATGAAGAATGGTAAGCATTAGGGCATATAATCTGATGGCCCAGTGTTATAAAGCCAGTCATTCAGCTGCGGAAAAATCATACTGTTACTCTTTTCTGCATTTTGAGAGATAAAAGCTCCCCACCATATGTCAAAAATTAAGGAACTGTACAGTAACTGGCTTCTATTTACAGAACTGGAAGAATATGCAGAGTAGATCACTGCAATTGGATTTATGCTGACGGCAGCACTGTAAGCTCCAGTGAGAAAGTCCAGCCAAAGACTGAAATATCCATGCTCCAAGTGGTTTTGATCTGGAAAGATAGAAATCTCAGCTTGGAGGGAGAAACAGAAAGGTGCTGTGGCATCACAGCTTTGAATGACATGCCATTTTTCAGGCCACCATCGCCACATGACAGCACCACAGTGAGAATTTTGCTTAACAAGTCATACTGCACTCAGTACAAGAATACAGAAGAGACTCTGGACTATGGAACGAAGTGAACCTAGGTACACTTCAGGGACATGAAAATCAATTGCCCTTTCTTTTCTCCACGATCTCTCTTGCTCTCTTTTTCTAACCTGTGGAACAGCAGGATGCTCTTTTATCCAAAGCTGCAGCTCGCTGGTAATGTAATACCCCAGGGAATGTCCTTTCCCCTTCCAATCACTGCTATTCTCCAGCATGTCCAGGAGTGCTGCCAATGGGTCCTCCAGTGCTGCAAAGCCCCGCCTGATTTCTTCCTTGAGCTGCTGAGACACAAAAACACATTGTCATGGACAAAAAAAGATTAGGGAATCCTCCCTTCCCCCAACTGGACACAAAGCTTTATTTTTTTTAATTTAATCTATTCAGAGAGGTAACTGTTGCTATTCAGCCACCATCCGCGCCTCCAGTGACTTTTTATGTCATTACAGATTCCTTCATGGCTCACTGCACCTCAAACCCAATGGGAAAAGCGGCAATTGTCCACACTAATTATCCCATAAAGACAGAGAAGTTGTTCTGTGGGGCACACAAAAGCGCTTGGGATTTGGGAGTGGGGGCAAGAAAGGAGAAGTGAGCTGGAGAAAGGAGTGTTATTAGGAAAACGGCAATAAAGGTAGATGACAGAGCTCAGAAACTACTTAACTCCTAGCAGACCTCAGTAAATTAAACTGTCTCCCCATTCTTACACCACCAACTTTCCTATTTGACCTTAAACCCACTCGAGCGTCAAGAGCACGGATGCTCTTCATGACAATGGAATATCTGAGAGTACTGGAATAATTCAGATTTTGCAGATGAAAATAAATAGAATGAAGCATCAGAGTTCAAAACCTAGGCTGCCATACAGCAAAACTAATCTGTTTTCCTCCAAATTAACCTGTGCAAGGTATCTGCTGCAGATGATCTGCTGTCAACTGCGTGGTAGACCCTGCACACCTCGGTAAAAGCATCAGGCACCGCTTAGAGGTTGGGAACATGGGAAAACTCCAACGCCATAAATCTTACGAATCCTAGGGTGATGTGTTTAGAAATGTGAAGGAATTGGACACTCACTTTGTGAATGTTAATAGGCTACTTACTCCCCATCTGGTAGAAGTGATAAATTAGCAGTATTGAGCAATATCTTTATAATGTTTACATTCGAAGTAGTTTCCAAGGAGCTCACAGGGTTGGCAGGGTGAGCAAGTGGCATCCTTCAGTACCCACACAGGACCTTTCACCACATGATACACACACTGGCATGGAGCAAAGCAAAAGCAGAGAGAGAAAACAAGAAATCACCACGAGCAGCTGCTCTCTTTCTTTCCTGGCTAAAAAAGTAAAATCCAGAAGATGCTCGTTCCTGCTTGCAGCCAGCACTTATAATTTACTGTACAGGATGGTCCCAGTTGCAGCTTCCAATGGAAACAACATACAGTTCGAAGACAGACATGGAAGACAAAGGAAAAATCTGCAGAAAGTTTGCCAATGATTTTTCTTTCTTTTTTTTTCCTTATTCATTCGAAATATTTACTGGAAGATGGTTATTTTCCACAGCCTCTTTCATGTTGGGAAAAAGAAAAAAAAGGCACAAAATGTATCACTTATGACAGAGACTGCTTCTTTCTCACTAAATTATCAAATGTAGCATGAAAAAGCTGATGACTAACAAAGATGTGACTTGAGATAACAGCTTTCTCCCTCTTAAGTGTTTTTCCTTGCGGCAAGAAATCATGCTGCTAAACATAGGGCTCCAACTGCACAGCGAGATTCAGCAGAAGGAACAAGCAAGCTCTCATCCAACCACAAATATCCAACACAACAGCCAAAGGAAAACAAAGCAACTGGCCAAGTAAATCGCACTGTGTACAAGTGGCCTCCTTCTTTTGTTTTTCCCCCCAAAGCTCCACTTCAGCACATTTAGGCCGAACGAGAGCTTTCACCGCACAGCTCATCTCCTCCTTCAGCTGGAAAGCAAAGCCAGGCTTTGGCAGAATGGCCTGCAGTGGACAAGCCTTGGGAGAGTACAAGCCTGCATTCACACGTGCACTATCTCCAAACACTTAGAGCTCTGACAAGAGCAGCAACAATATATCTAGAATGAGTTTTGAACTTAGATCATCTACATTTTTTAAGTGAGGAGAAAGACTTCTTTAGAACTTCTGAGCAATCCAAGGGCTTCAGCTAATGGCATGTACTGCTCAAAAAGAAGCATCTACTTAAGATATCTAAATTGGAGAAATTGGAGAGAAAAGAGTATTGTGTTGCCTGGCTCATCCTTCCGTCAGGGAAGGAGTCCTCTCCAATGTGTAATTAGCATTTCAATCAATTCCCATGGTGGGGCTTACACACTCCTGGGGATTTTTCCAAAGCCTAGCAGATCATGGGAGTAGGAACATTCTGCTGATGCTCAGACTTCACATGTAGTTCATGTAGTTTTGGCTCTTAACTTCTAGTTACAAAGTTCAGATGTCTGTTATTCCAAAACTGCTTTTGCTGCAAAAACCAGTCAATTCTTAAAACCATGTTCTAGAATCAGGGCCCTGTTCTAGATAGGAGCCCTCCTTCTGCTCATGTTCACGCTTTGAGACAAAAGGGTACCAAATAATGCAAAGTGATTCACACTAGTTCATATATGGTCACAGCACACAAGCAAAGAAGGTCACTGCCATTTAGACATCAATGGAGCAAGATCAGTCATCTGTACATCAACTCCCTTCAATTTCAATCACTGGAAAGACAGACAGTGACTAACTCAGGACACCTTGAACTTTAGCAGGTTGCCCTGCTTCAGTCCTCAGAAGTGGCTGCACTGCTCTGGGTGCATCGCAGGTTGGCAGGAGGGCAACAT
>JAUBOD010000978.1:54853-82818 GCA_032353885.1 Nothura maculosa | reverse complement strand
CCAGGGGCAGGACCACTCCTCCCTGCCCACATACCAACAGGCACGGTATTTCTACGCCCAAATCCTTTTCTTCAGGGCTAGACACCTTGGGGTGAGAGGATCTGCAGATAATTCCCCAAGCTCCTATATCACTCTGTGTGTGCTTAAGCTGAGGTAGTCTAACTAGTAGACAAGAGCCATGGAACTAGAGAAAAGAAAACACAGAAAAACACTAATCTCAAGGACCTCCACTGATAACAGGCACCGAAGGTCAGTAATATGGCACTGTTGTAGGACATACTGATTTCACCTCCGATTTTTCTCATCGCTAACCAACCTCTGATCCCCAGCCCCAGCCGAACACTTGTTTGATGCTGCAGGATGTTTCTCCACTGCAGTTTGCTATGTGGATCTGCTTAGAGTTTGTAAAGGTTGTTTGGAGGAGGTGAATTCAGCTGCATCTCTGCAATTCACTAGATTTATAAGAAAGAGGGAAAGAAGGAGGGAGAGAGGGAGAAAGGGAGCTCTAAATGTTTAGCCCTTCTTGCCAAAAAAAAAAAAACCAACAAACCCAACAACATAGAGACCAGGAGGTTGTTCATGCAGAACTTCTGTTATTCATCAGTTTATGCCTTTGGCTGTATCTTCAAGCTAAATACAGTTCTCAGTCATATAGCATGCCACATAGGTAAGCAGCATTTAGCTTCACACGCCTGTTTCTTTGACTTCTCAGAGACTTATGAAGTCCTGAGTATTTCTTTTTTGCTTCTTAACTAAGACTAAATCAGCTTGTCTTCCTTTGAGCCACGAACCGTGACAGCCATTGGCACGTGTCAAACGAGGATCACAGGTCCCTGTTGTCCCGTGACATCTCGGCAGCTACGAGGATTGCTAATTCCCAGTTTCTTCAAACAAACCTCTCCATCGCTCCCAGTTTCTCAGAACGCAGCCGCGCTTCTGCCCCGTGGTTTGAGCAAATCTGATCATGTTACTGTTGCCCTGCGTTCCTTACATTGTTCATCAAGAATGCAGTGGACTGGTTTCAAGTTGGCACTCTCACATTTAAAAGGGACACTGTCAACAAATCACAGTCCTGTCTCGATTTCTTTTAACCCGTTGCTCTTGCGGCGCATAATTCAATGAGAAAAATAAAAGTCATCAGTGTATTTAGGAACAGGGCAGAATTGCACATGCTACTTGTTGCATGATTGGTGATGTCTTCTTCCTTGGAACAGCACAGCCGGGATGAGGAATCCCGCAACGAATTATGTTCTATAAGGAAATGAAGAAAGCATGCACAGTGTTTATCTGAATGCTTTCTCACGTACAGTCAGGCAGCTTCGCAAAGAGGAAGGTTGATATTTCAGCAAAACAGGGAAACGAGACTGTCAGATGCCACAAACTGTCTGGGGACTTTGGGTCTAAGACATTACATGAAATTAGGTTGTTGACTTTTGCTCTTTTCTTTCCAAGTTACTACTATTTCAATGTGTTAGGATCCACTCACAAAAATCATCCTGATGAGTTTTCTCTCCTAGTTATTTCAGCCCTTGTCCTCATGGAGGGTCACATATTTGTACCTCCACTTTTGGGTGATTCAGCTTCTACATTTCAGGCCAGTTACTGTTCAGGATGTTGGTGCTGAGAGAATGGACCGCATCACCCCTACAGCTGCCTCAGGCCATTTTCCCACGTAAGGAAACAAATACCTCAAGATTTCTCTGGTTCAAAAAACAAAACAAAACAGGTTCTTCTGGGTTTTGTTTTGTTTTTTTTTTTAACAAAACAGCTATTACTACTCTAATCATCACTTCCCCTTCCCTCTAGTCTTTTTTAATTTATTTTCTTTTTAACTCAGTATTACCCATTCACATTTTTGGTGGATTTAAAAATAATCACTATTTCAAAAGTACTTTCAGATTTTGCATGGAGATCCCATAGTACTGGAATCAGTAAAGACCTTCAATAAGATGTCATTTCTGTCCCACAGAGTATTTTCATGGCATTTAAAGGCTAACTGCCCACAAGCTCCCTGCTACAAGCCCTAGTAACGCACAAAGAGGTAAAAGAGAGGACAGAAGTGCCACTCAAACATGTAATTTTCTGAATTTTGAACCTATTAAAAGTTTCATGCTGCTATGTGCATGATAAGAAGTCTAACAGAATTGCACAGAATATTACAACCATTTAGGCAGTACACATAAGAGGTCTGAAGGGCAGATTTCAGTAGTATGCAACTGGCTGCTGAAGAGTCTTTACCAATTACCTCTACAACTCTAGGCTCAAAATCATGCCATTAAATTAAGACATATTCTACTTCCAGAACTCACTCCCATATTCAAGTTTTATCCTAATTTAGCCAAAATGTAGCCTTAAGTAAATATTATTTTGACCAGCAATACCCTAGGCACACTACAAAGGCAGACATACAGCACAGTGACAGCTGCCCTCTTCAAGGAGACCAAAGAAAAGAGTTGGAGCAACTATGTAGCATCTGATAACTTAGAAAAAGCACAATCTCACAGAATGCAATTTTTGTACATTAATGAAGTACTGAAACTGCACAATAAGTTTTAATATCACCAATACCCTGGATTCTTAATTGCATTCTGTTCCAACCCCTCCCACGATCCAAACAGAAATCTTTGAGGTGCTTTAATTCCACACTAACTTCTAGGCTGTTAGGCCTAACTAACGCAGAGGTGCTGACTCAGATGTGGACAGCCACCCAGTCTGGGCTATAACCTGTCAAACTGAAACAAGGAAGACAGGCTCACTTGCTTTGATGGCTGATAGTCTTCAGTCCTCCTTCTTCCATTCCCTTGTATGATCCTGTCCCAACACTGTTGAATGCAATCTAAGAGGTCATTTTGGAGTACATCAGTCCAAAGAACATTAGGACAAACTCAAAAATTCAGGAAAATTGTAAGAAGACAGTACTGACCACCGAGTCAAATCTTTCAGATTGAGCTAGGTGTTCAGACTTGCATACAGATCACTCAGGCTAGAAGTATAGGGAAAAAATTAAATAAAAAATCAAGCTTCAGTCATTAAAAAGTAGTTTCTTACACAAGTTAGACAATTTATATTCTGCCACATTTTGTTGTGTAATACAGCAGCCCTAAGAAGCAGCCCAGCAACTGCTCATGACCTCTTTACAGCAACCTTTTCAAGTGAGCAGATTTTTCATTTTTTCTGCAATTAGTAGCAGAGATTTTCATCTTAAAGTTGCTTCTTCCCTAAGCACTTTTTTAAAAGATTCTTTTAAATGAGAATTTTAATTACTGAGAACTGAAGTGTTTGATTAGAAAGGGGAGAGGAGAAAATCCACAGTAACCTGGTGTCAGAGCTTTACAGATCAAACTGCCTTGAGCACAAATTCCAGTGGTTTGGGTTCCTGCTGCCTCCAAAGTGTTTATGTGAGCCGTGTGTTTTTCCCGTTGCGCTGCAGTGATTGTTTGGCCGGACTGGGTGATGGATGGCGGAGAAGATTGTGTCTGGAAACATGCTCCGGAGCTGACAGGAAGCTGAGGAAGCCCTTGCCAGCACTTCCTTCCTTTATACAAGGGGAGGACAGAATGGGAAAATATGTGGCTGTTTCTTACCCTGAGAAAAATGCTACCCTTCCAGCTGGATTACAGTAACAATATTTTAATCTTCCACAAGATTATAATATCCTTCCTCTCTAGCTATAGTTACAGCAGTAACAAGGAGTGAGTAATGAAATAACCTCAATCTAAAATTAATTAGGTAGTTGCAGGAGCTGGTGCTGGAAAGTGAACACAGATAGAAACTTGAAGAACTACCTTCACCAAGACACAAATCTGCAGTGGATCAGATCCGTCTCATCCAGGACCTTGACTTGAGGAGTAACTGGCAATAAGCACTTCAGAGGAAGATGTGAAATCCAGAGCAGTAGCATGTTGAAAATGCTTCCCTCTTGACAGGTTCAATCTACTGTGTTTCTCAGAGAACAGATTTAAACTCAAGTTCCAATATTTAACATCTCTACAAAAATAATGTTGCAATAAGCAAATCTGGGAGTACTGTGGCCACCTGATCTACACATTTCTCACGAGCATCCAGGATAGCCTGTGTTAGAGACCTTCCTATTCTAAAATCTCTTTTTTGAAGATCCTGCTTCTGAGTCCTTTTGTTGATGATTCACTAATCTGCATGACATCCTGCCAGGTAATCACAGGAATGTGGTCACAGGAATAAAAACATGTGCAGAATATGAAAGACTGGAAATTCTCTCTCTTCAACCCTGTGGTCAGCTGGCAGTGTGGAAAATCACAGATGATACCTTTCTCTTCCATGCTGCCACAAGAATTTTCCTACAGATTCCCATTCCTGACCTCCCAGATTCAAGAGCAGGATAGAAAGGCATTCAGAGTCCCAAACTTGCCGACTCTGTCTACAACAATATGGATTGTGATAATGAGTCAGTAGGACACAAGACTGGTGTCTAAGTGAGGACTGCTTGCCTTCCTTGCTAGCCCAGCAATCCACTGGCCTAACACGACCCTCCAGCAAATAGTCCGGAGGAGTTTGCCCAAACGAGTCAGAAAGAGAAGAACTCTAACGTCTCTTGACAATAAAATAAACAAACAAAATTTGGGTGGACAGTTCTCATAGCAGCCTCTAATTATGAAAAAGGAATTGGACAAGGTAAGCTCACACATAAACCAGGAGGGAAGAACAAGGCCCTTCCTACATCCAGGAAAGCACACAGCTGAGCGAGAGCTTGGGATACTGTTTGGCATTACATTTGGATTACATGTCCCTCAGGCTCTTCTCCCTTGCAGAAACTGCCAGAAGTCCTGGTGTTACTGAATGCCAATAACCAAAGACGGGAAAGGAAGAGAGGAAAATTTTGGCATGACTGAGCCAGAAAAACTAATAAATTCTTGTCCATTCAATCTCCATCCCGAGAACTCTGACACAAACTTCACGGGACAAAACATGACAATGCTACGTGTCTGCATTTTCCCAAAGTCTTTTTACACAGTAAAGTCATTCAAGAGAGAGGAAAACTCACAGATAAAATCTGAATGATTTGTAAAATACACTATAATAAGAATCATTTGCTTTTTTTGAGTAGGTAGGAAGTTATAAAAAGGAATTATAAACATTTTCAGTCTGGAATGTAATTCTAAGAATTCTGATATCTAGATGCATTTCTTGGAAACCTAAAAGATAATGTCACCTTCATGGCATCCCATTTACCAAAGATTTCACAGCTTTTGCTGTGTTTGTGACTTACTCTCCAGTAGAAGCTTAAAAAAAATTCTAGGGGGAAAAAAAAAACCCAAACATTCTGAATGAAGAGATGCACAAATATCTGAACAAGTTAAGAAACTCACCACCAGGCTGATCACTTGATTCGCTCTCCTGACTCATCCTCTCTAGGATGGCACCAAGTCAGGATGTTGAGCTTAATGGTCTACAGCTCAAAGTCAGTAGCCAAAGCTGAAAAGGAAAAAAAAAAAACATAGTTACTAATATGCTACAGGAATTTCATCTGATGTGACAAAGGAAATAACTTTGTATATGGTTTATCAAGTGTTGGTGTCTAAGCAAGTCAGTGCAGGAACTGTATAGACATACAATGTTGTGCATTAATGATGTAGACTACATGCAAGTCAAAGACTACATGGGGACTTGCTGAACCAAGTCAACCAAGAAACCCTGAGAAATGGTACCTGAAACCTCACACAAGTCATTCTATGTTGTTAAAACTACATCTAGCTTTCTGGAATAGTGCAAGATTAACTGTGAGATCTTAAATGAACAGGCAGGATTCTTTAAAGCTGTTTATTTGCCTACAGGACAAAACCTAAGAGCAGACCTGTGCAACCTTCAAAGCATCTCCAAAGCAGCCAAACAATCCACATTTTTGCCACAGTTAAACAGCTCTTTCTCTTTGTTTGCTCATCCTTCCACTCATCCCATCTTGACCGTGGTAGAGTTGGGAACATACCCCAGGTCTCGCAAATCCCAATCCAGTGCCTGAAACCACAACATCCTTCCTGCTGAATCACAGTGCAGAATTGTTTATCAGGAAGGAAATTCCCCCTCGAGGGTACTCACACTGAGTGTGCTGCTAGAACACAAATGCTTAGAAAAATATAAATGTACTGGGGAAAACAGCAAGTGATTTGAGTCACTGTCCAACACACTGAAGTTACACATCGGATACACTGTGTTGGGTCTTGACTGTGTTAGTAATGTCGGGAAAAGCACCAAATAGGATATTGTGTGGACCCAACAATACATCTGTATGTGGTCTCACGCCCTTCAACACATGAAAACTTGGAAAATCTCTCCCCTAAGTTTAGTATTAGGTATACATGGGCCTGAAAGAGACACTGAAAAGGGACAGCCTCTTCAGTAGCAACATACTTGAAGTTGCTGACTGCAAGCAGTGCAAGTATGATCTGTCAGAATCAACCTCGACATGTCACACGAGCAGTATCTTCTTTAAGGGAAGAAAAACAAAGAGGGGAGGCGCAATGAGGGACACCAAATGTGGAACAAATATTTAAGCCAAACACCATTTATCCCATTAGTCTTGAGAAAACACAAAGGCTTGTAATTCAGCTGTGATAAGTTGAAGAACAAAAAGCCACTGAAACAGCAAGTTCACGGCCCGGGACTCGGAGGAATTTGGCTCTGTTCAGTAGTTGGGCGAAGGAAAAAAATTTCCTCCCTTGCAAGCAACGGCTTTTCAGGTTGCATCCCAAGGGGCCTCCGCACAGTAAGTGCTGCAAACTCACATTTGGGCAGCTTCCCAGAACTCCGATGAGATTCCTTTTGCACGGCTCAACTGTTATTGCATAGAAACTCCACAAGGACTGGCTTCTGAGGGACACAGCAATAAAACCCAAACCCTCAATCATGAAGTCCTGGGGTCAGATTCGTCAATCTAGAGCAGCTTTTGCCTGACATATGGGATATGCCTACCCGGCACCACAAAGCAGCCTCAAAGCAGCCTGGAGCAAGTCGTGCTCTACCTGTGGGCATGTCAGACAGCCAGGGGCCAGGTGAGCCCATCAGTGCCCACAGAAAGGCTCTCCTGAAGACACCAGTCCCACTGGAAGGCCCAGTCACCTCTGCAGCAGAGCGTGATCCGATCATCCACACTGCACACATACCTCAACTTCTGCTCCCCACAACTATTTCCTCCCTTAGCTCATTAAAGCCCAACTTCCAGACCCCACCAGAACCTCCTTAGATGGGCTGCAGAGAATATTGTGCACTCCCCAAAACAGCAAAGAGAAAAAATCACCTCTAGGGAGTTGACCTGAAGCAGATCAACAAATGTATAGACCCTGATCTATACATTTAATGCTGACTCTTGTGAATCCTGGCTACTACCTCATGCGATGGCATCTGTGGCTAGCTGAGTGCCACTCTCTGCCATTGCTTTACACCACAACTGCACATAATTTGCACCTTAAGAAACAGCCAGAAAGAGTCAGGCGAAGCACTAATATTAAATAATCTCACTTGCCACTGTTTTGAAGCTTGGCATTTCTGTTCTGCTACCCCTGGTATCAGAGACTGTTCCATTTTCCATACCCCAATGGGGAACATTGCCTTTTTATACATCACAGTAGAGTAACTTAGGAATTAATGTTAAAAGCAGTTCAACTGTTCTTCATTAGAAGGGCTGTTCTCATTCTTTACATATGCTAATTTGGCAATCAGGCTCAAGCTTGCTTTCTTTTTTCCACTCTATTAGGTCAACCTAACCTAAGGTCCAAGCCGAGTGCATTCAGAGGAGAACATTACTGCACATTTTCAATACTGCATGACGTTCTCATCAGGACACAGCATTGAGACGGCAGATAATCTTGGTCATGGATTCGTTCTGCTTGATTCAAAGTTTTCTTCTTAAGAAAACCTGCACGAGCAGCTAAAGGAAGAGAGTTCCGCAAGGAGCTGCATTGAGGAGCAGCTGTTGTTACCGTTGAGCTCTTGATCTAGGGACATGAGCCACCCACCCACGAGTGTTTTGCTTCCTATTTAAAGCAAAACGAGTTAATGCCTGTAACCAGTCACCCTGAGGAAGGCAGGTGGTCCGAAGCAAAAGGAATGCTTGCCTGGCAAACCCATGAGTCTCCACCACCTCCCCTGCTTGCAACCACCTCAAGGGTGAGAGCAGCATCCAGGTGGGTGGGAAGGCTTTTCAATCTGGCACACAGGGTTCATGGTGCTGCTTCCTCACCCGCAGCTGACCCTCCAGCAAACACCAGACAGGGAACTGAAGGTCACTGGTTTCCTTTGAGCGTTTTCAGTTCAGGTGGGACCATTACAATGCTGGAACATTGTGAACCATGCAAAGTAGACCAGGAAATCTCCCTTCTGTTTTCATAGCCTTCTTGTCAACTCCTGCAATGCTGTCTCAAGTCTTGCGGGAAGGGCTTTTTTTGCTTGAAGCTCATCCACCAGCTGGATTGAAGAAACTGCATAAAGACCATCTCTCTCCTCTTAGGAAACGATACAGATTTAAACAGTTTCTATTCAACTTGGCTATGGAGAAAGATTTGAAAATGCAAAGTGAGTAATCTGAAGCTTTAGAAACAAGATGACTACTACTAGGAAGCAATGCTTGTTTCTGTTCACTTCAAGACTGACTTCTGAACTATTTCACATCTTTGCAACCTCTCATTCCTCTATCCTTACAGATTGCACAGGCATACAGAGAAAAGATGCCCAGCATCACAGATCCCTCTCCAGAAAAAAATGTAGGAATAGGGAGACAGAAGCCCTAACAAAAGCATTTTCCAAGTCCACTGATGCCTTTTTAATGAATTTTTAGATTTGTGGTCCTGTTATCCTGAGACCAGATTTGGCTTTTAGGAGCCCCCATCCACCAGCAGCACCTACCCCATTCTTCACGAGGCACTGGCTGAGTGACACCACCCAAAATCTCTTTGCTCCACGTTTACACTTTTATCATCCCAGACTTCATGTTGTCCCATATCATTTCCTACCTACTGAGACTATTTACAAGCAATTCCAATAGCCAATGTTACTCCAAGGTGGAAAAAAGTTACACATTACATTCCTCTTTGTAGAAAAGCTTAAAAAGCAAATGGCAATTCCAAGTATTTTTATATAGTCATTTCTTCATCACATAAGCCTTCAAGCTACCCAGAAATTAAAGTCTCATTTCTCTTTGGAAGGAATACAGAAAAAAAGTATCAATTCCATCGAAAACAACCAACATTAAAAAAGCAGCAGAAGCTGCCAGGCAGTGCCGGCAAGCACAGGATCTTAATTCTGCACTTTGTTACCAATGAGCAGATCTCCACCGGACTGCATTGAGCTGTCCACCAAGTTCCCTTCTGGCCCATCTGGACATGGCCTAACATGCTGGTGAAGAGCAGTGCAGCCAAAGCCAACACCAAGTGTGGACAAGATCACATAGATCAAAGCCACTTTCTGTGCTTCCTAGGCGTCTTTGGTTTACACACCTCATTTTAATAAGGAAAACCTTATTTCTCTGCATCAGTTTAACGCAATAGTCACAGTATGATAATTCATTCTTGATAATTTAAGACTGTGGATTACCATTACTGGTACAATAAGATTCTGTTGAACAGCTGAAGGCTCGAAACAGGACAAATACAGGAGAAATCAGCAGTTAGTCTCCTCTAAGGCTACTTCCTTTGCCTCATTTGCTCTGTCACTGAAATTAGAGACTGGCCACCAAATATCAACAGACGTCCATCAAAACCCTTTGCATTACCAAGGCCAACACCTTCAGCTTGTGAAACCAGCCAGCTCCAAAAGCACGTCTTTTTAATGGAAGTTCCTGTCCAAGTCAGTAACATCAATAATAAGTAATTTGTTGTGACATCAAAGGCATAAATAACATCTGAAATGTGTGAGAAAGCCTTGTACACCAGGAAACATTTCTTCCTGCTAGCATGCAGAGCATACAGCACATCACAGGCACCAACCAGATATCAATTATAACACAACTGTAGGACATTGGTGCCAATCAACTATGGGAAGCAATATGCAAAAGCCAGGCGTTCACGTCTAGTCCTTCATAATCTCTAGCTGATCATGCACATTACAAGACAACAGCTAATTTCTGTATATTTTACTCAAGACAATAGAGTTGACCCTACATGATAAAGGCAGGGACTTCAAAAGGCTGGGTCACCACTTCCCCTTCTGGCCAGGATAAACAGTCTACCAGCAGTGTCCAACCAAGCTGAATGCTGTCTGCAGTATTTTGCTCCATACAACAGGGAAGGTTTACTCCAGAAAATGGGCCAAAGCAACCCAACGGCCTGCAATGGGATGAATTTTGCTTTTCAAAGAACTAGGGAAAAAGAAAGGGGAGGGAGAAAAACTTCACAGCTTGGATTTTAGTTTCTGAAAACACAAGAAGAATTGATGATTTCTGCCTCAAAGCTACACCAATTGTGGTAGCCCATGACTCCTACCATGACATGCGGGAGTTGAAGGAAAGAAGCCCTAGCACATGTGCTTCCACATAAGGCTTCCGCTGCTGCCTCCTTCACTCATATTGAAATTCAGTTATTTTTCCATCAGGACCTCTGTTAAGAGCAATGTCTGCCGCTTATCCTCGCAGATCTGAAGGAGGCACAGATAAAGAGGAAGAAGTAAATATGTCCAGTGATTTTTAAGTATTCCTGCAACTTGCTGCATGACTTTGGAGTCTGTTTGCTATCTCACTTCCTGCAAACTAACTGCAACAGGGCATCTGAACAGCTCCCTGCACCAAGAGGGATCATCCACCGGCCACAGCCTCTCCCATGTCACCACACAGCTGCCTCTGACCTTGTGCTGAAAAGCTCCCAAGAACAACCTCCCTCAGCACCTGCAGGGCTCCACTCCCACCCAGAGAAGCCCACACAGCAGACTGACAGTGCATGCGAGAATCTCCTCTACGAATCCAGTGCCAGGGCTGCTGCTGATGTGGAGTCTCCTTCTCTGGAGGTCTCCAAATCCACCTGGATGCCGCCCTGTGCCACCTGCTCCAGGTGTGCCTGCTGGAGTGGGAAGGTTGGACTAGATGATCTCTAGAGGTCCCTTCCAACCTTGAAGATTCTGTGATTCTGTGATCTCTGGCTCATGCCACTGCCTCCCTGACTGCCCCAAGGCTCATGAAGGTCTCTACCACCAACCTGAGTGGGTAACACGCCCCACCCCAAGCTCTCTGCTCATCCGGCTCTTCTTGCAGATGAATTTTGGTCTCCCAGCAAACAGCTGCTTCCTCTGGAGCACCAGGTGTTGCGGTTCTTCGGAGGCTGCAAGGGCAGAGCAGTTTGCTGGTCTCTGGCACCCTCTGCTGACAAGACACCACTGACCTGCCTCACAGCTGTGCAGCCACCTTAGAGCTCACGCTTCTCACGCAGGAGACCCTTCACTGGCCCCAGCTCCCACTCCTCACCTAGCACGTGCAGCAGAGCATCCTGAGCGCCACATCCTTGAGCGACGCTGGGCTGGAGGCTCTCGCAGCAGGAGGACAGATTGAGCAGTACCTGGAAAGCAGAACCTGGCCCAGGGGCAACTGCAGTTAAGTAAGTTTTGGAAATGCAGAATTTCTCCCAAAATCAAAGTGTAAAAAAAGTTCTCGGTAGACAGAATAATAGGTCAGTGCAGAACACACTGCACATTGAATTTCAATTTCCTAGACACTACAACACCTCAGATACAGAAAAAAAAGCATTTAATGTCATCTGATTAAATAACCAAGGTCACTGCCACAGTTGCATATAATTCCTTCTTCCTCGAAGATGCAGTGTAATTACTGACAATGCAGCATTTCCTGAATTCCCAGGGGAGGGGGGAAGTACTTTGCTTTATTCCTTCCAATCCTAGAACAGCTTTGCATTAACACTGTAAGCAGAACAACATCGAGTACTTGATATGTGACTACTACTCGCTACTTCCTAAAATGGAGCCACAAGGGTTTCGTTTTGACTTCTGCAGAACCTTTAGGGCTGTTTCCTAGTATTTTGATTACAAGTTTAAACACAACCATTAAGCAATGAGCCCAGCCACTAACATCTGTTCAGTCCTCCGATAGTTGAGACCATTGCAGGATCTTTCTCCCACGTTGCTGATAAAACTTCCTAATCTTACTCAAATCCATCCCCGCACAAAATCACCTTGCACTGAATTTTCTTTTTCTTAACGCATTAACTGTCCTCCAGAGTTTGACACTTCCAAAAGGCCTTGATGGACACGACCTGGCAAGTGCAGCCGGGAGAGCTGAAGACCTTATCCCGGCCAGCTGTTTGTTCCACCTTCCTGTGGCAGAAGATCCCGCCTGGCCAGTACAGCTGGCTGGCAGCCTGGGCACCTGTCACCTCGGTTCTCTCCTGGCACATCCACGTGAACAGCAGGTGAAAGTTATTTGGACTGAGCTGCTGCACACTGAGCTAGACAAATGGAGATACAAGGACACATTCCTTCTGGGGCACTAATACAGTGCGGGACAGTGGCGTCCTAAATTATTGCAGATGTTTGGCCAGCAGGCACGAGTTGAAGCCCTACCATACTGAGACCACGGTGTGCAAGACCACGCTCTGGACTCCTGCTTCCTGCTGGATACTTGCCTTTGGAGCACTGATCAGCAAGAGAGATTCTTCAGGCTGATCTGCATTAAAAAAACTGGAGGTAAAATTTTGTTGGCTGGAGTGCAGAGGGTGGAGGGGAAAAATACATATATATATATATATATATCTCATGACTAACATACTCAAGCAAACTCTGGTGATACAATTCTGAGAATCATAACATTGAGGGAGTGAGGGTAGTGTTTGACAGTTTTTTTTAAAAAAGGAAAAAAAACCGAAGCCTTCTGTCTTCTATGGGCACTGCTTGAAGAGCTTTTGCTGCAGAAGTACTTAGGCCTTTGCTGGATGGATGAGTAATTTCAGTAATGCAGTTCAGTTTTCTCCATTTCAATCTGCTTCCCTTGTTAATCTCTTTCTATTCACTCTAAACAGCTTAAACTACACCAGGCTGATTTCTCCACGATAGCTCTCATTCCAGACCATGTCCAAATGCAAACAGAATCAAAGCACAATAATCCAATGATTTCCTCTCAAATTAACATCGCTTCTGTCATCCCCATTGTTATCAAATCCCTCAAATCCAAACTGTCTGCGGCTCCTCATCTGCCACCCTCATTCACAGTTATTAACAAGCTATCCCTGGAAGGACAGCAGGGTCATGGCTTAGCCAGGTTCCAGACAACTCAGGTTTGTAGGTAGTTCTTTTGCTTTCTCCCGAGTAGATTATTATATCCTGAAAATGTTTTTAGAACTCCAAGAATCCCACAAATTCCTGGCATTATAATTTCTGGGTTATCTCTTCAGGCTTAACCTAGCTTTTCTTTGCAGCTTTACCCACAGCAGATCTCATGCCATTGATGTTTCTTGTCAGCAAGAAGCAGTTTGCTGTTTTAAGTAAGTTTTACATCTTAAGGCAGACTTTGAACACAGGGACTGTCCATCAGCTGGAAGCACAGGATGACCTTTGGTGACAAGAACAGCTTTTACATTGGACATAGGCTCGTAATGAAGTTAATGGGAGACTATTGGTGGGAATAGGAAAAAGTTTTGAAGTCAGGGCTCTGTTCTCCTTTCAGTATTCCTCGAATATCGGCACTGTAGGTCAGATAATAAACTCCTTAAAAATCTGGATAATGATTCAGACCTTTCAGTTTTTCATTTTATATAATCAGAAGACTGGTGTTCATAAATCTTCTCAATATTCTTTGGTTCTTACCTTGATTTAAAAAAATCAAGGACTTTTTAGCTTGCAATCTTGCTCTGCATAACAATGCAGCACCAGCACCAAGAGGAATTGATTCCTCAAGTCCAAAGGCTTGGACTGATTCTGGGAAGCACTCAGAGCAGCACATTCACCATGAAACGGCCTGCCTGGATCAGGTGATTCCAACATGCTGCAAAACCTATTTTATCTTCAGAGGATGAGAGAAAAGCTTGTATTAGCTAGTTTTGGGGCTGTTACATGTCATAAGCATGATTAACCTGAAAGGCACATGCTTTTCTCGGTATGATTTATTAACTGAAGGTAAAATTCCTATAATCATGGTGTCTTTTTTTTCCTCCAGCAAGTTTTGCAGTTTATGTATGGCTTTAAGTATCTTTCAAAATACTTTTACGTTATTTTATCAGCTGATTCATTGTTACACAGGTGTATAAATACCATATTATTCCCCTTTAGGCATGGACAAGAACATGCGATTTACCTCTGCCAAATGACATGGCATCTGATCAACTGGCAGCAAATTCCAAGTTAAACAGGAGACCTGTGGGCTGGAAAGACTCAGGTTCGCTCTCTTCTTCAACATGAAATTCCACGTGTGCTGCGGGATGTTACAATCTAGTTCACATCTTCACAGGGCACTGGAGTAATGGAAGAGCTGCTTGCTGGAAAGGAAACCCTGGGCATCTCTCCGAAGGCGTGAGGGAAACACCGCAGAGCGCTAATGCTGCACTCCCGAGCGTGCTCCAAAGAGCAACCACCAGGCAGAACGCTCTGCCCGCCCTGGGCGAGGCCCTGGGGCGCACACAGCATCAAGCCGTGCGCTGGCACAACAGCAGCGAGAGGCCGCAGGGCCGGCCTGCACTCAGATAACATCACCAGGCTGCAGCTTCACCTTTTCATTCCCATTGAGAACGGCAATCACCGCTGGTCTTCCCCAGCGCTAATCACCGCCAACTATTTCAAGGGACACGGTGACAAGCTGCTCGGGACGAGGCCTTTCTGCCCCACGCTCTAACGCGGGCGTGCAGCGCTGCGGCCCCCGCGGCCTGCCAACAAAGAGGGCGCTGGCAGAGGCCGCCCGAACGCGGGGCGGCCAGGACGGACGCGCAGGCCCTGGGGAGCTCAATAAGAACCACGCTCAGCTGTGATAAACACCATCGAACAGCATCCAGAATAAATTAAATTGCAAAGTATTTCACCTGCAGTCATGAAATGCTCCAAAGAATGAAAAGCCCCCCAGGCAAAAATATTAGGAGGCTCAAAACACTACCAAAGTGGTTTGGATCTGATGGCTTAATGAAACAGTGCAGCAATAGAAGGATTTTAGGGAGCGTCCATAGAAAAAGTCTGTTTGCTCCTGCATCGTTTGTTACAGATAATTTGTCATGCTATGCTTTTTGCTTACAAAGGTGGATGCTAATTTAAAGACACACCAAGTGCTAAATGCGCATCATCTTGTGACTAGGCTGTAACACCTTAAAGTGATGAACTGTGCCTTTATTTCTATATACTTCTCCCAGAAAGTATCCAGGCTAGAAACAATGCTAACAGCAACATTTCAACATCCTACCTGTTTTCCAAGAGGATTTTATGGACAGATTCAGAAGGAAGTTTGATCTGGGAAAATACTGTACAACTGACCACTGCAAAACATGCTTTTAACTAGAACGGATCCAGTTCAGAGTTTAATCTAACAGGGGCAGGGGAGGGGGCGGAGGGTCGCCACACATTAAAAATTGGAAAAAAAAAGCAGCAAGAACAGCAAGGATTAAAGCTGTAAAGATTGATGAAGATACTAGAATACATATATTAAAGAAGCACTTTTCCTAGTATAGCTTCTACCTTGCCACTCATCCTGAACGCTGAAATCAGGTCCACATGCAGCTAAATTATAATTTCGTTTCACAACCCAATCTGCTCACAGCAACCAGCTCCAAGTCTTGGGACAAAGCTCCAGAGGCCTCCGAAGCACCTCAGGGAAAATCAGAACCAAAGCACTGGCGCAGAGCGGTGACGGTCCTACTGAAAGGCACGTGCCTTTAGAGCCCTGGGTGCTGATTCCTGATCAAGCCCTTAACTAATTAAGCGACCAGACCACCTTGTCAAAGCAGGGAGTCCTTGTCTGTGCAGCTAACGCCCTGCAAACACAATGGGCTGAGCTGCCTCGCTGCCTTTTCTTCCCCCAGTTCTCACAAGCAGCTGGGCGATGCTCAGCCCGAGCCGGGCGGTCTCTGCTCATCTGTCACTCTTTGCCAGGGTCACCCACGCCGCCGCACGCGGCATCCCAAGCCAAGCCGGGGACAAAACCGCCTCCGCTGCCGCAGCCGTCACGCTGACAGCACGCGGGCTGCACCAACAGCAGCGGGAGGGAGAAGCGATTCCTACACAGGAGTGACCACTGGAGCCAGATTGAATCTACAACTGCAAAAGATGCTAAAAGGCAAGCGTTTGTAGGATCTCTTTGGGCTTCAGGACTAAGAAAGACTTTACAAATGATGCTGCTTTTAGCAGATGGCATCAGGCTTCCTTTTTGCGTCTGCACGACTGCAGCAGTGAGTTGTTAGTCAAGTGGCAAGGACTCCAAAAGCCACCGTTCCCAAAACAGTCCCCAGCTTCGGGCACCTGAAAGATGCTCATCTCAACAAGCCTGCATGTGGACGTGCCATATTTAAGTAAATAGTAAAGGGCAACTACTTTGTTAGGTGAAAGCCTGGAAGGAGACTGCAAAGCTCCAAGCCCTGCTATTTACCATATCCCCTCTGTGCTTCCCTTTCAGGTACAATCTGTGAAAGGACTCCAAATATTTTTGGCAAGAAAAGCTGTACAGTTGCATTACCCCATAGAAATGATAATGACAAAAAGAAAACTATTACCTGTCACAGCTGGTTTTTTTTTCATTAAAGCCCAGTTTTCCCACTTATGCCAACAGCATCACGTAGACCATAACTTTAACACATTTTCAATAGAAAATTTAGAATGACTAGTATTTCAAATTTTGAAGTTCAATGCAGTAGTCTAAAAGGAAAATGAATGACTTGGCACACATGGATTTTGCAGACCTGCCTTTCCTAGGCAGCTCTGCAAAAGAGGAAGAACCCAAGGCTCTAAGCTGGAGGGAAAACCCTATTTAGGGTCCCAGATCTCATCCCCCAAACCTGTGGGCACAAAGTCTGCCTGCTCTTGGCCTGAAAGTCAACCTGCAAGAGTGGAACGTTGCCTCAACGGGAACTCCCCATGGAGTTACAGTCATAACCCTGTCTGCTGACTTGACTAAGCGGGAAAATGAGCTGTTTCCGTACAGAAGACCAGCAGAGATTAGGGGAAGCAGGTGGGGGACATTGGGAACAGAAGATGAAGAGCATCCAAACACTTCACCCAAAACCTTTCAGCACCAAAAGAGGGCCAGAAAGGTCCTCCATAGAGTCCTGTGTTGTGACTGTGTTACCAGATTTACCACTTACCAAAATATTCACTAGATTTCCAGGGAATACCTCAACTTTATTTGTAACACAATGAATGCCAGAAAATGGAAGTCTTAGTGCAAGTAGGACACTTCCTTTCTTCCTGTCCCGACCAACTTTAGGACAGCCCAGCTTTGAGAAGAAAATTCATCACCTCCTGCTCCATAAGGTACCCCGATTTCCACTTTAGAGAGTGATTCAGTGACTGCCTGGGGCCCTACTCCTAGGTAGGCTAGAAGAATTAAGCAAATATGAATAATGCAATGGCGCTATCACTAAATAGTACCTGGATACGCTCTCAAGTTGGCGATCTGGTTTCGTTCAGCTCTACCTTGGGTGAGAAGCAAAAACTGTCAGTCTATATAAAGCTAGTCCTGCTTCAGTGAGGTGTAATGTAGACGTCCCTTTGCTCAGGATGGAATGAAACTCCAGACTGAGGATAGGCACAATAGAAAGTCTGTGATTTTTTGTACCACATCTAGGGCACAGCATGAAGAAAAAGGCAAAACTGCTGTATTTTTATTTTTAATCTACCATCAAGAGAGATATTAGAAAGTCATGCTCCAATCTGCGCAAGTTCCTCATCTCCATCCAAGTTAAACTCAGCAAGCGTAAAGACAACATCCCAAATCAAATATATCAAAGAAAATCCAGAATGATGTTATCCTAGCAGAATTGCAAAAATTTCCGTTATCTTTAACAAAACAACTAACAATATCAGCCTTAAGGTTCTTTTCCCTGCTCTCTCCCTGCTCTGCTTTTTTGCCTCCCTTGTGCTCTCTCCCTACCTCATCACTGCAGCCAAGTCTTAAACAACACACATGGAAACTGCAGCTTTCAATCTGCTCCTGGACAGGCCAAGTTAACGAGGCCACAGGGCATCCCAGAGCGCTCTGGAGGGAAGGCTTCAAAAACGCTCGTTAGTGCAGTCTGCCTTGCCCTAAAAAATGTAAAAAATTTCAAATCAGATTGTATTTCACTCTCCTTCTCCCCTGATCTCCAAGTAAAAAAGTATTCAGATTTCCAACACATACCATGGAAAGAATGAAGCACTTTTGGAAACAGTGAACAACTTCTAAAAGTAAAGCAAATCTCTTTTGAAAAAGCAGAACACCTCTGCAAATTACAGCAAAGCCATTAAATTGTTGTTGCAGAAACAAGTACCTGTTTTTCCTGACCTACATTCTCAAGCTGGCAGGAAATCAAAGTTCATGGCAAATTACCATAGATTTTGAACAGACCTGCATGCACCATCCTATCTCTATTAAATCTGTTTGGGCCCAGCAAGCGCCAAATGCAGATGAAGGAATGTAATATTTTTTCAGTCATGCATGCTCTGCATTACACAAATGCAAACAGCTCACCTTTTTGTTGCAATACAAAAATATAAACTTCTTTTTTTTCCACAGAACTTTGTTCAACCAGGGGCATGCTCTGTGTAAACTGCTGCAAATATTATCTAGCATATTTATAACAAAGACACGTGCTTAAGCAGAAAACAGGAATGAAAACAAGTCTAGCTTTGTCCTAAAGGCTCTAGGATGAAGTCTCCCTGGTTCAGAGAGGCTTCATATATTGCATATAATAAACACAAGACAGTGAATCCTTAGGGATTTTCCCCTCTGCAATAGGAAAGCTGTACTGAACCGAGCAGCAGCATGACGAGAAGCACAGGAGTGGGACAGAAGCGGGAAGAATCACATTTGTGAGCACTCGCCTCCAGAGGTGAAAGCATCACAGCAAGGTACAGAAATAAAGCCAATCTTTCCAATGCAACTGGGCCCTTTTTCCCTTGATCCCGCCACAGCTGCTCCGTGTGCCCTCCTCACCCTGGCCTCTCACTGCTCGAGCCAGCACACCGCGGCTCATGGTCTAACATATGGCTGCAAAAACTGTGCGCGACAGGGACATATATTAATTTTTTGCACACCCATTGTCAGACCTCTGTAGTTTTCCAGTGTACGTTATTAGAGTAAAATTAAAATTACTGCATTGCTAAACACATCCGAGGCAAATCTATCTATATATCTATATTTTGGTAATGCTTTGCAAAATCAGGGCAGAATTTCTTTAAAAATCTATCTTTTTTCAGTTCAAGTTAAATATGTGCACAAATGCACTTTGTAGCCAAAACCCCAAGAATAAGTGATTCAGAAATTCTCTTAAACACGCATGTTAACGGATACATCTTTCTAGCACTACCTCTATATACCAGATGGAGCCCAAAGGCCTCCGAGGACCCAGCTGAACTCCCATCACAGACTCCATAAAGCACAAGGAGCCAGACACCCATTAGCAGCAATGCAAACAGCACCGTGTTTTGGGAACTGCTGTTTTGGCTTATGGGTTTTTTTTGATTTATACCTCATAACTGCAAAACTAATGAGATTCTAATGAAAAGCAGGACTTTATAGGACATTACACATGTTGCCCTCCCCCAGATCCATTTCATTTCAGTAACCATGCTGCTAATTAAAGCTAGAGGTGATGGTCTTAAAAAGCTACGTCATAAACCTGATTAAAAATGTGTGTGCTTTAAAACATCACGTTATTTTCTGCAGTCCACATTTTTTTCCTCAAAATTTTCACTGCCACAATGCGAGTTATCTTTACCAAATATCATGTTACAGTTCACAGCTATATGAACAATAAACGCTCAATCTGCACATCAAATAAGTTACCAAAATCTTAGCAAAACTAAGGTCAACTCTGTGGTTATTTTCCTTTTTCACTGCCCAAAACAAATCAGCCTACACCCCTGGCTGGCTGTAAAGCATATAGCTACATCCCAAAAAACACAAAGCGGAAAATAGCGACTTACAATTCAGAAACTAAATATAAAGTCCGGTGCATAGATTATTGGAAAATGTACCTATATAGTTCTGCTTATTTAAAAAGCTGCAAATCAAACCTGATTTGTTAGCACTAAGTGCTATACATTTGATTTCATAGGCTAAGTATGCACTAAGTAACTAATGGAAAAATGGAGAAATGTAATTTTATTAACAACACACAGATGCTGTAGCCTGATGGTTAAGCTTCACATCCATAAAAATTTCTGCAATATTTGTTATTCAGCTACACATTTGACATTTTCTGATCCTCTCCGTTTCACATAATTTGCATGCAGCCAGGAGTGTTTTTCATTGCATTCTTTCCTATTCAATACAGCTCAGACAGCGCAGAGCGCCTGAACACGCTGTGCAGCAACATCCAGAAATACTCTGATCCGAAACTTAATCCCTCAATACAATGGGGTCATTGAGAAATGAAACATTAAACCAGAGCTTTTAAACAGGCATTTAAATTAGGAAATTAGTTCTATAAACATGAAGCAGTTGAACTGTCCATTTGTTATGGATAACGCAGGAGGGCCGCCAGTTACAAAAAGCCACGGTCTCCCAATTGGCAGCATTTGCTTTCCAAAATTGCATCAAACCCCTGACTCCAGCACGCTGGAATTTAACTCCTCCAGACACAAACCAGATATGCTAACTGCAAACCGCTCAATGACCATTTTATGACTCTTGGTCGTGGATGCATATTGACCAACTGCCTCCTGGCTACGCTGAATAACCTAAGGTTAAATGTCCTTGAGAGCAGCAGGCAGGCACAGACGTTGGGGCAGAAGTTCTGTGAGGCAGAACTTCTTTCCTGTGAGGGTGCCAGAGCCCTGGGACAGGCTGTCCAGAGAGCTTGTGCAGTCTCCTCATCTGCAAATCTTCCAAAGCCGCTTGGATGCCACCCTGTGCCATGCGCTCCAGGTGTCCCTGCTTGAGCAGAGGGGTTGGACTAGATGATCTCAAGAGGTCCCTTCCAACCTCAACCATTCTGGGATTCTGTGATATCAGGAGAATGGAGGATTTATCTCACTCCATCTAAAATATCATTTACTTTCTGGAAGCAATGAACAATTCAATAAGGGAAAAGGAAACATTCAGCTGAAGAACATCCTCCCCAAAGACCCAACAAGACAGAGATTTTGACCTGTCTGACTCAACAAGCATTTCCCGATGCTGTCACGCTCCTGTCATAACCAAGGGCATCTTCTTCAATTCTCACAGAGCAATCTTATCCAAGGCCGCAAGACACAAGAATGTATAATTAAAATAGCAATCAGGCTTCATAAGAATAAAATGGAAAGTAAATTGCTCATCTCTTTCTTCAGAAAGGCCTGAGCTGCAGGGAGAATGTCTTGTGTAGAAGAGAATTTCAAGAAAAAACATAACAGAGTTGCTATCCATCAAAAAAATATCTCCCCTCTTTTTTTCACTGTTTCATTCAGCATAAGGCAAAAGGAATTTTTGTGCGTATAAGAACAAAAGAGAGCAACTAACTTGAAGAGGATTTAGAAATTATCCATGTTCTTACACTGCTAAGGAATTATCCACCCTAAAATCCAATAAAAATGACTGCGAATAAGGAAACTGCAACTTCTGCAACAGCTTTAGCAGACTTGAACCAATCACCCTATTGGATATTCCTTTATAAAGTATGATTTGCCTGGAAAATAAAAAGAGGAGCCTTGTCAGCTCTTGAAATAAATTTGTTTATGCTATGTAAAGCATACCATGAACACAATCTAGCAGCAGTAAACCAGCACAAGGAGATAATTTAGAAGCAATCAAATAAAACCACTTGTCAGACTTTGGAAATGCATACAACATTCGACTGACTCTTCATTTTTCTTTGGCATTGTAAAAATATATATCTTAAAATTATAGAGAAGAATACAGTACAATGAATGTTTACTTTATCAGTGGCGTTGTAATTACCTTGCTATGTTAATTGCAACCCTAGGGGCAATATCAACAAGGAGACTAAAGTGTTCAAAAGAGCAAGACAACCAACATCAGAATTGGCAGCAGTGCATCTCACACCAGAACTGTGTTCTGCAGAGAGTTCAGGTCTCATAGGGACTCAGGACTAAACCAGCCTGATTTAAACTGTTCACATTGATTAAGCTGGTCTTTCAAGACAGCAAAAAGGCAGAGAGCTATGTCAAACCACTGCTTTCCCTTTTCCCAATCTATAAACAGTAGAAAGCTGCTGGCTGAGCACAGGTGAGGCGCTACCAAGTCCACTTAGCCCAATGAAGAATAACAAACGGTTTGCAGAAGGCTCCTGTTTGCAGAAGGCTCCCAGACATCACCTGCAAAGGACAGACAGCAGTACAGAGACTAGGAGCCAGCAGGCGAGTACAGAAGTGTAATGGTTAGTCCTAGCTTTATTTTCCAGCAAACACCAAGGAAGGAGGAAAGCTCTCACTGCTGTTCAGCACACATCTTGGGATTGCAGGAGCTTGATTTTGCAAGCATTTAGCTTGACCACACAATTGGTAACAGGATAGTTAAGCGGCTCTACGTTTGTACGTAAATCTGTTTTATTAAACTATCCCAAACAAGCATGGTGGGAAAAATAGGAAAGACTTTAGGCCCAGAAGACCTTCTTCAGGCAGGAGAGCACAAGGGTTTGCCTGACATCTACATCTTGTTCTCCCTCCGTCAATCACCTTCCGCAGGCTATAAGCTACTTATCTGGCTCTTTCCTCCTGCAGGTGGTTTCTTTCATCACCTCTCTCTTCTCACCTCCCCTCATCATCACTATTCCTTGCGCTGTTGCACAGGGCCCATCTCTTTCTTCTTTGAGACAGTTAAATGATACAAATCTACCCGTACAATCATTCCCAGCTGTGCTTAGCTCCAAGACAGCTGCTTTTATACGAATCTCTGTGGAAGAAATAAGAATAGAGCTTAAGCATTTGGAAGAATGAATTTTTTTCCTCTATCCCTGCAATGTGCTGCTTGGTTCCCTTTAGTACCCAACAGACAAGATCTTCCCTAGTCACACACTCCTGTGCCCATCCATCTTCAGGGCTCTGAAAGACTAATTCATTGGAAAGGGAAGAAGAAAGGACAGTATGTAATCATGTAATTAAGGGCTGTCATAAAGGTCTGTACTGCGGTAGGCTGGTAGTGCACAGACATCCTCCACTTTGGCATTTCCTCATTGCAGGCTACCTGCAATTAAATTTTTTTAAATACTGCACCATCGATTGCACAGAAAAAAAAGGATAATAAAAAATATCCTGTTGCAAACTGGAAGGGCAATGCTGTGTGCCAAACTGACTTGGTTTCTCCTCTGCCCAACCAGCCCTCACCAGCGAGATGCCTGTGAGTGAGTGCGAGCACACAGGTCCTGTCACCGTGCTCCTAGAGAAGCTCACCACAGAGCACCATCTGCATCGGACAAGACACACAGCGCTGAGATCAAAGCCAAGAAGACACCCGAGTAAACACACCCAGAAACGATACAGCTCGCTGAGGCTTCACATTCACAGGCAGAGGTTTAAAGATTTTTTTGAAGTTTTCTGTTCAAGCAGAGGCTTTAAGTTTTTATTCTGTGTCAATCCTTAAGGCAGCGAAATGAAAAGCAGCATCAGCGACACAAGGAGCGTTCAGGGAACAAGAGCACTGCTTCTCGGCCACACGATGGATGCCTCCACGTGCGAGGTCGGCAGGTTGGTTGCTGCGGAATTGGATTGAAAGTAGCTGTCAGGGGAAGCCACAGGAAAGATGAAACCACGGCGCAGATCTGCATCTGGGGGCTGCTGAGGGACAACACAGCACGGACCCAGCTGCTTTGCCTAGGCTGAGCACCAAGAGATCACAGGAAACAGGAAGACATGAGACAAGCCCGGCTTAGAGCAAGGGGGAGGGCAGACAAGATGGCAGAGTGGCCAGAGACTGCCCAGGGAGCAAGTGTGGACAGGCCCGAATGTTCTGGACGCGAATTGAGGGGGTTGCAGAGCAACCTCCAGCTCAAAGGAAAAGAGGAAGGTGAAAACAGGAGCTCCCTGTAGAGGCCGTTTACAGTCTTTCCTCTGCGTGGTTTATGGGACTTGGCTCCAGAGCACCAGACGGTACCTGCAGCTCCCTGACACAAAGCGTTGAGACACCAGAGCTCAGTGCTTGCTGCAAGCCAACAAGCACAACAGCAGCCTCTCAAAGGGGC
The DNA here is from genome assembly GCA_032353885.1 of Nothura maculosa. Classification (NCBI taxonomy): domain Eukaryota; kingdom Metazoa; phylum Chordata; class Aves; order Tinamiformes; family Tinamidae; genus Nothura; species Nothura maculosa. The sequence continues at coordinate 58,570 of JAUBOD010000978.1, read as the reverse complement.
ACGGGCGCCAGTCCAGCACCTACACGGGGCAGCTCCTTCTCTCTCGGAATTCGGGAGAGGGGACACGTTCAGGTATTCCCGTTGAGGCCCGGTGCTCGTGCGCAGCTCCGAGCGCAGGGCGCAGGCCGCACCGCTCACCCGCAGATCACAAGCTGAGGCAGCGCACCAGGACTCGAAACGGGGTTTCCGAGAAGAAAAACAGCTGCTAAGGAAACTAAAGCCAAAATAATTCCCACTGCTGGCTGCTCCTCTCCCCAACTCCCCCTCCCCCCTTTTTAATTTTAATTTAGCTTACAGCAAAATGAAGAAAACCTGCTTGGAAGCCAAATAGTCTCTAACCGAAAATGTGGTGTCTAGCCTAAAAAACAGAGGCTTCTGGACAGGATGCCAACAAGCACAGGATTCCCATGGACCTGGTGTTTCTCAAGTCCTTAATGTGGTTCAACTTAGGCAAGTGGTTTTAGGATTCCCAGTTTAAGGATCTGCAAAGCACATCTGCAAGTCATTCGAGGTTGTTCTTTTACTCCTGACTTTTCCAACCCAAACCAGATCATTTTATGGGTTCTTGCAAGCCGGTCCTAATCAGTTAGTCATCCTGCAGGAGTCCCCGCTTCCTCGGAAGGGCTCCCTTCGCACACCGAGCCAAGACATGCATTTCCTCAGTTGTGCTTTGCCAGAAGCCACAGTAACTACCTGATAAAATAAAAGCACTTCGCAATGCTTAATGCATTACATGAAATAGAAAACTCCCAGTGTGTCACACAAATGAATTTCTAAAACCTCTCATTTTCTATCTGACTCATGGCATTAAAATGAAGGTGGCTCCTCTACTAAAAGGTAAATATAATTGCCCATTTCTGAGTGCACTGGGCCAGGTGCACTGAGGTTTAATGCTAAAATTTAAGTTTTCATGCAGCTGTAGGGAAGGGATTTCCATGCGAGAAACAAGAGTGGGTGAAAGTCTTAAATGTAAGGGTGCCAAAAATTGGACACAAATGTCAATACTTGTCCAGCTAGATGTTAGATGAAACGTTGAGAAGACATTCTCAGAAATAAAGAGAGCCAGGTTGTCTCTACTATCAAGAATATCCACAGATGGAGCTACACAAGAGGATCTTCAGGCAGCTCTCAGATGTGAGCAATGTTTGCTCAAATGTGTCGACTTTCTTTGGTAACAGGAGCCAAAGCTGGGAAGAGGAAAGGTGCTCCTGCATCTTCCCTTGTGCCACGCACAACACCAATAGACCTCACAGGAAGCAACATGAATATTGCCTTGGGACAGGAAAGGCACAGTTGATGGAGAGAATCCTAAAAGGGAGGCTGAGGCAGACACATCTTCCTTATCCCTATATAGTTCAAAACCACAAGCCTATGGATCAAGACCATCAGCATTCAGGCTCACAATTCAGTCCTGCCCCTGCAGTCTCTTTGACAGGTATCTGCTCACCAGTTTTGCTGTCGTACTGCAGTTCACTATTGCTTTTTCCTGTACCTAACATGAGAAGTTGAAAATTCACCAGTCATGCCTATTTTCAAACATAAGCAAGCCCTCTTTTCACAGGACTAGAGGAATAGGTTTTCTCCTTGTAGCCACTTCAATTGTGATTCTTCCACTTGACCTTGAAACTCATATTCTGAACAAGTCAACTACATAAAACACAACTCTGGCCCTCAGCACATCAGAGAAAAACAAGGTGGTAACCCAGTGAAAACTCCTCCTGAAACACCAGAATGCAACCATCCGTACCAAGAATCAGAAGATGCAATTTCTTCATGCAGGTGGCCCCAGTCCTACTACCCAGAGAAATAAAAGCTGGAAATACAGGGAGTGCAAAGATAGCACAGCCCACACCACCTCATTTATTCATCAGGACACATCATTGCAAAGCCTGGGACAGACACCCAGGGATTTACACCCTGGCAGCACTCAACTCCAGATGGAGTCCAGCTTACCCCAGCGTTGCTTTCTTCATGCCTGTCTCTCCCCATTCCACATCAGCTGACACAAACTGGTTCTCACTATAAAAGTTTCTCTTTCTGGCAGGACACCCTCCAAGGTCACAAGGATTGCGCATGCACACTTGTATGCACGGGCTCATGCACTGTCATAGCCTGAAATAACCCCAGAGGCAGGGACTTTCTTGGTGTGGTGCAATAGATAACATTTGGCAGGACTGAGAAATGCACAAAGAAAATTAATTTTGGTGAGAAAAGACTATGAAGATATTTGTGGTTTTACTTGCTTTCCGAGCCTTAGGTACTGCACATGATTATTTAATGTTAGTTATAAGCTCATTTTGCAATTGAGCTTCAAGTTATTCATTAAGCACTGCTTGTAAATCCTGTACCTTTCAGGATCACCCAGGGCAATGCAAAGGTTTCTCAAAGGTGAGGAGCACCATGAGCCATGCTCTTCACCAGGAGGCCTCCACTGGGCCATCTCCCTACATCTCCAGATGTTCATTCCTACATCCAAGTCTAATGGTGAACTCTGAAATGTCTACTAACAAGTTTTCCCTCAGGTACCCAAATTAGGGCCCCACTGAGACCAAAGGCATCTCCAGAGAGTCATTAAAAGATTCTCGAAGAACTCTGGGGCATAAAATAACAACAACAATAATCTCTGTGATGTTGAATTTAAAAACTTCAGTGATGGAGTTAAAAAAAAAAATGAAAAAATATTGTAAGACAGGATATACATTAGTAAAACATGTATAAATCTTTACTAAGAACAAGCATTATTCTTTTGTGATCCCATCTTGAAAAACAACATGCCTTACAACTAAGTTTACATGGCTTACAACTAACCACCAGGGATTTATTTAACCACCCAAGTGTCAACAACTATTCTATTTTGACCTGCCTAGATTTGTATTCAACAGAATACTACTACAGACAGAGAATCTCTGAGAAATTAGTTGAAAGTTCCTACTTCTGCACAGCTCACACACCACCTACAACTTCATTAGTTCATCTAATGCTGCTGTCTTTGTTGACTTCAAAAAACTCTGGTTTTGACTCTGCGATCCATGAGCCAAGTGAGCAGTTAAAGACCCTTTTCTCTAAGCTGAGGTTCTTTCCAGCTTCAAGACACCAAGCTGATGATGCAAATGTGATCCTAGTGCACAAAAGAGGAGAATGGCAGAAGTCCATGCTGGTTTTTTCCTGAAAGGCAATACTGCTTAGGGACAGAAATTGCATATAGTCTGCAGGTCCCTCCAGGTTTCCTAGGAATAGCAATACTGCAGCTCCAGGATAAGTTTCTCCTCATCATCAGCCCAGTTCCAACACAGCCTAGTGACTAGCTATTAGGGCTTCTCCATTTCCAGAATCTGGAAAGAGGCACTGGAGAAAAATTCCTCCAAATTCCTGTTTGACTAACGCAATCCTCACTGTCTGGAACTCACAGTCAGAATGTTATGCTACACCCAGGCCAGTTTTATTATTTCTTTCATGTTCAGTGTTTACATTTTGCCTTTCACCATCCATATGTTTTCCATCTAGAGCTCTTGGAGGTAATTCACGCAACATCCCCAGCTTTTATATTTTCATAGAAAGGACCTTCCTCTCTTAAATTCTGAGAAATCTGAGTCTGATCAAATTTAAAGATACAGATTATTTGCTCTAACTTCTTTACACTTGCATGCTGGAAAACATTAGACGATTTTTGGGAATAAGCTCATATATAGTATAAAATAAGTTATATAGTATAAAATG
>JAUBOD010000978.1:26290-54753 GCA_032353885.1 Nothura maculosa | reverse complement strand
CCCATGGGCACAATTCCTGTGCTCTGCTCTTTGCTACAAGAAATCCTTTCCAAATTGCTGAGCTAAGTCTCCCTTTCTGCAATTTAATCCCATCATGTCTTGTCCTGTTCAAAACATACAGGAGCAGCAGCAAATACCTGGCAAAGAATCAGATCACACAGTTCTTCAACAGCCACTGGTGACTGACGCTTTTATTAATCCTCTTGTAAGAGCCACCCAATACAACAAATGCAAACCATTACAACCTAACTATTGGGGAAACATTTAAGTCTTCAGTATCTATACAATCTTTCATTGCACATAAAGTTTGCAGTTCTCTGCCAAAATGTTTGAGCAGTTTTACAAGGCTGTTTTGGACGATTACTTGACAAGACAGCATGAAGCAGCACGGTTTTCAGGTGCACCAGGCCAGCAGTATTACCCACTCCTACAGCATTTCTAATTTAGACATAAAACCCCTAAACATTATAATAAAAAGACATGTAGAGGCTTAAATAACATTTAGTACATAAATTTGCAATTCAAAAGCCAAATCTTCTTTAAACTCCAGTTTTGCACTGTGGACTGTTACGTTACTATACCAGTCAGTCTGGAAATAAGGATTGAAATCAGCTCTCATTATTCACATTTATTAAAGTCACAATTAAAAAAAAAAGCTTTTTCTTTGGGGCCAGAATAACAAAGTATTGCTCTGTTTATGCACAGTCAGAAGAAAAAGATGTGAAAAATACATAAGGGCAAAATATTTTTGCACCTTGGTTGACTTGTGTTCCTACAGACCTGATGTAAAACAAACCAATGGTTATAAATTGTGCATTTATGCATCACTGGCAATTCATTCCCTTTTGGGTTCGCTTGAAAAGCTGAAGCAAGACAGATACCTCCCGGTACAGCATGTAATTGCCCTTGCAATTAAAGATAAAACAGTTACCAATCAAGGTAATGGGACCATGCAAAGGTACCTGAAGAATTACAATGCCAACTTTTGAAGAGATGGATGAGGTTGGGCTTTTTTGGTTTGTTTTCTTTTTCCCCCAGCCACCCTCAGGTAACAACACATATTTTGGGGCCTGCTTACTCCAACTGGATGTTTTTTGGCAGCTTATTTAATGCATTTCCAAATGCACAGCATGCAGACAAAACGTTGCAATGCTGTGGGAGAGCTGCTCTTTGCATGGCCCTACTCTGAAAAGGAACACGCTGTTCTCTTGTCCTGGAGCTCAGAGAAATGAGGATTTTTGCCCCTCTGAAAACCACATGCATCTAGACCCCCTATAGGCTCCATCTCCCCATGCATCCCATGGCTTCCCAGAACATGTTCTCAGAGCTCTGCTGGATAACTTGAGTGTCCCAATGGACTTTTCTAGGTCTTGCTCAGACTGTTATTAAAAACTGTACCAGCTCATTTCCCAGTCTCTAAGAACTGCATGCAACTTAACCACATTTGTGTGTGTTTTCTTTTTATTAAGAATTTCACACCAGGATCATTATTAAAAATCATTTCCAGACCTTGGGAAGAGTCTCACACAGAATGCCCTTCCAAAAAATACCAATGGTAGATTATCACTGTGCCCAGCAAGGCACACTAACATCCCTAGCAAAATATGTACAAAAATATGCTTACATCTGTGACAAACATCACAGTGCCATTGGGAGCTCAGTAGCAGTAACTGGAAGTAATCTCTTGTCCTAATGCTTATTCCTCACAAACCACACAATTTTAATGAGTCTGGCAATCTTAACTCAAGTTCCAGGCCAGTCTGACTGGTGTGCACCACTCTGATTTCACTTGATAAAATGTATAAAGAAGAAACGTGCTCCAAGTGTGTTTGACTGGGAATCATTCCAGATGTGCGGCAAAGAGCGGTACATTACATTTGAGTAGCTAGTTTTAAAAATATATTGACAGGACTTAATAAGAGCACAACTGCTACTGATAAGAATTAAAACCAATACTACCTAGTGACACTTTAAAACAAAGACCAGGTGTATCCAGAAAAGAAGAGAGAGGGGAGAGAGGGCGCACAGAGAGAGAACGGAAAGGGCTTTCAAGAACAAGACAGATAATGTCCTCCCTACACAGTGACGTATCCTGCAAGCAAGGCACTACTGAAGAGAGTAGTAATATGGTTTATTCAGAACTACTCAGCTGTCAGAAAGCTGATGCCAGCAAGTTAGTTCCTAGGGAAGTCACTGGTATAGTTGGTTATTCCAAATGTAATCGGAAACGTAGTCATAGCTCACTCATCATTTTCATCTGATGCTGTGTTGAAGCCTTTAGCTATTTCTGTACGTGGCTCAGTTCATTACCTCGGCCAAGGAACCTCAAGTGCCAATTTTCCCATGTGTGGGAAGGGAAGCTCCATTTGCCTGGCATTTCAGGACAGCTGGATCCTGGGAAACGCTGCTAAAGCCAGATCTTCCCAACCTCTTGGTGCCAGCAGCTCCTGTTGAGAACAATGGTACTTGCTGGCTGCCTAAAGCTTCTGCAGATCTGGCACAGGAACATGAAGGATTGTTGCACCACTCTTTTCAGACTGGGAACTTCAAAGTCACTTACACAGCAGAGGCTTCGCATTGCTTTCCAGAAGAAAAAAAAAAAGAGTATTTTCACTGAGCAAACACACATACATTTGTGCAAGAGCCTATAGAGCAAGCCAGGCAAGGTGATGCCCAGCAGAGGACAGTGTTAACCTGGTGCTCTTCCCTCCTTTGCAGAGGGCAACTACTGAGAAGGACTTGGCCAGTTACAAGCACCTTTTGCAGAAACACTTCTCCAGTGGAGCCATGGATAAGACAAGTCCTCTTGCTTCTCTACAATTCCTTCAGCATGTTATTAACATCAATAGCTTCATCACTTGTGGTTGGCTTCAATAGATTTAGGGTTTGTCTTCTAAAAGGATAAATAAAGCAGAGCCAGGCAGATGAAGAACAAACCTTGCTTGGAAGGACTAACGTCATTTACTCAGAGCTGCAAGCTTCAGGTGAAATATCTAGCAACATTATGTAAAATGTTGCAGTCATCATTCATTAGATTCCCTTGAAAAGACCGTCTAGATAACGGTGCTTGGCTTCACCTTCCTTACACAAGTGAGACTGCTAAATAAGTTACAACTATAGCAGATCATCCTCATTGAGAACTTTTGGTAAAAGTCTATAGAGACAGAGAAAACCTGCATAACCTCAAGCTTCTGAATGAAAAATTGAGAACGTCTGAGAAAAAAGTAAACTAAAGGTACTTCAGAAAAGCATTCTTAAATAAACGGGTGAGAGTAAGCAGGAAAATATCTATGTGTAAAGGAATGTATTTTTTTTTTGAGGTAATATATCGTAATGTAGACACAGGCTACACAGAGACGTGTGTTCTGGTCTGCACATGCAGAAACATCCAAGAAGCAAGTGATCATCACCTGCTGCAGGTCATGTCCTTCTATATGACCATGCTTCTTCTCCAATCTAGGCATCTCAAGAACAAAAACACCACTACCAGTGCTAACAGAGCTCAGAAAGCTCTTAAATATGGGGTTATGGATAGAAGAGATACTCAAGCACACTCAAAAATCTATGGAAGAGAAAGATCTGAGAGAAGTTACCTCAAAGGGTGCGAGGAGTTACGCACTATGGCACCAAGGTCAACACTTGCAGGCGAGCAAGGCAAGGACATTGAGCTGAAAGGTAGACTGAGTAGCTGGGAAAAAATAAATCTTGGACAGTGAGAATCAACATAGGGAATTATTCCTAAGGGACCCAGTGGAAGTGCTTTTGCATGGGTATTTTGAGAGACTGGGCATCCCACCAACAAATGTACTGCCGGAAAGACTCAGACAATGGCAAGGAAATGGATTAAACGTGTTAGTAAGACAACTTCCAGATCTGATTTCTGTGAAGAGGAGACCATGACCTCACCACTGGATCTGTGGTGTTACCATTAAGTACTGCCCCATTCAGGCCCCAAGTCCGTTACTCGCATGGGGAGAACTTGAGACAGACCACACCAAAGGCAGAGGGAGCTGGGAGTGTCTCTTCATTGTTATTTTATTTTGGTATTAACGATGGGTCAATTTATGTCCACAGCTTTTGTGAGGCAGAATTCACTAGGGATACCGAAGAACGGAAAACCAAGACACAGAATAAAGCTTTTGGGAAAACAAGAGGTCTGAACTTGATTAAGAAGCAAGAGCAAGAAAACATTTGAAGACACATGAGGGAGAAGCGACTCTTTTCCAAGGACAGACAACAGCAATGGAAACACTGAAAATGGCTGGTCGGCCAAACTGCTTTTCTGCGTTTGCCTCGTCCTTTCCAGCTCTCTCCAGTTCACTGAAGCACAGCACAAACATCAACAGCTTTTCAACGTGCAGAGTTTCCAGTACTACAACCAACCATGAAAACACCTCCGCAGCTACGAGCGCCAGAGCTCGCTGCAGGTACCCTGCACATCTGCAGCTTCCCGGCCAACACAGCTGGTTTGGATGCAGAGGGAGGGAGGGGGAAAAAAATCAAGAGCAGAAATTGTCCTTTCATCTATTAACTTAGAGCTGGTCACATCATCCTAGTAAAGCAGAGCTCAGAAAGCAAGCATTTAACTGAGGATTTAACCATCTGCTAAGCACTCACCCGACCCAACTGAAATAGCCTTCCCCTCCTGTAAGGGTGATTTGCTCTCCCATGGGACACTTTTAGGTGTTGAATTTATTGCCCTCCTCAATATAAGACCATAGGGAAAAGTCAGCCGGTTAACTTGGCAGTCGGACTGGAGGAATACTTGACATGCTAAAACCAGGACTGAAAGTGATAAACCCCATCTCAGGGCTCCAAGCTGCTGTCAGCATCCCAGGGTAGTTTTACATTAACACATTCAACACTGCCCTGTTCTTCAGACTGCTGGACTGCATAAGCCTACAACTTTTTTTCTTTAACTGACTATAAAATAGACTGGGTTTGTGGGAGTTCTTCATGCCTAGGGGTAATACTTGGGGCTATCTGCATTTTGTCATCTCTGAACACTCCTAGGCCTTTGGCTGGCTACATCCCTGCATGGCTGAACCTCAAGGTCTCCACAAGCAAGAGCACATTCCCTCTGTGGCAAACCAGAGGGCATTTGGCCAGGATCAGGTCTCCAGCAGTAGACAGGAGCAGATGCTGACAGGCTACTCGTCAAGTGGGGCAGGTGTGAACCAAAACTCCCCTGGCACATTATCCCAGCTGCTAGAAATGCGCAGGTCAGGGAAACAAAGGCACAGAGCAAAGGCTATGCTTGTAAAAGCTTCTGATGGACCCCTCTTCATTCGTGGCCTTGGTTGTTTCTTGAATTCACAACAGCTTTAGTACACATCACTCCATCAACATGTTCTGTTATTCATCTGTGTGCAACATGAGAAAATATTTCCTGACACTTGACCCAAACCTTTCCACTGCTATCTTGAAGTCCACTATTTAGGTCTTAAAAGAGATGATGGCCAATCTCACCGTATTTGATAATGATCAACTGCACAAGGTATGAAGCACATGAGACCACTGCTATCAAAGCCAACATCACCCCACTAAGTGATCCCACAAGACAAAAAGGCTGGTAACAACAGGCAAACAAGCACTTAATGGTTGAGCACAGAGTCTCCTAAGTTTGATCTCCTCTTAGAGGAACAAATTCTTGGCCGGTAGGTTTCAGGAATACTGAAATAATACTTTTATGAATATACATTTTGGGAAAATATCCTTTACTTTCTCTTGGTCATTACACAGGTGAGCAGAAGTACTTTCTGTTCTGATGCTTCCAGACATCTAACTGGAAAGAAATATAAAATTTAATAAACCAAACACGGAGTTTTGAATTGGCAAGTTAATCCACTTTCGTGATTAAGCACAATTTAAACTTGGATTGTTTACGTGAAGGCTGTAAACACTAATAGAGTCCTCTCCAACCCATCCATGCATGACTTTCAGCACCTTTAGTGAGAAAATGGAATAATTGTAAGATATTAACAACAGAATTTATGCATTGAAGTGTAACATTGATGACTGAACTCTAGAACATTTGATTGAGTAAAGATAGAGAAAAGTACAGCTTTAGTTAAATAAGAATACTTGCTGAATCCCAGGATATTTTGCAAGCTTTACTTTCAACCTACTGTCCAAAACAGCAGATAAGATGTTCCCTGACTCCAACATGGAGATACATAAGAGTGGACAATGGTCTGCACGCCTCCGTATTTAATGCTGCTGTTTTTAAAGCAGGCAATAAGTAGCAAACATAGGAGAGCTGAGCCTATGCCACCAGCATTGATTGTCACCAAATTGCCACCAATTACAACAAAAATGAGAGCAAGTGCCTGGAAAGGACTTTGGGGAGTGATATCCTTTTAACCTCCTTCAGTTACTCGGTCAAGCAGTCTCCAGGGAATGTGGCAGTGGAGCAGGCAAGGAGACGAGCGGCTTGGCTCCCACGGCTTCAGACAGGACAAAACTGCTCTCCCATCTGCAGGCTGCACCAGCAACACGGAGCAGAAAGGCACAAACACTTCCAAGCCGGCGTGAATAAGAAACTACAGGCAGCCCTTCTCGCAAGAATGTGCTTAATCTGCAGCAGCACAGAGCTAAGAAAGGAGGATTCTGGTCTCCATTTCAGCAGACTGGGAAAACCAGGCTGCATTAAGCAGACGCAGCAGCCTATGCAGCTGTCACCGAGTGGAAAAGGAAAGTCAAACAAACACTTGATACAATTTTCAGACTTGACTGTTTTCAATATCCTCTTAAGGTCTCAGTATGGCAAAGCACCTCATATATACCTGCCACATTCTCTTCTAGGGTTTGAACAGAAGAATTGCTTGCAATTAAGCACAAATTTAGGGGCACTATGAGATCAGGCTCAAATTTACATGATATTCCACCTTTTATAAAAGTCCATCAAAACAGTGTGTTTTCCTAGAACATCTATAAATTTCTCTGTTCAATAGAAGAGGGTATTTCAACACGGCATCTTATTTCTGGATTTACTCCATATCACATATGTTAAAGGAAGTAGAGGAATCATTTAGGAAACCTGCTATTTCCTTTCCAGTACATCTAACCTTGCCAGCAGGTTAGATGCAGCACGGAAGACTTCAGAACACAGGCAACAGTTGCCTTGCCAAGCAGAAACAGAGGAAAGGCAACCAGTCTATTACTTTTATTCCCTAAATTCCTTTACAAATTTAACTAGTTACGAATTTGCCTTAATCTAATTGCAAATAATCTAAGTGCTTACAAATGGCAGGAACATTTCCTAGCAGGACTGGCAGATGGAGAATGGAAGAAAGTTATTCTTCAACAGCGATGAGATTTGGTTGCCCTAAATATGATTCAATGGCACCTGGATTCCAGACTCTTTCTGGTGGCAAGAGGATCATTATAAATAAAGACTCCTACTGTTTTCTGAGTGGAGGTGACCTTACTCAACTGCTTTGGGGCATAACAGGTCCAAAACCTTGAATTAACTCCTTTCACAGCTTGACTTCACTAAGGTAGAGCGTTTTGGTCATCACTTCCACAGGATGATTCTGTTCAATTCCTAGAAGTCATACCAACTTTGGAGGACCTGGGGAAGATGACTCCTTCAGCTGAAAACACATACTGGGCTCCTCCAAACAGATGCACACTGTTTATTTGCTGAGCACTGTCCGTTAAGTATTGGTTAAAAGGATAGTACCTTAGTGAGCTGAAACACATCTTAGCCAGCACAGTTTCAGCCTCTTGCTGTACTCCATAATTTTCCAATCACACTCACCCATTGCAACCAAAATCAGGGAACCCTCTACCTCCTGCTGTACAGAAGCTCCCAAACATATCCCTGGCATGACAACCTTCTTATGAGCTACAATAGGGACAAACACAAGTCTGGTACATTTTTTACAGTTACATTAACTATTTACTGACACATACAAAAAGGGTTTCAAAGATGCTAATTTTTATATTAGGTGAACAATGGAGCTGAGCACATATGGAAATCCTTACCGAGCAGTTCCATTTTCTGTCCGAGAACCCTGTAGACAATATATAATAAACAAATACAATAAGTTATGTACACTGCAACTCCATGTACTACACAAGAGCAACCAAAAACTCCATATTCTCTGTAAAAACAAAAACAAAACAAGCTTCATTTATTTTCACATGTTCTTCCTATAAAATAAAAGGAGGGATGGGGTGGAAACCATAGAAATAACTGTATTTTGCAACGTCTAAGCTCATAACAATACAATTAAAGCAAGCAAGGCCCCAAAGAGGAGCCGTATGGCGTCCACTCAGCCAGGATCCCACCTTGGACAGTGGCCGGTAGCCAACACCTAAGGATGAGAAATAGGGAACAGAGAATGATCACTCAACTTAGCTACATTTACTGACATGGAGTTTTACATGATTTTTTTACGTGATTTTCCAACCAGTACCACAAGGTACCTCTATTACTTTAGATTCAACTCCCCAAGCTATTGGGATAATACTTCGCTGTTTCTCCATCCATCTCATTCCTCGGATCATCTGTGGAAGCGCTGAACAAGTCCCAAAACTCCAGTGCAATTCCAAGGGTAACCTCTCAGTTATGATAAAAGCTATACCTACAGCATCTCATCTTTTAAATAGTCCAGAATTTATTAAAGAACACTCCTATCACAAGGAACTTTAGTTCCCTCTCAGAAGTCTATGACAAATGACTCTGTCAGAAGCTTTCTAAAAATCTGAGGATAGTATTGCATTCCATTTGTATAGCCTGGTATCTGCAGTGCCTACATAGTACAGTATATACCTGTGTATTATAGTCCATATTATATAGGATAGCATCCATATAGTTGTGTGTGTGTATATATATATGTATATACAAAATATATAGTATCTACATGCTATTTCTTGTTCATATGGCCTTTCCTTGCTACTCTACCCCTGTCCCTGCAGTGGCTGGTATTAGAGACCTCCTCGTCACACTCACTACCTGCAAGGGCACACAAAGGAGGCAAGCGATTAAATAGTTTCAATGTGATAAAATATTTCACATTTTTAAGAAATCACACATATTGTTCTAGATCACAGCAAAGAAGCTGCAGAATCTGACAGTTATTCTGCATTGATTCACAAGTGGCGCAGGAGGAAGAATCTGCGCACACACTTCAGGCCTTGCAGTTCCAGATGCTTTATAGGCTTTCAAAGTATAATATCCAGCAAGGAGAACAAAAGGCAAACTCCCAAGCAGGCCAAACCACCACTACCTGGGGCTCTGTTACAAGGCACAACCTCAAAACAGCAACTGTAATCCCAAGAGAGTCATTTTCTCAAGTCTGGGATGTAACTGCATGTACGGGATACAAACCACCACAGAACCACACCATGTACCCAGTACAGACTTCTCTTGTTAAAACTTAAGCTTTAATTGATTTTTAATAAACCATTTACAGATGGCTTTGTTGAAGCATTTACATTTTATTCACCAAGTCTACCAATATAATAGCAAATACTAAAGGAGATATATGAACATAGAAGGTAGGTGATGCATAAGACACCCTGAGCACAGGTTTAAAAGGGAGGGAAAATATTTGCACCAACTTCCAGCGTCAGTGGAAATACTCTTCACTGTTGGGGACAATGTGGCCCAAGGGAAACTGTAATGGGAGAGATGTTTAGAAAAAGATGTTTTGAAAAAAAAAATTGCTGCTACAGGAGTCCGTAAGAACTGCGGTCATCTGCAGAAGAAACAAATCTGATTTGAAAAGACATTATCCTACACTATTATGAAGGTTTGGAGAACTTAAGTTGATAGAAGGAGACTTAAGGACAGGACACAGAGCTTAGGAATTATAACCCTCCCAGGTCCTATATTTCATTTCAGGTTGGAAAGGTATGCTCAGCCCTCCTGAGAAACTCGGGCAGTAACGAAAGCCCAGGCTGCAGGAAAATAGCCAAAACGCCCAGTACATCTGCATTTCACAACCATTTTCAGAGAGGTTTCTTTTTCCTTTTTATATAAGAAAAATTTGCAGAGCTAACATGCACTGGATCTGATGGCATCCAAATTGTCTTAGAGATGCAGAGTCTGCTTCTCTAGGCACATGTTCTATCCATCCTCTGTCTTTATCATCCAGACAATCCCTGACCATTTTGTTGGTCTAAAAGGCGTCTGCCAGTTGCCAAACTGCACATGCACTGCCAAAGGTTTGGGGCATTTCCCTGGGCTTTCAGCCAAGGGACCTGCCTGACATAGCAAGGATACAGCAAGAGCATCTTGTGGCTGCCAGACCTGCTCGCTCAAAGAAACAAATGTCTTCTCCTGTCACTGGTGGCCAAACTTCCAACATAGATCTTCCACTCTATTCTGCAATCTTTATATGTGTAATAGAATCATGCCACCTGGATGCATGATGTACCTTCACACATGTACCTTCCAAACTAAACTATGATACTCCAGGGGATAGTTGGGTGAAAAAGACCAGGGAAGGGTTATAAGCAAATGATTCAAGCCAATTGCTTTATTGAATAGCTCTATCATTCATTTATGAGCCCTCATACAGCTATCAAGTGAGTCTTGTTACTCAAATAAATGCTTTCTTGTAAAACAGATACAGAAATACTACCAAATTCATCCGTTTCCTGAGAATAATTCTCCTCCATTTGGAAAACAAGAAGGATCCAAGAAAGAAATCCTTCTCTGCAGGGGAGGAAGGCAGGAAGGAAATGTGAATTACATGCACCTCTGGAAAAGTCTCCCTTGAAAAAACCACAAGTAAGGAAATCAGCATTAAGTCAAAAGAGTATGTTTAGTATCACTACATAAGCTAGAGAGAAAATCTGGGAAATCTTAGCTTAAGATAATGCTGTCTCCTTTTGTCAGTGCTGGGCTTTCTACAGCCCTTAGGAGAGAGAGGGGCGAAAGGGCCATTTCTCCCCTTCAGGTACAGGGTCAGTTTTAAGTCACCTGCACATCAGAGTCGCTGCTCGACGGCCACCTCTCTATGCCATCCTATGCTGGCCTCAAATAGGGCTATTAAAAACATATGGGTTTGCCTTTTTTTTTTTAAAAAAAAAAAGGTAAGTCATTGCTGAGCAGACACAAAGGCTCTATTGATATAACATGTGGATTAAATCTAAAAGGAGGCCATTCTATTAAACTGACAATTCTGCATGGAAGGCTTATATCTAAATTGGTATAATAAATCAACAGGAAAGACTTCTGGTCGAACCAACAATTATTTAGGCACAGAACAAGGTCACTTTAAAATAGTTCTAGACCCTTTATATAAAAGGATCTCTTCAGTTTTTTCTTTTGTTTAAGTATTCCCAAAATCTTACATTTGCTTTGCTTAAAAACATTAAGTTTTGACACTTAAATCTATTTCAAGTCAGATGACCAGACCCACTACTTTTTTAGCTAAGCTGCTCCTACTGAAAAGAAATTCCCTGACCCATTTGCAGTATTGCACTAGGCAGACAGCTGGCCTAAATTTGGATTTTCCTCTACTGTGTTCTTTACTTGTGTTTTTACTAACGCAGGTTTTACTCCTTTTCCTACCATCTGCCTGTAGAGTTTCCCCTCCTTCCCCTCATTCTTATTTGAGCAGAAAACCCCCTTTAGTCCTTGCCCATCAGCCAGCAGCTTGGCCTGCAGCGTGGAGACCAAAGGAGAAGCCTGTCCTATCAGAGCTGCAATCCTGAGAAGGGATAACAGCGGCACACGAGGAACTACAACCACAACTGCAGCCCCAAAACCTGCCAAAACACAAGAATTCACCCTCCACATCCCAAAGGGACGAGCCATGGCTGATGCACTTTGAAAAACAAGGACTTGACAGAACATTTGAAGCACAACACTGATAATAAGTATAAATGAGACCAAGAATTACAGCAAGAATTGCAGTTTTTATAATAAAAATCAGATGGTACCTGGAACTCATTACAGAGCTGAAGCAGAGGGTACACTAGCAGCCTTTAATAATCTCTAATGCATCATGCCATGAAGATGGCAATGCTAACCAACACACCTCAGCATAGAGCTCCAAATAATCTTGAAGGAATGATGAAAACCAAAATATGAATTGTCAGAAAAATAAGCTTTCAGCTCCATAGAAATGTTCTTTGAGAAAATATTTGTAGAAGATCCTACTCATCAATGGGGGGAAAAAAAGCATTGCATAAAAGCATGGTGGAACTCCTTACCAAGACTCTTGGTAATGTCATTTTCTGCAACATTATTATTTTTTAGAATACATAAACACTGCACATGGTAAAACACAACAGAGCATCAATGTGCAGGCTGAGTATAACACTGAGGGCGCAATGACTTTAGCTGAACGTTCTGTCATTAAAAATGTCACTCTTCACATCACTTAGAGAAATCACCAAGTCATGAGCTCTTCAAAACGGTTAAAAGTATAATCTGTAGCCCCACAGTGCTCTAGGACTGCCTTAGTTGCTCCCACAGCTCAGCCATTCCCATGGTATCCTGCCTCAGCTCAGCTTCTGCTGCCCACCTCCTCAATTACATTACTTGGAGAGACACTAGACTCCAAGGCAAGAACATCTCAGTCTTCCTTCCTTACCCCCATCCTTTGGGGACAAAGTTCTGCTAGCAGGAAAGAAAGGGCAGAAGCAAAAGGTGGTACAAGCCAGGAGAAGATGATCATTTCTCTTATTGTTTTACTTTTGGTCCACTGTGGCTATTAGAAGTTCAAAAACTACGTAATGCTTCAAAATATTGCTGCCATCTCCCATATACAATGCAAGCAGTAGATCAACCCACAGTGTAGCCAATCCTGCTTACTGCTCGCATCCTTAGAGAGCCTGTACTTTATACTTTACTATGGCTTTATACTTTCTCCTTTGGAGCGTTTCCATCAGTAGTTTTCCTCCTCTGAACAGCATGTGGTGAACACCACCCAAAGCAGCGGTCTCGCTACGCGTTATTGCGGAGCGCCCTCTAACGAAGCCACCGTTCCACTCACAACATAAACAAGGGAGACGGGAAAAACAATGGAATGAGACTTTCCAGACACTTCTCATTAAATGCCAAACAGATCATATAAACTAAACGGCAAATGTTCCTGACCAGACACCTCAGATTTCCTCATATTACACAGACCTTTGTTGGTACAGATCTTGGTTGGTGGTGGCAGTAAGGAGAAAGATGGGAAAAGACTCAGTTCTGCTATGCTGAGAGAAGGATGGTGAAATAAATGAGGAAAAAAAGGGTCAGAGAATCTGCTATGCAAAACAACTGCTCAGGGACTGAGCTTTAACTCAGTGCTACTTTTCCAAGATAAGCTGGAGTTTGCAATTTATTATATCTATATGGAACCGCAGGATAGCATTCCCATGTGGAATGCAGTCAAATCAATTTTTTAAAAACAAGTGAAAAAAGACAAATGGAGTTCACAAATCAAAGTAAAATCCTCAAATCTAATTGCTAATATATTGCTGTAGCAAAAAAATACCACTTTCAAGCAATACCTTCTTTAAAGAATAGCTGCACAAAGCACAATGCTGGAACTGTATCTGCTACACGTTTGTACGACTGGTACTTGTTCTGGGGTCAAGTTCACTTTCACCTAGGTACAAAAGCACAACACACTAATGAAAGACCCTACAAGGACAAAACAGTTTAACTACTCAGAAAAAGCCCATATGGAAAACCTGATTCTGATCTTCAGAAGAAGAACCAGTTTTAAAGAACGCCATGTCACACTGTCAAAATAAAGCTGTTCCACTTCACCACTCTACCTATGAACATCCTCTGAGGGTTCAGCTGCTCAGCACAGCGGGGACAACAAGTGATGGCAGCCGAAGCACTTGCTGCCTTCTCCCTCCCATTTGTTTTGCACTGAGGCATCCCCAAACATCCAGGCTGCAGGCAGAAAGTGAAAGATCAAAGGAGTGACTCAAATTCAGTGTCTAAACGCCCAGAAAGATACTTGCAAGGGGCAGGAACTCCTTAAACTGTGCTGCCTTCCAGCTACTGTCAAACTACTCTTTTAAACTTACTCAGGTTCCGAGGTAGCAAACCCAGCCCTGCTGGATGACACAAACATGTTATTTGCAAAGTGATGTCTGAACTCTCCTCCCTTGACTGTGGATCTGCGAGGAACCAAAGGGGCCCATTAAAATTCATTGCTTTTTGTAGTTACTAACAAAACACCCATGTTCCACTGAAGCTATTTCAATTTAAGTGAGCATTTAAGCAACCACTCAAGCATCCACTTAAGCCTCATCTTGAAAAGAAAGAGATTCAAGCAAACATTTAAATATTTTCTGAAACGAAACCCTCACATACTTAGCAACGTTTTTACTTCTTCCTAAGCATCTTTACAGTAAAGACCATGAGATTTTGACTCACAAAGATGAACAAAAGCGATACAAATATATTATAAAACAAATACAATCACTGTCCTAAGTCACAGATGATCCATTTGACAAACAGAACATCAAGAAATCTCCATTCCCACTCATCTGAATGAACTAACAGCAACAATTAGCTTACCAAACCAGAAGAAAAAAAAATATAAAAAATAAATAAACCCCAAAGAAGTCTACCATAAACCTGCTTTGCAAGCTGGAGTGGCAGCTATTTATCATTCAAAGCAAAATTGCACTCCTTATTTCAAAAAGTGAAACCAAATTCCCTTTTTCTGTAACAGTTTGACGTTACAGGCCCTGGGGGATACTTTCCAAAAACACACAAATAATTGTATAATCTAGGAAAAACCCATGTGGATCAATTTTACACAGCAAATGTTTCTCAAGCAGTGCAAAGTTCTTCCTGTGCTTTCTCCCACATTTTCAAACATTCCTCCAAGCACTGTTATTTTCTAGCCAACTTTTTTTTTCCCTGACATAACAATGTATTCCTTGAGGAGGTTCAGGCAGAGTTTGACATTAAGAAGATCAGCAGCAGATAGACTGTTTCCTGAATGCTTTTAAAAAAGGGATTTTTGTCATGAACACATAACCCAAACAAGAGTCAATGAAATTACATGAGATTTAAAAATAATAATTAAGAGCCTTCAGAGCCATAGAGCAGAAAGGTCCAGCACAGAAAATGCAAGATGAAGAAAATAAAATGACATTAAAATACATTGTTACCTAAGTTACAATGGCTGTTACCAGAAAAAAAAAATCATACCTTTGCAATCTCCTTTATTAAGATAATGAATACAGTTACTAAATGAGAGAAGGGAACTCATGCAAGACAGATGTTTAAAACAGTGAAGTTCAGTAAAGAATATAATGTGCCCTAGTAACCACACAGCACAGCTACCTGCATACTTAGAAGCGCAGCTCCTTTTCAAGTGCTCTGCTCTTTGAAAGAAGGTTCAGCTACAGCCAAGAATGAAGTGGAAGACTGCAGTGAATCCTGAAACATGCAAGCAAACAAAAAACCCACAGTGTTAATCAGAAAAGAACCACTTAATTGCACATTTAGGCCTAACTTGAACTCTGTATATAGCCTTGGCACAACTTGCAGAAGCACCAGAAGGGAAAGGAACATATTTAAGTGTGTGATACTCTCACCTCTTCTCACTCCACCTTGGAGCACACCACAAGAGTCATGGCCATGCTGAGCTTGGCAACATGCACTTTGTAAAACTAACAGGGGACACAACTCACCTACACCGACCAAAATCTGCTGATCTATTTGGTCAGTAAACTCAATGATTTAAGACTGAAGCAAAGAGTAGAAATCCTGCACCACGACAGAAGAATAAGGCACTGACTTTGCCTTTTCTCTCCAAGCTCCCACTGGTTGCAGTGGCATTGAAGACTGCCAGGACTAACAATTTCTGGCTTAGTATCCAGTCACCAATGTTATCCCTAGCTCATGTATCAACATCAGAACTGGTTCTAGCACCACTGTTGTTTAAATGCTTCAACAACATAAATCAGAATTTCTTGCCTCGCGTTATTTTTTCCATTATTTATATTTACATTTACGCTTTGTTAGCAACACCCTCCTCCTACAAAGTCATTACAACTTTAAGGAGGGTTCATGGACACCTTTACATCCAACTTGTCTATTACTCAGAAGGAATGGACTGTTATGTTTTACAGGCGAGGGGAAGGAGGAGTTTTCACTTTTTCTGGTATGACCAGATCCTGAAACACTTCATCTTTTATTAGCTTCATGGTCCATTTCTGAAATTGAAACTCAGACATGGCTGAACTTCTCTGCAGGAAACGTTAACAGCATTGGATTCTTTTTTTCATACCTCATACAGAAGTTTATTTTAAAACTCCACTCTCAAGCTGGTCTAACTCTACTCACCGTCAATGCTAGGGGCTGTTATTGACTCAGACGCCTCACACGGATTAACACAAGGTGGAAAACACAACCACTTAACAGCACTGCCAGCTCCAGCTCATTTTACCCCTCAACAATTTGGGAATTACTCTGCCTATGAACTGCCAGGAATTCCTGTGGCTTCAACTTGGTCCACTTCAATTACCTTTAATTATGTTAACACCTGAAAATACCAACATTTCATATTTGAGCTCTGTAAAGCTTGGCAAAGACGCAATCGTTTGTCATTACGACTTAACCTTTTCCCTGCCTGCCCGGTTCTCCCCCACCTCAGCCCCTATGGCCGCTTTCCCCCGGCCCCGGCAGCCCAGGCGGTTGTCACGAGGAACCAGCGCGGGCTCCAGTTCCGCTCGGCCCTTCCCGCCCCTCAACACGGGAAACGAAGGCGCCAACGCGGCCGCCCCCACCTGACGACCCCGCCTCAGCCCGCGGCGCCACCTGGGCCCACCCGGCCGCCGTACCGCGCTACCGTAAATACGGACCCCGCGCAGCCCCCCGCCCAGCACCGTATTGCCGCCCGCGCGCGCAGCGCCCAGAGCCCGCAGGGAGGCCGAGGGAGGCGCCATGGCTTTATTGTGCGGAGCAGCGCGTACACGCGAGCGGCCGCCCGGGCCCGCCGCCCCCTCTCCGCTTGCGACGCTCAACGCCGCTTCGCACGGCCGGGCTCTGCCGCCCCGCCCGGACCGCACTGCCCGCTCCGCGGCTCCGCGCGGGGAAGCGGCCCGGGAAGCGGCCCAGCTCCGCTCCGCCCCGGCCCCCCGTGCGGCCGCGCAGCCGCCGTGGCGCCGCCTCCGCCACTCACCTGGCACGCACCCGGAAGCGACGGCTGAGGTGCCGCCGTCCGCGGCTTAAAGCCTTCCCCGCTGCACCCTTTCCTCCGCTCCGGGTGGCAAACCCCCTTCGCGGCTCGGGGCGGAACCTGAGGGCCAAGCCCCGCGCGCCACTCCGGATGATTTTCCGGAGGCACTGAGGCCCCGCGCCTGCAGGGGGGGGGCTGTCGCCCGTAGCAACGAGCGCGGGAACGTGACGTCAGCGGGGCGGGCGCGGGTGGGCGGGGCCTGGAACGTGTGTGGGGGGGTACCGTATTCACTATAGAGCGGGTAGGCTGCCCCGTACCGTATTTACCAGAGCTAACGTGGCTCAGAATATGTCCAGGAGGGTAGGGGCGGAGAGGAGAGGATAAAATAAAATCCTAAACATGAAATGAAATATTTTCAAATGAAATAAGACATAAAAAGATAAAATGAAATAAAATATTTAAAAATATATAAGAGGGGCATGGGACTTCTAGTGTAGAGCAACAATGATGAAGGAACTGGAGCATCTATCATATGAATAAAGACTAAGCAAGCCGGGCCTGTTTAGCCTAGAGAAGACTGGGACTCGGAGATCTGATCAATATGTATAATAAGAACATGAGGAGAGACTGTAGGGAGGATGGGGCCAGAATCTTATTAGCTGTGGCCAGCGACAGGACAAGGGGTAACGGTACAAACTGAAACCCAGGCAGTTCCATCTGCAGGTGAGGAAGAATTTATTTACAGTGAGGGTGCCAGAGCCCTGGCATAGGCTGCCCAGGGGGTTGTGGAGTCTCCTTCTCTGGAGACCTTCCAAACCCGCCTGGATGCTGCCCTGTGCCTCGTGCTCTGGGTGTCCCTGCTGGAGCAGGGGCTTAGACTATGTGATCTCTAGAGGTCCCTTCCAACCTCAGCCATTCTATGATTCTGTGAAATAAAATGAAAATATTTTTTAAAAGGAATGAATTGAATATGAAGAAATAAAATAAATAAATAAAATAAAATAAAATAAAGTCTAGGGAACTGCTCCCGCAGGGCTGCCTTCAGCCTTCGGGGCTGCCTGCGAGGCCGCACTCCCTGCTTTGCCTCTCATCAGGGCCATGGGCCCGGCGGCGCCTCAGGGCACCTCCCTGCTCGGCCAGGGCGCAGCCGCCCGCCCGGACACGGAGCTTCCTGCTCAGGTGTCGCTTCCTGCTCCGTTGGCTCAGGAACTCCGTTGGCTGCGGCTGGGAGAGGCTGCGGGGAGCATGGCGTACCGCGAGCTGCTGCGCTGCTGGCACGCGGGCGTGCAGGCGGCCGAGGCTGCCGACTGGGAGGCCGCCCTGAGCAGCTTCGGCAGCCTGGAGGACCCGCCGTCCCGCATCTGCTTCAACGTGGGCTGCGTGCACCTGCAGCGGGGCCACCTGCCGCCTGCCCTGCAGGTGAGCGGGATGCGCCGGGCGCCGCTGCCGCCGCCGTGGGGAAGTCACTCCTGGATGGCGCCTGGAAACAGGGCTGGGAGTTGGTGCCGGGGCAGGTTGGGCGGTGCTGGCTGGGAGCAGGCACCCAAGGCGACAAGCTGAACGGGTCCAAGGGCTCTGTAGTGACACGCTTCCCTGGTGGGGTATTTTGTTGTTGTTTTCTGTCTTGTTGTCATTGATGGCGGGTTTTTTTTGGGGAAGGAGGAGGTTAAAGCCATAAAAACAGACTTTTCTGCATATCAGACTTTTCTTCAAGCTGGGGCTGATCCAGGCTGTCCTGCTTTGAGGGCCCAGCTAACAGGTAACCTGTGGGTGCTGATGGAGCTGGCCCTGCAGGTATGAAACGTGGAGCACCATAGCCATGGCTGCCCCTTGTCCTGCGGGAACTGCCCAAACTGTCCCAGGGCAGAAGGAGGGCTGGAAGATGATGGCAAACGCTGCTGGAGTGTACTGTGTCTTCAGATTACTGGATGGCCCATGAGTTTGCATTTTCTTTTCCTGGAGATGACTGAAAATGCTCAGCTCGTGCCATCTCTCTGGCTTCATACAAAGCCCTGAAGAAGGGCTTGAGCTGCCTTTTCCCCTGCACACCTGGATTAATATCCCCAAGTTTCCTAGTCCAAAATCAATTTGCCATGAGCCCTTTCTGAAGACATACAGGGACATTGCTGTGGGCCTTGTGCCTACGTGTGCAGCACAACCGCAGCAAAGGGGGTCTGAATAGCTTTGAGTTGGCCTCAGCACTTGGGGGGCAGGTGGAGTGGGGATGTGGGTGGCCATGGGGGCTGCGTATGTGTGCTTAGCCGCTGACCTAGCAGCATCTTAACGAATCCTTGGGATGTCTCTGTGTTTTTTTTCCTTAGGCATTCAATAAAACAGTTGCTAAGGACAACTCTCTAGCTGTTGGCTTCTTTCAGAGAGGGTTTGTCCATCTGCAGTTAAAAATGTAAGTGAAGCGCTTGCCTGTTTTCTTTTTTTCTCTTTTGATAATAAATTATCTTCCTAAAGTTCACTTTTTCTAGTGATCTTAAACAGTTCATGAGGTCCTATTTGGCTTTGTAAGCCATGTCACAAGTTGGCTAGTGTTATCTCCCGTTTACTGAGGAGAACTACGAACAGTTATACCACTCTGGGACCTCAGGAGTGGCAGGGTAATATGTGACATTATTACCCTGTACACAAGGAGAAGGAAGTTACTCCTGCATGCTTATATTGCCATTCACTTTTTGACTGGAAATGAAAAATATAATTGCACTGGTTGGTGGATCTTTTCATGTTACATGTGAGACAATATGCCTAAAAATGGAGTCTGCCCGGAATGTCTGGCACATCCTCTCTGCTGAGAGTGGATTATGTGGCCTGAACTCGACTTCACTCGTTTAATGGTGAGATTGCTCCATTAGTGTCACTGGATTGACACTGGCAGCTTCTCTTGATGGTGATGGCTAACTCCTTGTCCAAGTGGCTGCTGTACAGACCTTCCTAGACCCTCTGTTTCACCAGTTGCAGCCTCAGAGGGAGCTGCTACTGAGCTCGCTTGCCTTGCATAGCATAGGATGGCCCAAGTGCCTCCCTCCAGATGGGGAATTTGTTGCCTTTTTGGGAGCTGAGTAAACATAGTGTAAATTCAAACTCATTCCTTTCTAGAGACACCTTAGGGAAAGGATGACAGCTGTAAATTCACAGGATGTTCTTTGCACTTTGTCCCCCTAGGAACTGGGGCTGCACTTCAGGGATCACAAAAACATCATTTATCCCAAGAAAGTAAAATAATGCATGTAACCCCAGAGGAGAGACAAAACACTTCCATTTTGTAGTACAGACCAATAAAAAGAGGACAGGGATTTTTTTGTGGTCACAAGACCATACGTGACTCCAGTGAAGCACTTCTAACCCAAGCTATTGGGAAGGGAATGATTTTCCTTGCTAGTCTGATTCTTGCGCTTCCTAATCAGAATCTAGTCATGTTTTCATTCTTAATATCATCTCTGCTTTGTAGGTACGAAGAAGCTCTCTCTGATTATTCTATGGCTTTCACCCATCTAAGAAAGAATCCATTCATTGATTACAAGCAGCTGGGGCTGAGATATGTGCTCAATGCATGGGAGGTAATAGTCACTCTGTGTTTCTGTAGTCCTTCTCCTTAATCAGGTTTTCAGAAATAGATATTATTAACCTAACTGCTTTTCCAGAGAGTACAGAAGAAGAAAAATAATTTTATGCTTGTAGTTCTTTTTTTCTTAAAGGTTCTGCTTTAAAGGCAGAAATAGCTTAAAATATAGACAGATGGGAACATAATTTGTTTATAATTAAAACTTATTTTTTATGATGAAGCTCATGTGCATGAAAGTTTTTCTGACTACAGAAAGATGTCTTAATATTGCAACTGAGTCTAACCTGTGCTTCAAGCAGCTTGATGATACTTATCACTTCTGCAGCACTTCCATCTGTAGCTCTTACACTGTTCCATGGAGTAATACTGCCACATCCTGTTCAAAAAGACCTAAGCCTGTAAATTTTTTTTCAAAAATGCAGTGTTTTAATAGAAGATGCAGGTGAGTGACTATAAGTTTCATTTCTTCCCTGAACTGAGTCTATGCATGTGGCCTGAAAAGCAGACTCAGGAAAAGGTATTCAGTCCTTAATTTCTACAAGAGGAATGAAGAGTTATTGTATATCTCAAACCAAGCATGACCAGGAACCTGCCATTCAGATTTGTTCATTTTTTGTGTGCCTTTTACCTGGCAGGAAGAAGTTGCACTTGACATTTGTGGTCATTTAAACCTGATTACTTTTAAAAGTTTCAGTGTCTTTGAACAATATGAATGTTCCCAACACTCCTTTCAGTCAGCTCACACACCTTGGAAACAATGAGTTCTTCTTGAGGTGCAGTCAGCTGCAAAAATGCCCAAAGTGCCTCAGGAGGTAACCAGGACCTTCCTTGGTATGAACAAACAGCTCCTCCCTCCACATGATGTAAATATTGCCAGAATATGTGCCATCACCGTGCTGACACTCTGGACTCAGAATCTGCCTCCTGATTCAATTGTATCTCATTCTACTCAGATCTAGCTACACCTCTCTCCCGTAAAAAAATGCAAATAAATCTTTCCAGAGAACTATGTCATCAGATTTCCCCATGCATGGCTTCTCATATGCTGCATGTTATCCTCTCAGGGGAGAGGAGATGTAGTGCATAGTTCCACAGTGGCAGGTTTTTGCCACTCGCATGGGCAATGCATATGAGTTCAGGGGGAGTTTCTGTCTCTGAGGCCTGAGGGGCAGATGCCTTACTTCCCCAGGAGCATCTCCAAAGTTCTTGTAGGCTTTCAGCATGGTCATTCTACCTGGAAAAAGCAATATTCTAGTAGCAGGATAAATGAGTGAAGGAAAAGCATCTTGTTATCTGTATCTCTGTTTCAAACACTGTTTATATCCAAATATTTTAAAGCAACTTGCAAGCCAAGAACCATATCATAAAAAGTAGGAAGAGATCTAATAGGGGAATCTGTTGGACCATTTCTATACACTAACTGTTGGGCAGTGAGAAGAAGAGAAGCTTTCCTGTTCAAGGGCTTCGCTACATCCAGTCTGTAATGTTCCTGCACCCCACACATCATCAAAGAACATACCTGTAAGCTGCTAAAGGCTAACAAGGTACAGTTGACAGTTCGTACATTCACAGCCCACTGCAAAGTACAGCAATTTCAGGTAGGTTATGCTGCAGGGAGAGAAAGCCAGAGAGACTTTGCACAGCAGAGAAATATCACCCAGCTGTATATGAAGAGAAAACCAGGCAGCTTGGCAAGGAAATCCTTTCTGGCCTAGTGTTTTAGTACCTCGTCCCTCTTGGCTAAGTTGCCGAGTGCAGTAGACTGCTTGCTTTCCACTCAACCTCAGTCTTTTGAGTTAAGAGGCAGATGGTTGTTTCCTCCTTGCTGTTCTAGGTGCTGTACAGCACTGCAGCGGTGCAGTGCCAGCTGGGGCAGTGGCAGGAAGCTAAGGCCACCTTAGAAAAGGCTGTTGTGTGGAGACCCGAAGGAAGAACAGCAATCCTGGACCAGGCCCTTGAACAGGTGCAGGTAAGAGTACTACTATGGGCTATTTCTTGGAGTACATTGGCCTTAAGTTAAAATATCTAAGATAAAAATGTGCCAATTGTTACATGTTTAGTCCCTCCTGTCTATCCATCTGCATGATCACCTAGTGATAGAGTCTAAGGCATTTTGAACAGAAAGGATGTAGATATATATGGAGGATGTGATACTCTTCCTTCTGGGACTAGTTCTAAATAAATTTCCTATTAGCCTCAGTGCAATTCCACTCTTGCTTGATCAGGAACAACCGACAGTTCACTAATGTACTTTGCATAGAAGAATCATTATTCTGTTACCTCCATACTTCCTCCTCTCTTTTGTATACCTTTAAATGGCTTTTTATAGACTGATAATCTCCTAGCCCCACCTTTGTCCTGTGTGTCACTGTATTATTTATGCCTGCTATTGAATGCCACTCTGTGGGTGCGTACACTAACTGAACAACAACATTCAAAACCAACTAGAAAAACTGATCAGAGATTTGTTTAACCATCTTTACGTCACTGTCCTTCCTTATCTCCCATCCAAAGTCAACAGAGTCAGCCTGTGACTCAACACTGAGCAGTGCCCTCTGTGATTTTTATTTCATGCACATGTTAAATCCAAGTGTCAGTTTTCAAGTTCACAGCCATAATTTTTGCCGTAATGCTTCCCTGGAGCTGATTTTCCACAGATAGGGCAGCATTATCTGCTTTTTACTGATCTTAATTTAATATTAATTGATGGCTTTTCCTTGATCTTCTTCCAAAACCCTAGGAGCATATGTTTTTAGAGCCTATGCAGGTTCCACCTGGGGAATTTTTCAGACCACGAAAGAAGGAAATTGAAGAGCTGGATTCAAAAGATTTCCTGGGTAAACCTAAGGTAAAAGGTATCCTATCTACAGAAAAATCAAACATAGCGTATAAAAACATGAGTCACGTGATAACTAGGATTAACAACAAACAGGTTAAAATCACAACTTCTGACATCTCCAGAGAACATTCCTGATGGCCTGGACATCAGTCCCTGCATTGGAAGAGACCCCAAAGCAAGGTCGCAGGGCCTTCAGCCACTCAGGGCATCTGGGAAACACAAAATGAGATTTGTTAGAACTGTGCCCTCTTCTATCAAAACTGCACATTGTTGCTAAAAATCTTCTGCCTCTTAGTCATTATATGTCTGAAAAAGCAAAGCAGGTACTTAGGGAACCTAAATGATTGTCATTTTGCTGACAATTACATTTTCAAAAGGAGTAGATGTCTCTACCCCACTTTTAGAACTGCATTCCCAGTGTGACAGACATGCATTTGGGCGACAAATGTTTTGTCATGTAGTTAACATGATCTCTTTCTCTGATCTCTTCTATGGCCATGGAACATGGCATGACTGCCAGGTCAGAGATCTCTTCAGAAAACAGGGACAAGGGCAGCTGAAGTTGTTTTTTGGGGTCCCACTGTGCACTTTTCATGATATCCTGACCACTAGAGAGAGCAGAAGGAAATGAGTCTTAGTAGCTTAGTTGCTCTCTCTTCATACAGCTTGAATTCAGTAATTTATTTATCTTCCTACAGGTGATCTCCTCCATCATTCCCAATGATGAATATATTGGCTTCGAGCCTCTTAGGCCTCAGGTGAGCAGGACATAGCTGTGAAAAGAAGAATACACAGCAGTATCATGCTGCTGTCATAAAGCTCCATGTAGGTCCTCAGATCTTGACACCATCAGTGTAAGAGTGCATCACTTAAAAACAATGCAGTTTCTACCTGTGAATCCCCATATCAGAGCAGACACCATGGGATCTTTCAAAGTCAACTGGATTGCTTCAGCATTGGCTGGAGGGGTCTCAGGCACCAGTGTGAGTCTCCATCCCTTGGAAGATGCATGTTACTCTCCTCACCATGCCAAAACAGCGGTGGAGACTCTGCTGTCCTCCACATATATTTGCAAAACAATGTTGTAAATTTGTTAGCATAAACATGGCTGTCTTGCACTGTAATATGAGTTATGTGGAGTAAAGAGTAGGGAGAAAAAACTCTCAGATGGGAGTACTTGAATACTCTTTACCTCCTGGGATAAAGAGAGAATTGGAGAAATTGTAGGAGCACCCTGGTAAGATGTGGAGCAGCAGATTGCAGGCTGTGGTTTGGCAAATGTGGTCAAAGGAGAAAAAGAGAAAATAATGAGAAGCTCCCTCTCTTCCAAGAAGCAATAAATAAGGTGACACTTTTTGCTCAGTCACATACTGTTCTAAAATAGATGCTGTTTCTCCCCCACAGAAACAAGGCTTTTATGAGCCCAGTGCCGATGCTTTGCGGTAAGTGGCCAGTCTCACCCTAGTCTCATTCTTCTCACTATTTCTGTTCAGAATGTCGTGTTTTGTCCTCTGACATTTTTCTTCTGAAGACTCTACAAGATCCATCTCTAACTCTCAAGCTTGGAGAGAATGCTGAATGTACGAGAGGCTTGTGTGGCTGCAAGAGATGCTGCAGCTAGCAAGAGTTTTGCAGTGTCATCTCAGGATTAAGGCTCAAAGGTTACATGGATAACAGTTCTTTTATTCCTATTCTTTCTAGAGACCGTGAATCAGGCTACTATCGAGTTTTGTCCCATTTTTATCCTGAGGACTCAGCAAAGTTAGCAGTGAAAGCTAACAGTTTGGTCTTTGTGCTGAGTAGAGGAGCAAATGGCTGGGCTACAGCCATACATGATGGGCAGGTAAGGCAAAAGCGTGGACCTCCCAGTACTTCCCAGCCAAGACCAGACCTGTGCCTATAAGCAAGTTCTCACTGCACCTCTCTTAACAGGTGTTTTTGAGACCCTTCCATAGCACCTCAGAGCAGGAGGTGTGTTCACAAGCTCATTTCCACAGATTAGTTGCTAGTTACAGCTCCTGCCGGCTTCTCATACTCACCCCTTACCTCCATCTATCCACAACGGCTCTTCTGTGGTCGCTTGTCCTCTCCACCATTCAGGAACCTATGGCAGAACCAGAAGGACTCACAGATCAAATTAAGGACCACAGTTACTACAGTACTTGTCACCTGAGAGTTCTAATGGAGCTGAAGGAGGAGACAACTCGGTCCTTACTTGATATGAAATATTTCTGTTAAATAACTTAGCAAAATTTGGGAGAGGGTTTCAGCCGTGCTGACAGGTTTTATAAAGGGCTCTAGGGAAGATCCAAGGAGCTGCAGCCCAGCAAGGAATATACCATAGTTCCAAATAAATTTTCACAGAAATAATGTATTCCTAAGTGATGTTTGTAAAGGTGGTATGTCATAAGGCAACAACAGTCTATGCAAATGTTAAATCATTAAAAATACTCAGATTTGAAGCAGTGAAACAGTGAAAAGTTACAGAAGAATTTGAATATTGTAGTTGAGTGGTCGCTAAAGTGTCAGATGAAATTCAAAGTCAATAAATATACTACATGTTGGGAAAAAATGTAATTACTCATAATGATCAGTTAATGCAGGTTAGGGGCTGCATCTACTATCACAGCCAATTCTTGGCTCATTTTCTGCTCTGCTTTGTGTTCTGCAGAAGCTGCATATACCAACCTCTCTGCTGGAGCTTGTTCCTGCCCCAAAGATGGATGAATTGGTGAGATACTAACCTTGTAACTGGAGGGAGAGGGAGGAACCAAGAAATATATTTAGGACATTTTCTTGTAAGATTAGCACAGGAGAGGATACCTGTTTGTTATTAGCATGCATTGTTTCACCTTGAACAAAGACCAAGTGCTTTTTGAACTGGAATAGAAAAGTTAAGAGCAGGAAAAAAAAGTGCACATTTATTCTGTGCTTCTGATCTCTTACCAGCAGAATCTAAGAGTTTTCTTGTATGTCCAAGCCTCAGTGGTTTTCATTTCAGGTTGACCAAGGTCCTTACAACCTGCTGCATTTCTGTCCTGAGCAGTGGCCTTGCTCGGTTTCCAGTGTCTTCTGCTTAATGCTCTGTTGTTCTGTTGCAGAATATCAACCATGGGATTCCTCTCCCTCCTGCCAAGGTGCCTCCCAGCCGAATTCCTGGGAAACAAGAACCAGGTAGCGTTTTTGTTGGCCAGGTAGGCCAAGATGTCAATGGGTATTACGTGAAATTGCTGTGCCAAAACCATGTTGTTTTAAGGATTTGTGAGGAGACTGACCCGTGCAGCAGTGGCTATGTGCTAGCAGGTTGAAAAATAGCTTTTTGGATCTGTGCTTTCTGCACGCACTGTTTATGGGTTTTGTTTTGTGTTCTGCAGAATCTCCTGAAAGAGAAAAGGCCTCTGCAAATGCTGATGTTTCCCAAATGGACTTTAAGGTGGGCATTTTACAAGTCAAAAATGTCACAAAATAAAGCTGCTACAGCCTCAGAAGAACAAAATTGTAAAAACGGCTAGGGGAATTTTTAGCCAGATCAGACCTAGAAAAGACCTGAGAGGCCTCAAAATCACTGTGAAAACTTCTGTACATGTTTTCATTCCAGAGATGACCCTTCCATTCCAGAGACGTGTTCCTTCCTCCACCACTCCTAAGTCTGTGACCATGCTACTTTGTGAGGCAGCCCAAGCTTGCAGCCTGTTTTTTAAAGAGTCTCTGAATTACCCACTCTTCCCTTTCCTCTCTTGCCATGAAGTATTTTAGAAGTACTGCAGCAATTTGAACACTCATATTTGATTTCTGCTAGGAATATATCCTCTAACATTTCTCCATATCATTATCAACCACTGTCCTCTATGCTGGAAAGCGTAGCATGTCTGAGAGTGCTGAAACTACTACTGTGTCCACATAGGGACAACACCCTTCTGTGTTACCGTTAGCTTCAGATCTCCATCAGCCTTTGTCTTTGCCATGCTTATCTAGTGATTTTGGAGTCACCTTTTGTCATCTGTGCTTTAAGCAGAAAGGCAGTAGAATAGGAGCCCTTGCCTGCATCTTTCTATCTGATTAGATGTTTTATAAGCAAAGTCATGCAGAGATTTGGAAAGGGTCTGTGTGATCCAACTCAGAGACAGGCTTCTTGGAGTCACAGTAGGAACGTTAGATACTGGCCTATGACCCATCACATTGTTTCTGCTCTGTAATTCAGATCTGCATTTTGACAAGGCGTTATCATTGAGCTGAGAGGCTTGTGTCTGTGTCACCTCTCTCGATATGGGAGAGAGCCCCGAATAACCAGATTGTCCTGAAGTACTGTGCTGTATTTCTCAGCAGATCCCAGTGCCGCCGGAAGAATCATTGTCCAGCCCAGACAGACCCGCTGTGCTGCGAGTCCGCTGTGACTGCACCATAGCGCTGAGAGCAGGCGAGGTGCCATCTCTGCCAGGCCTGCGGGCTCTGCTGAGGGAGAAGTTCAGCCAGCAAGCAGAGCAAGGGACATTGAGGTACGCTGTGCAACCATCTGGGGAGCATCTATGCCCTCAGTGAATGCACTGAAACTGGCAGCATATGACAGAGAAGCTGCAATGATGACCACCTCAGTAGCCCAGGGAAGCTCTGGAAACGCAAAGGATCTTCCCAGGAAGCTACACAGTGGTAGAAAAACAGGAGTGAACCCAAAGAAAAACTCTGTACAGATGCAGCTGATGCATATATGATTTTCTCCAGCTCAGCTCAGCTTTTAAAATCCTCTAGGATTGACACAGAGAAATTTAGGAGTCAGATATAAATGTGAGTCCTGGCATGAGGTGTCTCTTACTGTTAATGTCCCTGGAGGAATTCAGTCAAGGTAGTCAAGAGAATTCAGGATGTCACCCTCAAGGAAAGTATCCAGGCACACAAGTTGCTCCCTGACACGGTCACATCTATCCAGTGAGCATACAGCAAACCACAG
>JAUBOD010000974.1:1976501-1992131 GCA_032353885.1 Nothura maculosa | reverse complement strand
ACTGACTAAAGATAATGACCCATTTAGTTCTCAGTAGGGCCTCAATAATAAGCTCTCAATACAACATTTATCCCCTTTCCCCTCCTGCCCTATGTCCTCCTCACAACAAATCATAATTCCACATTTTTTGAGATAAACAGTAACTGAATGGTAGCTTTACTATTTAAAAAATCTGTAGTGTTTTAAGTTTTCAGCTTTCTACAGCTACATTCCATACAGAAGAGTATCCTGTGACAGTAGCATAGAAAGTCTCTACCCTAGATTAGCATTCTTAGTTTCAAGTTAATGCTATTTTTAAAGGGAGTCATAAGGTTGTAGCATATGGTGTGTTTGAATGCCATTGCACCTGGCTCAATATGCTGGGAGATCCATGAAATCTTCAGTCACATAGCAGTGTTTGTGGAGATTAAGCACTTGAAAGTAACTGCTACACAATGTGAAGCCATTGGCAGGGAAATATTTTACGAGGAAGAGAACACTGTTCATTTCTGGAATCCAGAAATGCTCCCCCACAGAGCAGGGGATGCCATATGGCTGTCTTGTGGATGGGCGTTTGTCAGCAACAGTGAGGGCCAGGATGCCGGAGATCACACCCTGCGTCTTCTGGCTCCCTTCCCTTTGTAAACTCCATGTCGGTCATGGGGATTCCAGGCACTTGGAAAATGTGTCTGTTCTGAGAGTCCTTCTGGAACCTGAGATACCGTCAGCCCGTTAGTGTCTTCACTTGCTGTGACTGTGTTATGCTGTGGCGAGTCACTGCACTGAGCGGCAGCCCATCTTCACAGAGATATGTAGGAATGTAACTTACCCGAGGGAGAGCCTTTGTTTTGCAACAGCAGGGTTTTTTAAACAAAACAAACAAAAAGCAACTATTCATTTTCCCATTAAAACCAAGGACTGGTTTTCTGTTGGCTTCAGGTGAAATGGGTCTAATCTCTCTTGCTGTGGCACTGTGGCAATGGTTCTCAGAAACCTACAAGTTATCTGTCACAAAGACTAAGCTCTGTGTAACGTTTTTAGTAAAATGTAGTTTTTATTAATACTAGAAAAGAATCACTAGGAGACACTTCTCTGGTCTGCTTTCTTTCTAGTAATCATTTTCCTTGGCAAGGGTGCAGGGACATACTGACAACCTCGCATTAATTTTAAAAGAAGCCACATTTCAGACAATTCTGTCACAGAAAGCGACTGCAGAGTGGTTGCTAGTGATGCATTGTTAACTTGAATCAGTTTTTCAAAAGGAAGAGGAATTTCTATGAAACTGGAAGGCCATTTTTATTTCAACATCATCTTTCTAAAAGATGTAAGCCCTTCAGAAGTGTCACCAGCACCTGAGCATTTAGCAAACTCACAGTATCCCCAAGCCAAAGTGATGACAAGTACTTGAGAGGCCAAAATGTTCCTGTGCTGTAAACATTTGCCCGAAGCTGCACAGTAAATGCTCTTTACTCTTTTATTGTGGCGTGTAGCTGAAATAGCCCAGGAATAACCCATGCTACTGTCATTTTCTTCCTTGCCTCTAGATTGGAGACAGAGTCATGGCTTTTGTAAACTACAATGCGTGGGCTGAAGTTGTTTGTACCCCAGCAGAATTTGTCTACAAGATCCCAGACGACATGAGTTTTTCTGAAGCTGCTGCTTTTCCTATGAACTTTGTAACTGCCTACATGATGCTCTTTGAGGTTGCCAACCTAAGGGAAGGCATGTCTGTCCTGGTTCACTCTGCGGGCGGCGGGGTGGTAAGTTGGACCTCCTCCTTTGCTTTATTTTTTCTCCTCTTTCTTGTCATATGCATTCCAGAAACAGCCTGCATCTTGATTCCTCATATAAGCCAAATCCTTCAGTTTGCTCTGATATCAAACTGCCCCGTGTAGGATATGACCCTAAGCACGGTAGTCTAAACATGTGCCCTCAGTGGTGCTTCAATATCAAAAAGGGCTGAAATCAAAGAAATAAATACACTGACTCCCTGTGTAAAGTATTTGTAGCAAAGAATAATCCTACATGCATTAAACTGTCTTCCTGTAACACTCCCACAAATACAATGTGTGTGTGATGTACAAGATAGTCATTTCTTTTCCTTTCATTGTGGAGGTATTAACAGCAATGTAAGATGTTACCATGCAAACCTGAGGAGAATATGCAAAGGCAGAATTTGAGGCAGTGTCGGCTGCTGTGTGTCACAGTCCGGCTCATCAGCAGAGATGAGCAAAGCAACAACTGGGTGGCTTTGGTGGAACACCGAGCAGAGCAAGCAGGAAATGAGAGGGTGATAGGTGGTGTTACCAGTTGCTTGAATTATCTTTTAGACAATAACATTCTCATGGGAAAGACTTAAGCTTCTGCAAAACATTAAGATACTGACAGAGGAGTTTACTTATTAAACTATGCAGGTTTTTTTTCCATATGACAGGTTTGTGACCTGAGAACAGTAGCAGATCTTAGTGTTTTAAATTAGAGTACCTCTGCTTTTCTGTTAATGTGCCGTATTTATGCTAATTTGACATTCTCTTGACTACTGAAGTCTGGCAGGCAGCCCAAGCACCTTATCCCTATTTCTACGCCTTTAGACCTTCTTTCAGGGCATCGTATAAAAGAATGTTGTAATCAAAGGAATAAATTCATCAGTTCCCCACACAAAATATTTTCAGCTAACAATAATCCTACTTGCAGAAAATGTTCCTCTTGGAATACTTCTGTAAACGAATGGAATTTGTAATCTTATTATGCTTCAACACAGTACAACCTAGAGCATTATGGCTGACTTTACTGTTCTTAAATATTAAATCTTTTCATGTGGAATTTAGGAGTGTTAAAACAGTCAGGGTTACATGTCCAGGGAGCCTAAGGCCCAGCTTTACTTGGAAGCCATTTGCTAACTGATACAATGCAAACCCATGGCTGAGCATACAGAATCAGACAAATCCCCCCTAAAATTCCAATTCGTATGCAATATATCTGGTGAAATGGACTCCTTGTCTGTTCTGGGCAAGGATTTCTTGTTCTCTCTCTTCCTTTCCTACTTTGGCTCACCCCTGTTAGTTCTTCCTTCTCTTCCCTTACAAACCATTATTCCTGTGTCTCCTCTCACACAATCCCCTTCACCAGTGACCAGCATCTCTGCTGGCCTGTTCCCATCAAGAGCTTTTTTTCTGTGAGCATCCTGCTGCTGCTCCTCTGCTGTGACTATTTGGGCATGTCCTTTGACAGAAACTGAAGGAAGGACAGGTCCTGGTTGACTGTCAGAACAAGGACAGATCAGATCTTTTACCTGATGAGTATTTAAATAAACCAGTTTCTAGTGTTAAGACTGGAATCTGGTGAAGAAGAGCCGAGCTAGGCAGTTCCTGATACAGGGCTAGGGAAAGGCTGTGGACAGGGTTTACTTAGACTTCAATAAGAGGAAATGGCCTCAAGTTGTGGCAAGGGAGATTCAGGTTAGGTATTAGGAAAAATTCTGCATGGAAAAAGTGGAATCACCATCCCTGGCAGTGTTGAAGAAATGTGTAGATGAGGTGCTTAGTGATGTGATTTAGCAGGCATGGTGGTGATGGGTTTACAGTTGGACTTGACGATCTTGAAGGTCTTTTCCAACCAGAATGATTCTATGCTCAGCATCTTGCAGAACATTTGGTTGTCACTGCTGGAACTGTTATTGATCACCACCACCAAGGTCATGCACTTTCAGGCCTCTGGTGGGACACTTATACTTCAGTGTCAGCAGAGTATTTTGTGCATGGCAGTTCTTATAACTGCAAGGGATATAATTACATAAACAGAGTTTAAATGGCTAAAGCCAGGGAAAAGTTTAAATGCTTTTCCAAACTGACTGTTGAAATAGGAGAAAAGTCAAGTAACACTGAACTTCAAAACTTCTTATCGTTTGTACACAGAAAGGATTGCTGAGAAATGTGAGAAGTTTGCAAGAGCATATGTCTTACTGCAGGGTATATCCCCAAACTGGAAATTGGTTTCTCCTACCTTTTCAAACATCGTAGCTAATATTTGAAATGACTATAAGTCAATGGTTAGTACAGAGTAACTCCCTCCATAAATATTTTTCACGTGTTTTTTTAAGAGAAGCTACTTGGCAACTAACTGAAGAGAATGACTGCCCAGTATCACAAGCGCCACCAGCACTGATCTGTCATGTGAACCAATTTGCTCCTCAACACGAAGGCTACCTCAGTGCATGGAGCTCGTGTCACAGCACAGGCTGCTATGGGGTTGCACTGATCATTCCAGGAACAGTTTTATAAGCTGTACCCAGAATCAGTTTAGTATAAATATAGGGCTGCTACATTTAAAAACAAAGCAAAAATTTTATGCTCTTTACATCTGATTCTATAAGTCTTATGATATTTACCCAGGAAATAGATTCTTTGAGAGATTTGGCTTGAGAGAAAAGATGTTATTCCTCTCTCTATTTGCTTGCTTTTTAGATGCCTCTCATTCTGAATATTTCTAGACAAAACTTTGCTTGGCTTAACAAAACTGGGTAAAAAGTACAATTTCATCACTTCAGCACCACACAGGGTGGAATTATTCTCTGATTCTCTAGCATTTTAGTCTTACAGAAGCACAAATTAAGCTGCCTTTCATGCAGAAGCATTGCTTGCTGTCCTGAAGCTGTGATCTGACCTTCCCTTTCAGGTTCAGCATCAGGGTAAGCACAAGTAGCGCAAGTAAGCTACAGATGCCATCTCACATGTCTGAATCTGAAGGATAAATCAGACTTGGCAGCAGATTTTGGTCATGCTGGCAGGATTGGTTACTGTTTGGCAGGAATCCGCATTTTTACTGTGTCTTCCTTACATAAATTGCAAATATTTAAGGCTAAGTGCTATCACCAAAGTGGTGATCTTTCATGTGACAGAGAACTGGCACTCCTTTGTAAACCCATTTTTCTGTTGCTATCACAGGCAACATACAGGAAACCCTTTTGTTAGAATTATCATTTTTTCCTTAAAAACAGTTTTGTGTTTATCCCTTCAAACTTTCTCTCTGCTCTGTCTTGATTGATTAAAAACCTTTCAAAATTTCCTAACTTTATTTGTGGCCACTTGATTTATCTTTGTTCTTCTGCGGGTTTTGCCCAATAATTGAAAGTAGCTGTTGCCTCTTCAGGGCAAATGCCTGCACATCTCCTTAGCAATATGTGTATATGACCAAAGGAAACAAGCTCAGAATCACATCCCTCCTTTTCAGCCTTTATTTTTCAGGGTGAAACAGCTTTGTTCATTCATACCACTGTCCTGTAAGGTAAGCTCACCATTTCCTTGGTCATTGTAAGATATTGGCCCATGTTGCCTGGGCTTGGAGCAGAGCAGCGGCAGCAGCAGTAGCAGTATGAAAGCTGAAGTCTCTTAAAATAAGTCTGTGGACATTCCTGATCACTTCGAACACCCAAAAGGCAATTCCCCTGATGAAAGCAGGGCTGTCCTCTCCACAGACCTTTCCTGTCACCTCTCAGCCCTGACTCTCTGAGGATGGGTCCTTTCTCTTGGTCCCCTGTTGAGTCACATCACAGGCGGGAGCACTTAACCCTTCCTTGGCTGTTCCACACCTTCAGACACCTGCTCTGGGCCAGCATCTCAGCTGGAGTCTGGTGTCCTTGCTCCCCTTGCAGGTGAGGCAGAGATTCTGCCCTAAGTTTTGAATTCACCTTGGCCATTGTTGCTGAAAATAAGAAAATCTGAGGGTGAAAAGAGACAATTATCTTATGTTGTCTCTCCTCTTCCCCCTGCATACTCCCCAAGCTTCTTGCAGTGCAATGAGCAATGCAAACGCTGCCTTGCAGTTGTTCAAGGGTCTCATTTCAGTGTGTCCATTCTGCAATGTCCAGCCCAGCACTTGGTTTCCAATTTCCTTTCCTCTAATGGGAAAAATGACACCTTGAGGAGACAGAAGTCAGCTACACGGTACTCTAATACATGAGAAAAGTCTTCCTCCATGCCAGGAAGTTATTACATGTCTTCTCTTATCACATTTAATGTGTACTTTGCACCTCCTTCAGACAGGAATACATGTTAAAGCAATTTGGAAATGTAGTGGATTCTCGTCACATTCAATTCTAGAAAAGGTTCTTGTGCAAGCTTAAATTGAATGATCTGTTAATATCCTTTATTTACACATCAAGTGATGTTTTCTTAGTATTAATAATTAAATTAGTAAATGTTCTTCTATTCATACTTTCTATATTAAATTTTAAATGACAATGCCATTCAAAATTTTTGATTTTTAGAATTGTTTAAAAGAACAGATGAGTCTCATCTTTACTTTTAAATTTACTTCTCTCTGATCATCTCAGTATTGGAAGCTCTTGACTCTTTAGGTTTAATGTTGAGCTTTAAAACAATGGAACATGTAGAGATTTGAATCACTTCACTGCAACTAAGATATTGTAAGCATATCCATTCCTGACAGATTCTGAAGGCCCCTTCTTTCTCTCTTTGCTGCAAAGCTCTTGTTTTAGGAGAGGAATGACTGCCAAAGGACAGGACAACGGTGTCACAAATGGTGATTTGTCTAAGACTGTGCAGTGGGTCAAGAGTAAGCATGAATATTGAGAATCCACCTCCTGCTCTGTGGCACTGGGAGGAGGATGTTCTCACTTTCAGCTGCAAAATCCTTTCTGCAAATTGTATTTCTATAGATTTTTCTACAGATTGTAGAACTGAACACTGAGGTCTCACATATTTGCACTTAAAATGTATAGCGCTCTAAACAAAGCTATTAATCCAAGGGTAGCTAAATGTGGATTAGAAAAGAGACTTGAGTGACCTGTCAAGCTTCAGTGCTCTTTTGCAGCTTAATCAAATTCCACAGAAGTTAGCAAAATATTTGAGTTAATGGGTTGAGTTCAGTTCTCTCATTTCAGTGGTAAAATAATGAAGAGTCCAGTATCAACTTTTATTCATAGGCCTCTGATGTATAAATATTAAGAATAGTTTCCACAAAAACAAGTACAAATCAATGTCAAATTAAGATCTTCAGAAAGCTTTGGGACAAGGTTTCGTGGAATTGCCTCAAAATACTTCAATGCTCTTGTTCATCCAATTACAAAAATACTGGTCATATGAAACAGTTTTAAGCTTTAAGAATCCACAGAAAGCTCAGAAGTATTCTGATCTGGGGTTTTAGATAAGCTTGTCTTTACAGAGGAGGTATTAACCAATTTGAGTCAGGAGCTTATGCACATCTTGGTCTTTTGTGCATTTTTCCTGAGCATTTTGACAGTCAATTAAAAGTTAATCCTCCTTCACATAATTAAAAAAAATAGGTGCTTTCTACTCTAATGTTTGACCTTTGAAGCATTTATTGTTTTTGACTCAGGACATACTTATACCTCCCCTTTGAAGATGGATGGAAAATGCAGAAAAGTCGTTAGAGGATAGATCAGCAGGGCAGCATTGCACTCTACTAACATATATTATGAAATATTTTCTAAATCATCATGGGCTGAAGTTGTCATTTTTTGTGTCTCCCTGAAAAAAGCAGCTTGACTGTAAAAATAACTAGTATTAAGAAAGACAAGAGAAAAATTAGTTTGAATTTTGTAATTTTGCATTGCAGTGCTTTTGAAGCCTAAAACCTGGGGTACAGATAGAGAAGGTGAATAATGGAGAAATGAAGTGTGGGGATAGTGCAACTTCTTCCACTGCTGGTTACTGACTCACCTCGTAGAAAACCAGCCTGAAACATTTATATAAATAATAGCGCTGTCCTCTCTCCAGAGGCCCAACTTAGGGGATTGTCATTAGCAATTAAACTCAGCATTATGTTGGAAGATGCCAAGACCCTCAGGGTAAGCAGAGTTATCTAATTATCCTACTGTAAATAAAACCCAAGCACTGATTACTGGTATTTACATACAAATAATCAGCATTTCTGGTTGGAATGAAAAGAAATGTGTTTCTCCATGGATGATTTTACCAGTCATGCATACAGTTTTCAAATGATAATCTTCAGGCTGTAAATATAAACACAAAGTTGTTAAATTCAGTGATATTTTTAGAATCACAGCACCAGTTCTTGCCTCTGGGCATATTCATGTAACCATGCTGGTTCCAGCAGAATAACACGACTGCAGAGAGGTGGAATCTGCCTATCAAAAATCTGTTTTCCCTTTGTTAGTGTACTGACAAAGCAGTACAGCTTTACAACTCTAGTTTGATCTGTTGAGGCCTCCCTTCTCTTGGCCTCGCGAAATTGTAGGTTATGGATATTTGAAAGCCGAAATCCTGACTAACTCTTGCCAGAACAGCGGCACGGCACCTGATTGCCTGTGTCCGGGCCCTGGATCTTCCAAGCAGTGGGAGAGACCACAACCTTTTCCTTGCAAAAGGCCCCCATGTCCTTGGGGAACCAGTGAGCCCCAGGAACCCCATGTGCCACTTCCCCATGTGAAGGGAGAGATCTCTCTGCAAGACTGAGATTGTTGATGGCCTCTTGCTTTGGGGGAGAACAGAAAGAGGCATTTCAGCCTTGCCTGGATTCTTGCAAAAACCATGGGCTGAAAATGTGCATCTCATGAAAGCAGAATCCTTTGCCTCTGGGGCTACAGCCAGAGAATCTATCTTTACTCATGATTTGATCCAGATCAGTTTGAAATCCTAAGGGTCACCTGCCTCATTTCAGGCAAATGCCTGCATGATGGAGGACAAAATCAAGCTTTGTCCACACATATTTTGCACAGATTCTTCTCTAGCTCAACAAGCTTTTGCTTTTGTTCCGGTTATTCTAGGTTGAAAGTAATTACATAGACTTAATACCTGTGTGTGTGAATGGGTACATGTATGACGTGTGTAGTTGAGAAGCTGAGCCTGCCAGTCACAGAGCAAGACAAGTTTACCTTTCCAGTACTGTATTTTTCAGCATCACATTAGAAAAGAACCATGGTTCTGTTTGAAAGTCAAGAATCTGAATATATGGCATGTAATCTGCTGCAAGAAATGGCATGCTTTCTGCAAGCTCATTTAAAATCAGTATAAATAAGTTGATACTGTGGAAGCTGTGTGGGCCAAAACAATGCAGGGTTTCAGATGCAAATTAAGAGGAATTCAGCAAGTCAGAGCTGTTAGATGCTCCCTTCAGCTCAGAAAGTCTCTAAGTGGTTTATCTCCAGAAGTTGAGAGGAGATATGAGGAGAACAATTTCCCTCAACGTGCTCTGGGCCATTTCCTGCTCTTTGCTATTGATCATTCCTGAAGATGAGGTACTGATCTGGATGGATTGGACTGCTAATATGACTTAGGGCTAGTCTGGTGTACTAAATCATCAGTACTGATTGTTTGAGGAAATAATAAGAGGTAAAACAGATTTGCTT
Organism: Nothura maculosa; assembly: GCA_032353885.1. Lineage (NCBI taxonomy): Eukaryota > Metazoa > Chordata > Aves > Tinamiformes > Tinamidae > Nothura > Nothura maculosa. The sequence continues at coordinate 1,982,803 of JAUBOD010000974.1, read as the reverse complement.
TAATGTGATTTACCTCTCACACCAACCTGTTGCTTCCTACTGCAACAGTAAGAACACGACTTCCCAGGAATGCTAGATGCAATACTGGGACTGATTCCACTCTACCTTCCTTATTAGCACCACAGAAACACTAAGCTGTGTCTAAATACCATGTGTGCATATATGCTGGTAATTCTGTTCTGGCATAATAGGCTGCAAGACTTTCCTCAATAAAAGAGGATTGGAATTATGTGTGGAATCTGTCCAACTGTCCTGAAATGTGAAGAGTGAAGAGGACTCCTAGTGTTGCTGGTGGGGCTCTCACAGGGCTCACACTAGTGCGAACAACTGCAAATGCAGTAAATATTTGCATAATATTTCCTCTGCCATATACTGCTTTCCATAAAGTCTCTGGGTTCAAGTTTCATAGTTCAGGAAATGATTTAGCCCTATGCTTTAACTCATATCACAATAATTTCAAAGGGAGAATGACGGTACTGTCCTCAAAGCTACCTTAAAATGGAAGTGGTTAAGATGGAAGTAAACAATCACTTTCCCTTAGGACATAAAGTGACATTCATGGTACTGAGATAACACTTAGATGCTGGTGTTTTAGAGCTATTAAAGTGAATAAACAGTTTTGGAAAAAAAATCTCTATTTTAATTTTCTAGTTTGTAGAATGCACGATTTTGGAAGATGTAGCCATGAGAGTTTTCTAGTTTCTTTTCAATTGCTTTGTTTATCATTTTCTAGAGGGAAGTATGCCTCTAAAATAAATAGATGAATAGGTAAATAGATCAAGACAAGATTTCAACTTAGGAAACTGTGGAACACACTGTGCAAAGGCAAAATACTAAATAATATTTTAAAGAACATTGTTAGATATTGAAAATGATGTAAGAAGCATTTGAAGTCGCACTGTGTCCTTAGCTGTTTACTTCTTTGTTGAAGGGATGATGTTAATTGCTAAAACAATGACTATGAGTTGTCACTTCAGGTAGAAAACTTGCATCAAAATTTCCTAGGTGGATAATAACCACTTTCTGTGCTCTTTCGCCATATGAAAGATCCTGTTTGTTTAGGGCTGTTCCAAAGTGCACATAGGATGCAAAGTAGAAAACCAGAAATATTCCACGTGCGCTCCTTCAGCAATCATTTTAGACATTCCTTGTATATTGATAAAATTTCTCTTAAATTTCAGTGCCTTTGTTAAAAGAAAATTGATACATTTTTCTGATATATTAAACTCAATTTATCCCTCCAGGTTACCATTTTGCTTTAAGTGTATTTTTTCCTGCAACTAAATTGCTAGTGTGAAATTATTTGGGGAGTTGCTTGTGCATTTCATTGCCTTTCATTGTTTTGCTGTATTATGAATGAATTGCCAGTTGCAAAGTTCTTCAGCCAATGCCATGTCAGTGAACTAATATAATAATGTATTTGCAGGGTCAAGCTGTTGCTCAGCTCTGCTCAACTATTCCCAATGTTACAGTTTTTGGAACAGCTTCATCTTTCAAACATGAAGCTATCAAAGAATCAGTAACTCATCTCTTTGACAGAAATGCAGACTATGTTCAAGAAGTAAAAAGGTAATCCTTTATTTTCCTGAGTAAGACTTACATGATACCTAGCAAAAGTCTAAGAAAAACCCTGTGGAGATCTTCTATTGGAAGAGACAACTGAATTGCCTTTTGAAAGAGGTGGTGAGATGGATGTCAGAGCTGCCTGACCCAGTTCTGCTTTACTGGATGTTAGCAATATATTATATTGTTTAAAAGGATTGGCTGCCACCAGGGAAGGTTGCCCATCTACCTGTCTATGGTGCACAGCTTTGGGCAGACCCCCGTTTAAGGGGAAGCCCTTCCTTTGTGGAGAGGCACTGAGCAAGAAGGGAAGGTTGAGGAAAGGTAGTGGTGGGAACTTGCCTTGGTGCAGGTGCTGGGCACTCCACGCAAGAGCCTTCAACAGGGAGCTAAGTCAAAAGCCAAACATCAGAGCGATACAAATGGAAATGCTCATAGGGAGTGAGGGACTCACTCAACTGTGGAAGGCACTGGAGGCGGCTGAACTGCAAGTCCATTTATCACAGGCCTGAGTATAAACAGGAAAATAAACTCTACACAAGGCCACAGTACCCAAGAGCCAGCTTGTTCAATCTGATGACTTCTCTTTGTGCTTAAATTAACTTTTAGCTGGGGCACAGTTGATGCGAAGCTTGAAGCAAATAATAGGTGTGCTAATGATACTTTAAAAAGTCTTCTGTCGTAGGTGAACCGGACTAAAAAGAGGTATTTCCTTACAAACTCAGTAAAAGAACAGCAAGAGATGTTTTATCATAATACATATATAACAATTTACTGCAAGCTCTTACAAAGGGAGAAGTGTTTTCCTCTTCAGTCCGAAAGGCTTGGGTTGCTGATATGTAACAACCACCCTGCATCACGCTGTTTTAATGATACCTTCAATCCTACTGAGAGGTGACGTTTCTTGCTTACATTTTAGAATCTCACCAGACGGAGTAGATATTGTTTTGGATTGTTTGTGTGGAGAAAACACTGGGAAAGGTCTCAGCCTCCTCAAACCGCTTGGGACTTACATTTTATATGGTGAGTTGAAAAATATGCAGGTATGTTTTTCAAATCTACAGCTTTGCTGAGCACAAAAGGTCCTTTAAATTCATCAGTGCTACCCCTTCCAGAACTTGAGGCTTGTCCTTGTGGTTGATTTTCTCAGTTTGACCATTTCCAGTTGAGAAGTTAGGCTAAGTGCAGACTGAATTACTGAGGTCAGTTAGCATCATTTGCTAAAATGATGCACACACGCACACATACACACACATACACATACATATACATATACATATACGTATGTGCTTGATTCTCTAATTTCTGGACCGCAGAATCAAAAGAGTTCATTCTGGAGACTGCAATAAAGCAGAATTCTGTTCTCATGGGAAGAAAATTTGGAGATTGCTCTAAATAAGTCTCTAATCTTCATTTGACAAGACTACATAAACTGACTACTACGCACACAGAGCAGACGTCTCCCTCCTGCAGTGCTGCCTGCCCTGCTGTTTGTTGATGCTGAAACCACAGCTGGCCAAGTTCTACAGACAGGCAGCTGAAGGCATTGATCAGCTTTTGAAATGAAGGCTGTATCGTGGCAGTGAAGGTGGAATCACTTCACAGCAAGCATGCCCACTTCCTTGTGCTTTTATCTAGCTATCCAAGGAGCAACAGCATTGTTGAATAAGTCATCACTCACATGTCCGCCTGGACATGTAGAAGCCAACCGTCTGCCTGCCTGTGGGGAAGTCCAAGCAAAGCGAATAGTTACTACTGCTGGTAGCAGGTTGAAGTGTACTCTGTGTGTATGTTCACCCACGTGGCAGCCAGACCCCTGGTGAGATACAGCCACAGGCTGATGAGAGAGGAAGGGCGTCAGTGCAGTGATAGCTCCTAAATAAGCGAGTGTCGCAGGCAGATGGCACCTCACTGCAGAGAAGCAGACAGCTTTAGAAGAGACTTGGTGTCAAAGTGCCATGTGGCACTTGAACTGTTCTTGTTTTTTTGGAAGATTTAAGAAATTACGTTTCTGTGATCTCAGAACATCTATTAAGTTGAGGGCACTGTCACCTTGGGCTCTTTGTGGTTTATTTCCACAGTAAAAGGACATCTATTGATCTATTTTAAACCTGTGGAGAAAACTTTTTTTCTGAAGTATGAATCACAGAAACCATTTTACATATAGTAAATGGTCTGCTTGTCAGCATGTAATAAGTTGTCTGTAAATGTACTTGTCTTTTACAGGTTCATCTAACATGGTTACTGGGGAAACAAAAAGCTTCTTCAGTTTTGCAAAATCAGTAAGTGTCACACTGTTATTATTCTGCTCCTCACTCCTCTAACTTCATTTTTTTAAAAAAATTATGTTCCTTTTCATCATTCTCTTTCATCTCCATTAAGCTGTTATGTTTCATGTTGCTAAAATGAAGAATTTTATGAATGCAATGTGATCTGACATGTTTTCTTTTGGTATAACAGCTAGACAGGATCTGGATCTGTGTATAGCACATATTTAAATTGTTAGCTAAGACATATATCACCTGTATAGCTATGCTAAAAATCAGTGTGCATTGTTTATTCATTGATGTAGAATGACATATCCATGGATGAGGATAACTATGCCCTATAGGTTCCTTATTTCTGATTCTCTGTCCTAAAAGCAGAGTTGTTCATTGTTTTCTTAATAGCCCATGGTCATGCAACAAAATCTGCAGTTTGTTTCCACAGCATTCAGCAACTACATGCTTTCTTTTTTAAAACCTTTTTATCAAATAAAATGCTTGTAAGCAAGAGAGCCAGCTCTACGAATTTAACGTGGAAATCAGGCCATCCTTCCTGCTTCCCAGACTGTGTCAGAAGAGACAGATGAGTCCTGGGACTCGCGCTCCTCGCTTTGATTAGTTATCGTGTTTGCACAGACCGTTCTCTTGTGCTCTTTGCTATATGTGTCCTCGGCAGTGCTGTTCTAACCCTGCTGTCCTTTCTTTCTATTCAGTGGTGGCAGGTTGAGAAGGTAAATCCTATCAAGCTGTATGAAGAGAACAAGGTCATTGCTGGATTTTCTCTCTTGAATCTACTTTTCAAACAGAATCGAAGTGGCTTGATCAAGAGTGTAATGGACAAACTCATAAATCTATACAATAATAAGAAGATCAAGCCCGTGGTTGATTCCTTATGGGCCTTGGAAGAGGTAGGAAGAAAATTTCTTTCTGCATTTCAAAATTTATAAAAATGCATACATTTCTAGATGTAAAGACATATGTGATGTGTTAAATTTATGCGTGTGCTTGTTTTTCAATTTGTATAAAATCTGCCTCTTGTAAATTTGTATAAAATACTTGCTTACTTACTTTTAAATCAACCGCTTACTTACGCTTAATCAACCGTTCCAGATGGAAACCGCTTACTTACTTACTTTTAAATTTGTATAAAATACTTGCCATTCAGAAAGCGCGTGATTCACTATTCACAGGTTTTTTAGTAACTATATTTGGAGTTTCAAATACTCTGTCCTACTTTGTTGAAAACACTGCTAAGTGTAGTTTCTGACTCTCAAAACTGTATAAGTGCATGGAACGTGGCTGGACTCCACGGCGTGGCTCCTGGAGCAGGTGCACTAAGGCATTCTCTGCAATTGTGCCTGCCCCTGCCAGATGATGTGACAAGGTGTGCGCTGTCTGCCAGTGCCACAGGAGCAGCATTCACCTCTACCACTAATTTTGACCAAATGGAACTGAAATATCAAACTGCTTAAGGGAAATTAGATGTTGGAGAAAGAGCAATTGGCTCAGGCTAAGGTCAGGCAGGACTAAATTGTTCTTCCTGGGAGGAAGGTCTGGAAGGAGAAGTGCTCTAAAAAGCTGTGTAAAATGGAAGCAAGATCAGGTTTTTGACCTATTTTGTTTTATTTGTCAAAAGACCTCCAAAATATTTAAAGAAGACTGACACAACGCCCCAGATAAGCATTTTGTAGTTTGTGCATGTACACATGTGCTTTTCCTGTACTGGTGAACAAGAAAAGGGTAAGTTAAACCAGTAAAAGTAGCCTAACATGTCTTGATCAAGAAGGAGAAGAGTAAGAGAGAAAAAAATGCACATTACAGGCTATTTTAATAGCCAACATGATAGGAATTTGTTGGGAGATTTTTGTTTGGTAACATTTAATACAACATTTGGCAGTAGCATGCAGCATTTCTACTGTTACATTATGAAATGTGTAAATACATCTGTTAGACTGCAGTCTAGAAAATTACAGCTCATTTATCAAGCCTGCTCACTTTTTGTGATTTATCTGGCAAATTACAAAGGAAATTACTAGCTACTATCTTCAGGAATGTAGCAGTGCTAGAGGTGTTGGTAATCGATTGCAAACTATTACTCTTCATTCTGGACATTATCTTTTATTGGTGGGATATATTTGTAGGTTTATAAATACCTCCAGATTCTCAGAATGAAGTTAATATGATACACAGAAAGATGTGTTCTGGCTGAGGACTAAATACAACCGCATTAGGAAATGTGTGTATATATTTTTAATTCTATTTGGCAGGTTTCTTGGTTTAAATCCATAGCTCCAGTCTCTCTCTGTCCTCAGAGGTTGACATTTGATTGCTTTTCACTTCCTATTGAATAATCTGATTTTCTTGAAACATCTACTTTTATTTGACTGCTGTCAGTCTTGTCATTAATATGACCAACTTCTGCCTGAGGAATTTCCCGACCCATGTGAGCTTTGAGAAGAAGCATGTTTAACTAGA
>JAUBOD010000974.1:1961874-1972817 GCA_032353885.1 Nothura maculosa | reverse complement strand
TCATGTAAGCATCCTTCTACCACAGCTAAATATTTAGTTTTTTTCAGCAGAGATAGAGATCTCCAGTAAACAAAAGGCATTAGGCCTTTCTCCTTTTAGGAGTAACTTTCTAAAATGAACATAGCTGTTCTATAATGTGGCAGTCAGTGCACTTACATATCCATGCAACAGTAGCCAAAGCAAAAGAAAATTATTAGTTTCCACAGCAAAGCCAAGTTTGCCTCTCATCAGCTAATCATATTGATGCCTGATGGAACCTGATAGAAGTCTCAGGAGCAGCAGTGTAAATTTCATCTCCTGATTTGGAGATTTTCATACTAATAAAGTTATTAGATCATCCTCATTACAAGAAAAGACAGAAAAAGACAGAAGTTTTGTACTTGCTTTATATAACTTTGCTGATACCACAAAAATTTAGTTAACACTATCTATATCAACTACAAAATGTTGAACTATAATCTTCTACCACGTAATGAATTGTGGATAATGATTATAATTAGGAAAGAGAGCTGAATGCTACATTTCAGGAGTTAGTGCATTCCACTGTTTGAGTCCTACTTGATATGCTTTAAGATTCAAAGTGACTGGATCATTGCAATCTGGGCCTAGCGTTCCTAAAGCCTGAAACACCAGTGACACGACTAGAATAACAAAACTATGGTATTTCTGGAAATGAGATGAACCTTTCCAAATGCAGTAGGTGTGTTGACGAAGAGCATATACATAGAGCAAAACTCTGTCAATAACCCAGCAATGGTAAAAGGACATGTAGGAAAGGAAAAATAAGCAAACCTGGCATCTTCTGCAGTCCTCCTTCTCAGTGCTCCACATCTGATCCCACATGTTCTCTTCTGGAGCTCCCTGTGACTGCTTCCTCTCCATCTCTTTCCAGCAGGTTCAGTGAAAGACTGCAGGGACAGTTGCTGTAAGGAAAACAATATTTTGTAAATCTTCTAAAAAAAGGAAGTTAGGTGGCTTACAGCACAACTAATATATTATATTTCAAAATATCCTCATGTAATAATTCCATTGCAAAACAGAAATTAATTACACTCTGGAAAACCAGTGAGTGGAAAGTAATGTCTTCCAGATCCTGCTTTAAGACCAATTTAGGATTCACCAAAAAACAAAGGAAACTTTTCCAAGGGCTGTGAAAGTTGGTCACGGGTGTACTCAGTAGCAGCAGCATGCAGGATGTAAAAGTCTGTTCCGATGCCATCTGATTATTAAGCTGACCTGATTTGGCTTTTGGCTCTTTCTTTTCCCTATAATTAATGAAAATTTCCCCCTCTTGCAATTTCAAAACTTAAAAGTTTATCATTTTCCAATATTAAAGAATACTGTGATTATCAGTTTCTCTTTGTCTAAGAATAGTGTGGAACTTCATCTTACTTTTCTGATAGTTTTGCATTGAACAAAATGCCCTGCAGCATTTTTGATTTTATGTGATGCAAAGTGAAAAATAATCATTAATCAAGATGAATGTTCTCACCTAATGAAAATGGCCCATATATTCCTTCATTTTATGCAAAACAAAATTACTCTCAGATTCAGTCATCTCTTAAAGTAATCCAGCTTTAATAGGATAACTGACATTTTTATATGGTACTGCATTTTAGTAATGATGACATTGCTCATTACAGATAATGATATAGATATTAAGATATTGATGTCAATACTGAGATTTCTGTATTATAGCTGGCTATGAGTAAATGAATGCAAAAAAATTTCATAGGGCAAACCAGTATATTATGGGCAAACCATCACTGAATTACAGAAGATTATATCAAAAGGAAGTTATGTAATTTAAGAGTTTTAAATGAACAACTGATTTTCAGCAGTTCTGATTTTACTGAATATACTCTCGTATTCGAAAGAGTTCAGATTTCAGATGTAGTACTAATGTGAATGCATTTGAAACTGTAGACCATAGGTATAAATTAATAAAGACATCACAGGCAGTTTGAGGTCTGTTCATATGCTTTTTATTTAACACAGTAAAAGTCATGTACAACTACATTCTCTACCATCACCAAAAAACACCTATATTCACAAGAAACTGAGTTTTATTCTATTGTATGTAATATTTATGACAGTTGGTACAGTACTTATGTACAGTCATGAGCTTTAACATCAGTTTAGAATTAGACATTTTCTCGCTTTGCCAGAAAAATAAATAAATAAACAAATACAGATGGAAAATATACTGCATAACTGTCAAATAGTGAGCAAAATAATTTCAAATATCTTTTCTCGCCCACATCATTGGCTTCAGTCTTATTGTAAACCAATAGAGCTCATACTGAGGATAAACATGAGTCATATCCTTTAACATTATAACTATATTATAATTCTCCTGTGGAGTTTTGTGCTTTTTTGTGTGTTCTTTTGTTTGATTCTTAAGGAGAATTTTAATGAAGGCAACATTGGTAACACCCAATGCTAGACTCTGGCTAAGAGGGCTTCTTGAGTAATGGAAAAATATAACATCTTCCTAGGAATAATTAGGTTCTCAGTCCTCGCAGAGCTCGTTTTGGAAACCAAAATGTTTCTGCGAAGGAGAAATGTTTTTTTATTTGGATTGTAAGAAACCAAGAGATTTGAGATTTACTTTGATGAGACTGAAGCATGTACTTAATTGTTACACTGGGTAGACTTTGTAGATCAGAATCTGCTGCTGTGAAAGATGACAGAGATTTTCTCAGACACAATAGTAATGTGCTCTTGTAATTTGGGATTTGGATACGAGCCCTCCCAGATGCTGGAAACGTTAGTGTCAAGACTTTTTATGATTACATCTCTACTGTCTAGAAGACTGCATGTATTATATTTTGTAATCAGTAAGTTTAGTTCCTGTGGTTTGGAGTAATTGACACAGCAATACTAGACTAGAGCATAATTTCATCTCAGTAGTAATATAATAAGACTTAAACTCCCTTCAGACAAGCAGACAGGGGGTGTATAGACATTTTTAAGTTTTTATCATTTCTTTTTAAGATCCCATATTGTGAAATAAATTGAAACAAGAAGAAGGGCCCTATTGCTACAGGAGAAGGAGGAGAGGCCAAAACATAGAAGGTTGATGAAAAAAGGAAAGTGCTGTCAGGCGAGCTGCAATGCTTTAAGCCTTTGGGTTTAGGGTCACAGTGAGAAATACTGAAAGAATCGCTGGTGCTGGTAAGCTGTGGAGAACTGTGTAGTAAAGCCACTGTAGAAATTAGTCTTTTGTGAAGATAAAATTCTTGAATAGAATTCTTTCTACCAAATGTTTTTGGTAGAAGGGAGAGCTAAACACTGAAGGTCAACTGAAGAGATGAGATCAGTAGCATATTTTGCCAAAGGGCAAAATACAAGCCATCAGGTTGGAGTACTGATTGAATAATAGAAATGGAGAAAGGACGTATCTTTTGTAAAGCCTTCTGTAGCTCTGCAGCTTCTTAAAACAAAGGACATTGTCTCTAGTGAGAAACATACCAAGAACTATCTCATTTTTATAAAATAAATTGTTTTGCTGCCAGTAAACCGAGATTTTAATAAACAGGCACTGATAAAGGCTTGGGAAAGAGCACAAAAGCAGCCGCATACAAGTTCTTGTTTTGTCTAACCCAAAAGGCACTTGGAAGAGCTTGTAGTCTGAACATGCAATTGTAAAATTACAAATAGCTTCCTTGTCAGTCACAGTTGCAAAACTGTAATAGCTGAAATTCGCTTTCGCCAACACACATGAGCACAATTGATGTATATAGGTTTAAGTCCTGGAGTGAGGCTCAGTGGTTAATATGAATAAAACAATTTAAATATCCATCTGTGTTCTTGCCTCAAACTTCAGTGGATCTGGAAGAGCTCAGTTGCACTATATTCCCTCATTTATTGCCTTTGGAGCCTAAGAATGTCACATAATGTCAGAACAGGGTTTCATCTATGCTAAAATGCAGCTTCTAACATGGCAAGAACTTTTGTTTAGAGAAAACATAAGAAACAGGACAGAGAGCAGGCATTTTACTCCTTAGGTATTTTAGAGCTAGTTTCCTATGTTTTTTCGGAGCTGAAGACCGAAAATAATAACACTCTGTCTACTGAGGTATTAGTCTTACTTAAAAAGCCACCTGACTACTCACACCTAACTAATGCTGCAGCCCTCAGCATTATTCCTGCAAACTGTGAACACTGCGTGCCATCTTCAAGAAAGATGCACTGCAAGGTATGCAGTTCAAATGATTTCTTGAAAGCCATTTAGCATTAATTAATTTAGCATGCAGCATTAAACCCATTAATAAAATCCATAAGCCTGGAATGAGAAGTGCTCTCCCTGTGAAGGTTTAATGCTGCCATGAATGGCAAAGTTTGTTGTGCCTGGAAACCTCAGGAACCTAGACCCTACATGCCTAGATGTTGCTCAGACAAGAGGCAAAATGCCTGCCACAACAGAGCTCTAGTCTAGGTATTTCATTTATAGTCTATATGCACACCAAAAGCTGGTAGAATTAGCACTGGTTCTTGATAAAGGCACATTGAAGATTCACTTCACAGTTTGTAAGCTGTTTTTCCTGAAGTGAGAGTGTTTGTGCCCATTTGCCCAGGGGCAGAGTTAACACAGGCACTGACTCAGAATACCTTGCAGCTTGCTAGCTCTCAGGGGCAATTCAGAATATGGTGCCAGAGAAATGATTCTTCTGTCTTTAAATAGTGCCCTGCAAGTGTCTAGACAGGCTATGTGAAGAGCTGGGGTTCTGGAAGTGTTTCAGGCTCTTGTACAGCTGTGAAACAGTATCACTCCAGAAAGGCGCACTCTGATATTTCACTCGTACATGAAGAGAATTCTCTGTTTGTCAGACTCCCACAGAGGAGTAACAGGCCAGCACTGCTGCTGCAGGGCTGTGCAGGGCAAACAACAACATTCACCTTCTACCGTCCAGGAATTATAATCAGAAAGGCTGTAATACACAAAGCAATACCCTTATAATGGAGACTGCATGTTTTGGGGCTGGAGGCAGGGGAGAATTTAATGACTGTAACTATTAGAACATGCCTATGTGAAAGAGCGCAAATGAGACATTTTTGTGGGTGAGCACACTGTTTTTCCAAATATTTGTGCTTGATGAGGCAAGATTTTTAAAACTGATGTCATGGAGCTTGATAGCCATTAATAAAATAAAGTGTCTTTTTTAAAATTATATTGATGTATGTTACAAACTTTAATTTGTTATAATAGTCTGTGTTGGGATACAGGAATCCACTGAACTCAACTTCATATGTGCATTCAGTTGAGGCAGGAGACATGCTGCATTTTAACCAAATACAAAAGGTCTGTCTCTCTTGTCCACAAAAGCCCCTTCACAGTCAAAAACACCTCCCTTATATAAGAGGTGCTGTTGTAGCCCACAATAAATTTTTATCAGAGAGGAATGTGAACCACAGCACAGGGACCACTTTGCGTTTGAATATCCCAAAATTCTGAGCATTTAGGGCCTCTCTGTGAGAAGGGTTGATTGTAGCTAACTATAGAGGGCATCACTGCTCAGAAGGAAGAAATGTAATACACGGTGGCCAGTTATGAGCTCCCCCACTCGTGGCTTTAATGTGTTTAAAATCTAGTATAAATCAGGACCACACTGTCTTAATTTCTACCAGCCATCCCAAAGAGTTGCTGAGAGCCTTCAGGAACACAATAGGAACTGGACATGTGATGTAAGATACCCTATGGTCACTGGGTTCAAGGAGCTTTCCAACTTTAATATGATAGTTCTGTACTTCTTCCCCATAGCTCTGTGCTGATTTTCAGATTGACTAATCCCAATGTAGAACTTGTGTTGTGCTATTGTCTAGACAGACTGTGGTGGAAGATCTGAGTTAAGGAATCTTTGAAAGTAATAAGGTAATTATTTACTGTATTAATTCATAAACATAAAAAAGTTCTTTTTTCCCTTTTCTCCAAGCTTATGTTAGTAATAGCTGATAATGAGATAGGTTGTGTTGTGTCAGTTTGCAGGTTAGACAACAATTAGCTTATTCTTGCTCTGTGCAGGATTTTCCAAGGTAATGCATATAGCCTCACTGAGATATTCTTTCTATACCACTTCATTGGCAACCAAAATGCCAGGCTCGAGCTGTCAGGCACTGAATGCCCTCTGCGCTGTCCTAACTGGCTGGATTTCTCTATGTCGGCAGATCAAATTTCAAGATCTTGAAAAAAAAAGTAGGAAAGTTTCCACCAAATTGATGCTCCAGACCCACCATCTAGTAGTTCTAAATGCTTAATTTTTCATTGGTTCTATCTTTTTTACACTTTATTCCAATTGACTTGATAAGTAAAAGCTGGCAAGATTTGTCTCAGTCATTGTATAATTACAAGGCTTTAAGTCTCTTTTTTTCTTTGAATTTTACTCATACAAACACAAATGCTCACTGACGTCAGCAGGAGCTTAAAGGAATAAGGAAAAACAGCACAGTTCTGCAGATGTAGCTCTCCATCTAAAAGATACATAACTTAATAGATATCTTCAGTAGCCAAGGGAGGACTCCAAGAGTCAGAATGTGCCGGTAGCGTCAGTTTTTATTCCTTTGACGTTTTTCTCATCTCGGGTCTGGTTTCAGCCTTGCTTCCATGGCAACATGCAGTGAGGCTAAAAGGTATTCCAGAGAAAAGGTCTCTCCTCAGTGACAGGCAGCAGAAGGGAGTCAAGGCCAGAGCTGCTCTTTGCAGCTGTGAATAATAGTGGAGGAACAAAAGGGATTTTAAAATTACTTTCTATGTGTGGGTATACCTGCAAAATTGTTGGTGGACAAAGTTCAGCATAACAGAGCATAAAACAGGCAAGTCAGAAAAAATCATTTTGGGCTTCAGAGAGATACTAGCAGGATGATGTTAGCTTCATGGTAAGGAACTGGACTTCATCACTCAAGGTATCTTCCTGCTCCTGTGTCTGAAATTCTGTAAAATTCTGGGCTAAAAATCATTGCTAAGTACATTAACTTCTTAACACTTTATCAGTAAATTTTGTTTGTATTTGTGTTTTCCTATGTTTCTTTTTTGGTAGGTGTTTGTGTAAATAGCAGTCCGTCTAGGACTGTGTCACAGCCCGGCTATGTGCAAGGAGCCCAAGGGCACATGCAGCTTGAAGGGAAGACTTCTGCTCTTTACATCCTGTGCCCTAACACAGGCTGCATCTGCGGGTAACAAGGAAACAGTTCACTTCAGAGCTGCTAGACAAGAGGAAAAGCTATTGTCCTCAGTTTCATGAATTTTCTCCTTTCCACATACACTCAAAACTAAACAGATATAATCCATAAGACAGAAACTACATGTAATTTTTCCTTGTATGAAGTGCCACTTTCAGTATTAAAGGTCATATATGCCATTGATGAGAAAGCAAAATGTTCTCCTGGTCTGAGAAGAGTATCTGAAATTATAAAATACAACTCACAATTCATCTTAGAAAGAACATAGCTTCGTTATAGGCCACAGCAGCGAGTCTAATAATGAAAACCCTGTTGCCTTATGGCACTAATAAAAGCTGGGGTATTAAAGCTTTGCTTACAAGGTATCTCAGCTAGAAGAGACTATTCAGCAGGCATCTTTTTCTTCATTACTGCATACAAATGATGCCTAAATAAATGTTATTGATATTATTAGTGTTTGTAATTCAAATGGAGATAGCTCAGGGCTCGCTGAAACAGTAGCTGTTATTAACAGCAGCAAGAGAGAACCAACCTTAGAATGAAAAACGAGATTTTATTCAGACTGTTTTTCCATAAATTAGCACAGGATCTGTATCATTATCCGTGGCACTCGGGTTGCCGGAGTAACCCTGCCCAGGCAGCGGGTCTGCGCGGAACGCAGGGTCTGTCACCATGGAGACACCGGCCGAGGGCCTGCGGACACAGGGCGCCTGCTCCGGGCTGGGCAGGATCAAGGCCTTGCCTGTTCCATGGGGGGAAGGTGCTCACAGACACCTCTCTCTGTCAGTGAGACCCCGCACCATGGGCTGCAGGAGCCAGACCTGAGCTCTGTGCTGTGTTAGCTGCATAGGAGGGATCAGGGAGAGCGTACTGGGAGAAAATGCACTTGTCTTCCCAGTGACAATTCAGGATGTCTGCATGGAAAGCGCTTTTTCCACTGGGATTGCAGGAGTGGTCAGCAAGCACTGCCCTCTGAGAAAACAGTATTTAAAGGGTAATGCTCAGTTACAGAATGCAGATCCAATCGACTAAACACAGTGTCTCTCTTTCAGCTGCTATCCTCTCCACATCAATTTTTAATTTTAAACTGTATGATGACTCTTATAATTTTAAACTTTTTTGCAATTCTTCTCTGTATAAAAATAAGTTAAAGGAGACACATTATTACAACTTAGTTTTAAAGAAAGTCTAATATGATGGTAGATAAACACATTAAATAGCATTCTGAAAATTTCCAATTTTGGGCTAATAGCCTTAGTTTGATTTGGACAGGATTTCAAGCTGGGTAAAATAATTCTGTTGTTTATGTTATTAAGGAGTACGCTAAGAGACAACCTGGTGATCTTGGAGTGGACTCAACATAGCTGGCAAACTTTGTACTTCCAAAGTCATGAAACTTATTTTAGAGTATTCTCTTACTGCTAACACAGAGGCATTTCTGCCCTTCTCCTCCTACCAGGATCTCCTGACAGTAATTGCTGCTCTTCTCAGTCTACTACACAATACAGATGGACAAAAGTGGCTGTAATCCAAGAGTAGGTTTGAGATCCCAACCATAACATCCCCTCAGGAAAATACACTTGAATAAGCTCTCTCACAGCAGGCTCTCTTTGCTGCCTTTGTGATTTCTTTTTTCCTGTGTTTGTATTAAGACTTCTTTGAAGAATTGTTTGGCTACTGGTAGCACAATACTTCTTTAAGTGTTCAGGTGTGTATTAATAGTTTAAAATTTGCTAAAGCCAGTTATTGCTAGAAAAAAATCCTATAATGCCAGCACAATGAAATGCTTGTTCTGTGCATTTTATATTCATTGTCTCTCTGCTTGGGTCCAGCATAGTGGTATAAGCACCAGAAAGAGAGCGTGTGGAAGGCTAAGAAAACATGTATCACTTGGGGAGTTGGGATGGAAAAGAATTTTGAATATTTATCATAGGGTATGGTAGGCATGACTTGTACAGGTGGTTTTTGTCTTTTGAGACCATAGTTTTTGTGTCAGGGATGACTACATTATCAAATAGGTTTTAATTTCCAGATTTATTGGCTTTGCTAAAGAGTATCTGAATGTGGGGATGTGATATAAAATGGTGTTCCCTAAAGCAGCTGCAAACGGTTCCAATCTGGGTTAGAAAGTTGCCTGTGTTTTTTATCGTTTTTTATTAGATTGAACAAATACAGGAAGATAATTATGCTCAGGAGTGTATTTAAAAAAAAAACAGAATGTCAAACTAAAATATGTGTTGATGCAAAAGTGTGCTTGAGGGAAAAGGCAAACTCAGGATTGATTTTATTGCTCCTTCACTATTAATCGGTGTCCTCTGCTGCTGCCCAGGAGGGCCTATGCTGGATTCATCAGGCATTGTTCAGCTGTGCAGCATTCCTGGGTTTATCTTAATTTTCAGCAGTGGGTTTGACGTCCATATGCATCACTTACTATCATTTAAACCTGTGTCTCAATCTTTTCTCCAGTGCAGGGTCATCCATCATTCTCACTGGTAACATATCAGCCCTAAGCACAAACTTAACATGTTAAGCTCTGTAACACGCTCAGAGAAAGGCAGACCATACTCAGCACTTAAGTATTCAAATTAAGAAATAAATGTTTTGTATGATCTGTACTGAATAACTTCAGTCAACCTTGCATGGTGAAGAAGGCTTTTCTCTGCTGTGTAAGAAGGAATGTTTTACATATTCAAGCCCCTTGAGAAGTAAGTAGTTGCAGTCTTAGTTGAATGGACACCGACTGTTAGCAGGCATAAACTGAAAAATTCCACATTTATGCAATATCTCATGGTCTCTTAATTCAGACACAGAATAATGAATGGCATTGCATTAGTGCGGAATTTGACCAACTGGGTAAGCAAGTTGCAAGGTATATTAAAACATACACATGTTGTATGAGCCCTTCAAACTTCTCTTCATACAGTATTAGCTCCATCTGGATCTCATAGCCACTTTTATTGTTATAAATGTTATTGTTCTTTTTGGCCTCTGCCTGCTGTTTGCATTTGCAGGCTGCTTGCGAGCATCCTGGAAGCAACACCTGAACCTTTCTCCAGAGTCTTAAACTTGATAGTGTACAGGTGAAAAATGCAGGAAAAGTACATTTTCTGAAAATTGCCTTGCTAAGTGTGATATGGTACAGATTAAAATAAATACTGCATGCCTTACTTTCCACATGATGCTTCTGGTAATACATTTCAATGGACAGGCACATCTGTCTGATAATTCCATCAATTCTGTCCTAGGCCATATTATAGACATCTAAAAGCTTAATTTGGCTAATAGCTAAAAAATAATATAGTTACTGCTTCTTCAGAGTCTTTGTTGGATATTCTTAAGGTAATATTGACTGTATTACAAGAGAAATTATTAGTATTATTGTAAGTATTTTTAGTATAATTAAGTATAAAGCTGTAAGCAAACGTCATAAAAGTTACTGCGATTTTGTGGGCTGCATTAACAGGTCAACCTTCCAGTCTTCAGTGAGATTCATAAGATTTTTTTCCGAGGTTAATTTGCAATGATGTCTTAAGTTGGGAAGTAATTTAGAATTTCAGTCTTTTTTTCTTTTGTTCTAACAGATTTTAAGTCTGGTATTTACTAATTTAGGGAATCACTTGGCAGAATTAAGGCTGTAATACTGCATTCACTGCTGCCAGCTTTCAAAATAAGGCTGACAGATGGTAAAGACATTTTGCACCGAATATCCATTAAATTAAATTGGAAGCTGAGAGCCTTATTCTTTTAGTGTCTTTAGAAATCCA
>JAUBOD010000974.1:1938142-1950885 GCA_032353885.1 Nothura maculosa | reverse complement strand
GGCTGGCCCTGCCAAACGGCCACGCCGCTGGTGACCTGCTGTGAACCGGGGCTCTGTGGGGCTCCGGGCTCCTCTGCCAGCCTTTGCCTGCACTCCGGAACCTGCTCGGAGCCTGGCAGGCTGATATGGGCAAAATAAGAGATTTAAAGGCAGCATTAAATGCCTCTGATGTTCTCAGTCTATATCCTGGAAGGAAAAAAAGTAGCACACCTTACAGGAGGAAAAGGAGCACAACAGGTAATTTCTATTTAGAAAAGAGAAAGAGAGAGACTCATTCTCACACAGCCTGTTTGCAATAAAACTAGAATCCCCTCTTGCTCTAAAAGACAGGAGCACGAACACTTGTAAATAATGAATTTCATTTGAAAAGAGCAAATTAGCACAACAAGAAAACAGTTCTAAAACTAACTGCTTGCATAAACGCTAAGTATCGTAGAGTATTCACAGAACCTCACATACCATGAGACTAGCCCTTCCCTCTTCCTAACACACAACTTCGTTTGTACACATTTCCCTAAAATAACTTTGGTTTTGGGATTTCAGCCATAATCCTGTCTCATACCTGTTGGACTGAGATCAAATCCTTAAGAAAGGGTTTGCAAGGCTTTTCAAAGCTAAGAACCCAAACACACAGTAATTTTCCAAGCACGATGTAACGAGTGATCAGTAGAATTTGCAAAATGTGTTACATTTAATTAAAACAAAAAGGAAATAGTGGACCCCACGTTTATCACCCCAGATAACCATAAACTGACGCTCAGAAAGTAATGATGGGAAGCTACCTACTTCTGTTGGCTATATGGTTTTTTTACAAGTCTGTGATTTGTACCACTTGAAATTCCTCAGCCTTACAATAGCCCCAACTGGCTTTCAATTTCTCTTTATATTTGGAGTACAAAAGGGACAGAGTAACCAAAACCCAAGTTCTTCTTTCAAGTCCTATGACGAGCTGAGTTTTCCACAACGAAAATGCAGAAAGCTTGCTGTGGGTTCAATAAGGGATTCAGTAAAACCCATCAGTGGCACTTTCACCAAACATGTCCCAACAAAATTAGCTCCAAAGCCTGGAGAGGGCTGTAGACCTCAGAAAACCAGAGCTAACCTAATGGTAGTATCTGAGGAGTTTGCTTTTCTATAGCGAGGCATCAACTTTCTTAAAGGGTATTTTTTTTTTTACAAGTCATGTTTTATTTTTAGCTCTACTAACTCAGAAGATAAGTGATCTTCTTATTCCACACAGCATAAAATGACTTCTTCAGCCAGACCTATTTCAGGATCTCAGCCTGGCACCCAGTCCTGTCTCACACTGACTTCTCACACTCTGTGCCCAGTTGCATGTTGTTTCCACAAACCCAGTGACGGCCGAGAATGCAGAGGAAAAAACAGCTTTATAAAGAGTTTTTCTGAGACAGTTTACAGAGCATATAAAGATGGAACTGTCTCTGAAGGGAATAGACTTTTTACCTTAAAGAGCCAAAAAGAACCTTTCAACAAAGGCTGCTTATGCTCTGAATGGGTCAGTTGTCTGAAAGCAAAAGCAATGAGATGAAGAGACGGAGCTGTAAACCAGCAACTATGGCTGTTGCAAGATGTTTCTTATCAAACTAAGCACCTCTAGAGTATTGAAGATTTTGTCAATATGCAGACATGTCTACTGTATTGCTATAAAAAACAAAAGTGCTATCCCATTCTAATCCAGTTGCAGCTATAACAGCATTAAATTATTAATATCTGTATAATATGTTCCAATATAGGAAGAGGAATAATGCATCCCAAGAAAATTTACTTCTATACACATCTAACTATTCAGTCTTTAGACTATAATAGTGTTACTCTAGTAGTAAAATAAAAATCACAACTCTAAATGACATTATAATGCTGATTTCAAACAACACATAAACTAAGTTATTTACTTCAGCAAGGCTCTAGGCCTTTCACTAGGTCACATTTCCTCCTATCTCACAGTAGCAGGAAGAAATTACCTATCCTCAGCAACATATCTCGAGTTTTCTTTGCCAGTCCTGCCCACAGGATACATGTAAGAAATTAAACTTTCTTCCTCAATTGCTTTGCAGTTACCATAAGTAAAAGTGGTCTATCTTTCTCAGGCACTCTGGGCAAATGCTAGATGAGCCATCCCCTAGCAGTTTCTTACAGCAGCTGCAAGGACAACTTTGTGATTCAGGTTTCAAGACTGAAATCCAGCTGTGCCAGTAGCAGACTGCCAAAATTCTCCAAGACTACTTAATGAGCACTGCTTTGGGTGGAGCTTTAAAAACAGGACATCAGTCTGTTCTTAAAAGGACATTACACGACACACTCCAAAAAAATACAGCTTTCACTTGGGCTTTTGGCTGAGACCTTTCAGAACACCAAATCTGTTTTCTTTATTCCTCCTCAGATTTCTCTATTTCTAGTGAGTTGTGTGCTTGTGTAGGTGGAAGGCAAACATTTTTCTGTCAGACGCACATCAGAGAATGAAAAGAAAGCCTGTGTCAGAAAACTTATGTTCCTAAGAAGAGGAACAAATAAATTAGGGTGCTGAGTCCTTAAACAGGGCCCACTAAAATGTTCATTCACCCTGGCTGCATGTCCTGCAGCTGGGACAGTTAAGCCCCAAGAGAAACAGCTCCAGCAGGACCATGGTTTACAGCCTGTCTTAACTGAGGTAACCTCAAATCAGCACTAGTTTCATATGTAGGCTATAAATTGCAGTGGTTCAGCCTCTCAGGAGGAACCAAGTGTAAAACTTAACTGCAGGCATTTATTGATTCTGCTGTCTCTCCTTAATTAACTTACATTGATGTCCCAATATCACTGGGATAAAATATAGATCGACTCTGAAGCTCTGATTAGTTCTAAATGTTCTAAATGACAGATCAAATCTTGAACTAGTTTCCCTGCAAAAATGCTTGTTTTCCTCTCAGAAAGCTCACATTTCAGCTCTGGAGTGCTAGGTAGAAAGGCAGCTCTCTCCATAGGTAAATATGTACTGAAACCTGTTGGCTGCATTTAATGAGTGGCGAGTTGAAGATTTTGGTGGATAAGACTCTCCCTGATGTCCCATGTTCTCTAACAGTTTTGAGGACTCACAACTTAGCATTACTGATCCAGACGTTTCCCTATATAATGTATATATTTCAATACTTTGATGAGGAACCCCTGAAACTACGTTTCATCACATAAGGATGCATATATTAATTAATGATTAAAAGAGGTTTATTGGAACTAGGAGCAAGTAGCATCCAGCTGGTTGCTTGAAGGTACATGAAACAGATGCCACAGTTGCGCTTTTACATTCTGAGTAGTGAAGTGGTTTCGAAGTGTATGTAGGGGTTGGAAATGGCAAGTATGCATCCAGGAAGTAAAACAGAATGTTCCTAAATCTCAGCTTTCATTCAATAAAGTAGTAAGTCCTTGCTCTTACAGTTCCAGAAAAACCTGGAATCTCTGATACAAACACAGAGAGCTCTCCAGTGTCCCAAGACACAGTCCTGCTTTGAATGTCCTGAGCTTCCCTGAGAGCAGCATCGTTCCTCTGACCCTTGGGATCAGGACTCTGTGGAGGAAGCAACCTTCAGTCTCTCTAACAGTCTCTTCAGACTCTGCTGATAAGTATACTTAGTCAAAAATACGACTGCTAAGTGAAAAACGCTATCTACTAAGAATTATTAACTCCTTATAGATTAATAAATGACTCAACACATGTATCTATAAGGTACATATACTCCATGTGCATGCACATGTGTGTGTGAATTTTTAGAAACTCAAAGCATGTATTTAACGGCCTGCTGCCATTGAACTCACGGATGATATTCTTTTTGTTTCAATGTAAATAAAATCATTGCCATTGCTTACATTTAACTAGCTTGGAAGAGATCCATGCTGAAGGAAAACATCACTGCAAAATCCGGTGAGTGCCCTGCTTCAACACTGCCATTGCACAGAGCATTTTGAGCATCTGTCTGCTTGTCCAATCCTTTCAGCCTCAGAGATAAAGCATTACCTTTGAAGAAATGGCTTTCATTAATGGCAATCAGGGCTCTGCTCAGTGCTGGTATTTCCTCCACAAAAGCAACCTGTCTCAGCTGAACTCGGCAAGGAAATAAGAATTTCAGATGAGACGTGAGAACAAGGGGCTACCTTATGCTGAGCCAGTTAAGTATTAAACACATTTCGTAAGCAAGGAGTACAGCCAACCCTATCACTACAGTTTTATAAAACTGACCTCAGTCAGTTCCTACCGAGGTGTGTCTATGCGACTTGCTCTCATAGCCACTAAAGGGAAGTTCTTGAAGTTTCTTTTTCTTTGAAGGAGACATGGCACAAACTGGATTTAGGATTTTTCTCCTCATATGCATCCTACTGCTGGATCAGACTACGAGCCAGGCTTCAAAGTTCAAAGCCAGGAAGCACAGCAAACGTAGAGTGAAAGGTACTGGGCATTAACTGGGAGGAGGGAGAGAATCTTATGGACTTTATGGAGCTTACTGTGTATTTAAATAATATGATACAAATGCTTATTAACATAGGAAAGTTATGTCTGTCTTTAAAATATTTTTATGAGGGTTGGCTAAGCCAAGAATAATGTGACAAAATGAGTTATATAAATAGAGCTTGCATATATCTTGCTCTGTAATGCTTCTTCAACTTTGTTGACATAATTTAGGACTCACAGGTATAGCTTAGAGAGGATTCTGGCCAATGATTCTTAGTTATTTAGTATGTACTTACTAAGGTCAGCAAAATGGAAATTCAAGTACACATGGTGGAAAAGAACAGAATAAAACATTAAATCTTCATGGATTATTGTACTATTTGCCAATTTTAATAGAATGTCTGCCTAATAGTTGTGTAATATAATTTTACCTTGGTGAGAAGCACGGTGAAATGTCAAGTCAAACTAATTAAAAAGAATTAGTAGAAAAAGAAAAAGAATAAATTCCACAGGCAAAACTCACTGAGAAAAAATATATATAAAAAAGTGAATGATGTTTGGAAGTATCTGTGCACTTAATTTAAAAGCTTATATCTAACAAAAAAAGAGTAGGATGGAGGTTATACTGCTGCCAAATATTTAAACTCCTAGTCAATGAAAAAATGCAGCTTTGATATAACCATTTTACAAGATGATTTTGCTACTCCAGAGCTATGCAGTTGTATATATTTATTTCTTCTTTCGGATCTCTCTAGCTTGAATCTCTTTTAGCTTGGTGTCCTAAGTATATTATTGCATATTTGTGGTATTCACATATTTGTCTGTCAATCTTTCACTAATGACATTCAAGTTTTTCAAGATCTTGTGAAATTTAGGATGTGGGTAGAGAAATGAGAACTGCATTTGTGTCCCATTATGAAAAATGTTATACCATAAGCTCACCTGTTTTGTTTCTTATTTTGAATATCCTATCTGTCCAGATCGACAGTTAAAGCTCCAGATTAACTATCCAAATCCTACTGTAACTGGATGATTAGATGGTGTAACATGGATATAAAGGAACTTTGTTGTTGTTGTTGATATTGCTTCGTCAGTTCAACTATTTGTGAAAGATTTGTGCTTGTTACTGTGGCTCCTGGAAGCTCTGATTACTGCTGCAATCAACTTGCATTCTTGTGCAATGGAAACTTGCCTGGTAGTAGTTTGATGGTAGTGGGTTACTACAATTATTGAGAAAAAGAAATTTAGGATGACATGAAAGGACTTCATATGTGCAAATGAGCACATTTATTGGCCCTCTATTTTGTTGGTGCTTTTTTTGCCAGGAAAGAGTGACTCGGGTGGATCTGGGTGACTCAAGCAGCGATCTTGTGTGAGCCTTGCAGGCCCCTCCACGCTGGCGGAGCGGGGCAGCCTCCTCCAGCACCTCCCTTCAGAGCAGAGCTCAGCAAGCTTCTCTGTCCCTCCATACCGCGAAACCACAGCACGTGTGTGTGGAACTTGTATGCTCCCCAAATCAGCATTTCCTTGAATATTCAAAACTTGCATCCTGCAAGTTTATCAGGCTTCCTGGAAAAATAGGGAGAAAGCACCTCTTTCACCTTTGTTGTTTAAATCTCATCTTCAGTTAAACCATATCACAGTAGATGTTTGAAAAATATGGTTTCCTGATGCTGCTAATTGCTATTTAGTATGTCAGTATCCAACTTACAGCAAAATTTGACTATTTACTTTTGAATCTGTGCACTGTTGGTGCCGAAATTAAAACTTCCATTGAGGAAAATGCTTTATTTTGGAATATATCTCAACAACACAGAAAATCATGATATTTTGAAAAAGCTTTTGACATAAAAAGTTTAATTCTGCTCACCTGCTCATCACTGTGTGTCTTTTATTTAAGAAAAGGATGACCTAAGGACCCAGATTGACAAGCTCTGGCGAGAGGTAAATGCTCTGAAGGAAATGCAGGCGCTTCAGACAGGTAAATCAGCTTACACCGAATCACCGCCTTCCCTCTCTCCCATTCCTTGCTCTCCCCCATCTCTTTGATGGGGACTTGTGGGGCTCTGAGGGATACATATCCCTAAGAACATGGTATGCCAAGGCTGTAAAGAGGAGAAACGTGCTGAAGAAAGTGAAATCAAGTGGGATGCATTTGGATGATCTAATGGTATACAAGTGATTGGTATACAAGTGATGATTCTTCTCTGGAGCAAGAACTACTTTTGACTTTTCTATGCACAGCCCTATGCTGTGATTCTCATGCATTTTAGGTTTAATTAGACAAAAGACTACATGAGGAATGTTGGGATTCTGAGTACAGAGAATTAACATGTTAAGTCTCCAGCTTGGGTAAAAACATGGGCTAAACACGTAGACAAAACATTTGCGAAGAAGACTGAGAATACCTGGAGAAGACAGCCTAAAATAGGATGTATGATTTGGTACACTCAAAAATAAATGTTGCCATAAAACTTGAAAGTAGCATTCACTGTGATTTAAGAAATATCATGAATAAATATGCAGAGTCCTTTAAGTATTTAAATAGCCAGGCTGATTTTTTCCAAGCAAAATAAAAAGAGTAAATATACATGCACCTACCAGGCAGCTCTGTTTTTACACAGCTGTCAACACAAAAGATGTCAATTAAACATATACAAGAAGACATTCCAAAGGAAATGACATCATTCACATTAAACAGAACATATTTTGCTTACGGATGGTAATATCTTGGTTATTCTGTTTTATGCTTTAAGTTACACAGAGCTTTTTGAGCTACAGAAAATATTTATCTTTTAAATTAAAAAGTCATACTTACAAAATTTCTTATAAGAGGAAGCCTATGCTAGACAAGAGGCTTTTGTTTAAAAGTAGTTCTTGTACCGCTTCCAGGGGGAGCTTGAGAGTAATCATGCAGTGGCTTAGAAAGGAAACCAAAGCCTGGGGAATTTCTATCCTCAAAACTTATTTTGAGCTGTAGTCTAAATCCAGAACCTATGCTGTTCAACTGGATTGCAAATTTCGCAAAAGAGAGCTATCATCCTCTAGCTCTGACTACTTGCATTTATTAATGGCCTCATGAAACTTCAAGAAGTAACCATTTTTTTTCTAAAGTTACTTCGAAACATATATATTATAATCTGTTTGGTTTTGTCTGAATTCCCATGTCTTCTTTCTATATATTGTGAAATACTATTGTGAAATGAATGTATTCTGCCACTTAGCAATGTGCACTTTTCCCTAAAACAAAAACAAATCACAAATATCATTAATACTGCATCACTGAGGAAGGTTAAGTCTTTCTGATCTACTCTATGAATATAAAATATGTTAAAGGATTTGAAATTCAGCAAATATGTTCATTACTTTTCTTTGGCTTTTGCCAACTTTAGCAACTGCAAAGGATGAAAAAGACAAGCCCCATAATAAAATGATAATCTTCACAATGTAGCTGAAGAACACAATGTAGATGTGGAAATACTACAGAACTGAAACATAAGGAGTATGCTCCACAGTGCATTTCCATATCCTGTTAATCGAATGATTACTTTTTTTATAGAGAGCAGATGACAGGAATTAGAAACAGATTACAGAAACATCAGGACACAAGATGTCTATATTGTTTCACAACGTACTTGTTATATAAGTACAAGATGAATTTCAGCAATAAATGAAACAAGCTGGAAGCAGTCAGACCCAGGATTCTAAATATAGGTGTTAGAATACAGTTTATTTCAGCCCTTTTCTACCTTCACAGACTCAGAAGGAACACTCCTTCAAGGAGTGCTCTCTTCTTGCTCATATTTTTCTAAAGATTTTCTAGTATTGGAGGAGCAGGAAAGCAAAGCTGAAAGATTCATTCCTATCTGTGTACCCACACAGCCTGACAAAGGCGATTCCAACTGCACAGCAGACTCCAAAGTTACGTTCTAGTTCATTGTACTTTACATCAAAACTTCCCTGATATTTTCCAGCAGATAAAACTAAGCACAGGGAAAGGACTTGGACAGGGACATGCTGGTGTACCTGTGGTTACCGCATGTGGTTGTAAAACTAAAAGCAAACAGATTTATAAATGCAAATGTTTAGATTATTCGGTTCAGATTGTCACGTAGGATCAGTAATGAGTGTACTCGTGCTTTTTTAAAAGAGTTCACTTAAATTACTTTACTTCATTTGAACATGGATTTGGAAGGGAAATATTTTGCTCAAAATTCTAGAAATGAAGAAATAAAGATGTAAATGCACACTCTTCTGCAAGTGGCAATATATGTTTATCAATTGTCAAGACATAAAACTGCATTATGAATTTTCTTAACACTATTTTTCTGGTGAGCAGGATACATTTAAAATAATATTTTCATGTGTTCTGTCCTTCACTTATCTGCAGGGAGCTAGCAGAAGCTTATGCATAACACTTTGGCACTTAAGTATCATAAATATGGAAAGACCTTCAGATCTATCTCCTTACTGTAAAGCCAAATATGATTTCCTGATGACTAACATCTGCCAAAAGTACAAACATCCTTTCCTCATCCACTCCACTGGTTGTAAGAGGCAGATGAAGTAAGGTACCTGTGTGAAAGCAGAGGTTTTTTTCCAAAAGAAAAAAACAAAAGAAGTCATAAGATATACCAATACCAGATCTGAGTTACTGATTGGCAGAATAAAAAGGGCAGAATAAGAAAATTCATCAGAAAACTAAATTGCTGGAAGGAACCTGAGGCTTGAGATCATGCCTCAGGTTCACTAACCATAAACACAGGAAAGATTTTCCAAAGCCCTTGGTGCTGTTAAGCCCACAGCCACGTCTATCCCTCTGTGAAGCAGCCATAAGAACAAGGTGCTGGGCGCCCGGCCACCCTCCTACCCAAGGGTGCTTTGCAGAGTGTCCCAGAGGTGCTAACGCACCCGCTGTGCACAAGCTCCTGCACCAACAGCATGAGTGGCACTGCCTGCCTCCACCACTAGGGACAGTATCAACAGAGCTATTCATTTGCCTGCTTAAACCTCAGCATATCTTTAGAAAATTACCTTTTCTTAGGAAATATTACTTAAAGCCAAAGCTTTCACTAAACATGCAAACTGTTATCTGTTTGCAGTGTGTCTTCGTGGGACCAAGGCCCATAAGAAGTGCTACCTTGTGTCTGAAGGCAGCAAACATTTCCATGAAGCCAACGAAGACTGCATAGCCAAGGGAGGGACACTGGCTATCCCAAGGAACAGTGATGAAACAAATATTCTTCGAGACTATGGCAAGAAAAGCATGCCAGGAGTGTCTGAGTTTTGGTTGGGTGTCAATGACATGATAAATGAAGGGAAATTTGTTGATGTCAATGGCATGGTTCTACAGTACTTCAACTGGGATCGCTCCCAACCAAATGGGGGGAAGCGGGAGAACTGTGTCTTTTTTTCTCAGTCATCACAAGGCAAGTGGGTGGATGAAGTCTGCCGTACTGCCAAAAGATATATTTGTGAATTTCTGATCCCATAATTCCATATACAAACTCTTATGACCATGTTATGGGTCATAAACACGCAGTTTTGTGTGTTGCTCTTTCCACTTAGACAGTGGTGAGTTAAAAATATCCATCTTCTCCATTGTACTCAAGCTTCCTTGAGACTGAAAGTTTCTTTATTAATTTATTTTCTATTCAGATGCTTAAAAGGTTATATTTAGTGTGCGCCCTCACATGTACAGGAATATATATTATATTTTGATCTATATTGCATCCTAGTTTGCCATATTCTCTCAGCCTGATGTTCGGGTTGCTGGAGTTTACCTTCTAGTTCTGCACTCTGTATCTCCTTGGTAGGATAGTGTTTGCTTGATCTGTGGGCTCTCGGGAATCTATTGGAAATTTGCAGATTGCTGAACAATGGCAAGTGCCAACACAAGGCCTGGGGACTCCAGGACCCCTGGGAATTCTAGGGTTTTACTTCAGATCTTAAAAAGACCTTCTGGGTTATGTGAGCTCCTGCAAAAAAATGATCATCATCCTATAGAGTTTAACAGGATGGATCTGTGATCAAAAATTTTACCTATGGTTTAAGAATGAAAAACCTGATATCTGATGTAAAATTGTTAAAATTGTAAAATTGTGAAAATCTGATGTAAAATTGTTAAAATACTGGAGTTAAAAAATGATACACCAAGGGAGGAACCAAGAGCTTTAAAATATAAGTTAGTCTAAACGTGATCACTTCTAACTAGATTGTCTCAATATCAACTATACACTATTGAAAGCCATGTGGACTGTTCCCACAGAAGGACCCCAGCGGGACTAAACCCTCCCTCTCCTGCATGGTACCCGCTGTGCGCAGCAAGAAAAGCCCCTGTGCCCAGCAGGGGCAGGCAGAGGCTGGGGAGCAGCGCCCCGCTGAGCCACAGCTGCGGGGACAGCGACGCCCGCCCCCCGTTTGGGCACATTCCCCTCTCCCCAGCTGCAGGAAGCACTTCCACGGGAGGAGCAGGGGAGCAGGTCACACCAGCACTTGCTGCCCACCTGCAAATTTCCAATCTAACATGTAACATTGGAAAGTAAAATATGCTGTTATTTTTGTTGCTTTTAACTTTACAACACTGGTTTGCCTTCATGTTATAAATTGCATTTTCTTTCTTGTGTAATGGAATTCAGTTAACTAATTATATTTAGCTCTAATTTTTCTCTCTTGATTGTGCAGGGTATCTTTAAACTGTGCAATAAATTTGCAATTGCTGGTATTTAAGTGTAGTAGCATTTCTGACAGCTTGAGCATCCATGTGAGGACCATTCTTTGCTAGTGCTTCTCTTAAAGGCGACTAAGATTACTGTACTTCTATATTGTAAGGCAAAATTCAGACCCCATTTTGTGCAAGTGGTGTATGCAGTGCAACCATTCTATGTATTGTATTATGTGTTGTAATTCATACAATTTCCCAACACATTATGAATTTCTAAAACAGGTCTGATTCGAAATTCTTTTACCTATCTCCTCGAGTTAACATAAAGGAGCAAAAAGAAGTCCCTAAACATATCCAACTTTCACTCAAAATCTACCAACTGTTACTAAGATTGACACTCCTTTTATCTACATTTTACCATAAGCAGATCCCTAGAGCTACAGATCACCAGAAATTCAAGAACCAAGTTCTGAGTATTCCTCATTTCTGCAATGGTTGCACAAAGATGCACACGAGTGATCCCTACTCCCAAGCCCACGGATGCACATGGAACCAAAAGGAAATAAGAGCTGGGACACTTGCACATTACTCCAGAGATTTAAGAGGCTTGATAAAGGGTGGTAAGGACTAAGTACAGCCTAGATATTCAGCTCTGCTGATGGCTGGTATGTCATTTAGTCCCTTCCCATTTCCGAGAGAGCTAGTGCAGCTCAGCGGGAAGTGTGTGGGTGACAAGGAATTCTGCGGGACATGATTGGCAACTTCTGGGTACATTACTGTAAAGCCAACAGCAGAAAAAGCTCCAATACTCACATCTAGTGGTATAACAGAAGAATGCAGAATACAATCAATTTTGTGTCATTTTATCATAATAAATATTGCTTTCAGTTCTTCTAACTGTTTGCTAAAGCAAAAGGTAGACTTTCAGGTCTCACTCAGTCCACCTTCCTGCCCACAGCAGAAAGACTTCGTGCAAAACTACTCTTTTTTTTGTTAAATTGATTATTAGAAAATTACTGATAGGGTCAGAATCAAATTCAATGCTGCTATTTTCAGTGTTAACCACAAATATTGTTCTCATAATAAATATAATCATGTGCTAAAGTCCACTCTTACCCAGCAGAACATAGTCAATACATTACACCTACGATCACATAGTTGATTAGATTGGCTGTCCAGAGGACAGATGTATTCAGACCTAACCCAGCAGATCCTGCCACATTCACCATGATTTATTCTCATACGCTCATGGAGAAGCAGCGTTCCCTTGCGAGAACCGCGCGTTGTGACGCTGCACGTGCAGTTGCGACGCTGCAGAGGCTGTTCCGGCGCTGCAGAAGCCGTTCCGGTGCTGCTGACGCCTCTGCTACGTTGCACATGCAGTTCTGACGCTGCAGGCGCGGCTCTGACGCTGCACAAGCTGTTCCGGTGCTGCTGCACGTGCAGTTGCGACGCTGCAGAAGCTGTTTCCACGCTGCAGAGGCGGCTCCGGCGCCGCTCCCGCGCTCCGTGCGTGCCCGAGGCCGCTCCCCGCCGCTCCCCGCGGGTCCGGCCGGCGGGCGCTGTCCCCGCGCCGGTGCTGAAGGCGCCGCCGCGGCCCCGCGCAGCGCCCCCGGCCCCGCCCACCCCCCCCTCGCCCAG
>JAUBOD010000974.1:1905603-1920207 GCA_032353885.1 Nothura maculosa | reverse complement strand
GTGGTGTTGAGGGCCTGCACTTTGGCTGTCTTTAGCCAATAAAACAATGACAATGAAAATTAATAGTGTTTCTTTAATTTAATGTGATCTGGATAGGGAGAATGGCAGGGAGGAAGCTTGGTGCAGTTCACTGTTGAATATGCATCTCAGTTTTTAAGTTTCCTATTATTGCTTTGATTTCAACAGATTAATTCTGTCAATGAAAACTATTTAATGAAGAATTAATGGGAAAAAATAATGCAGAAAGATTTAAAAAAAAAAAAACTTTGAATAATCTTAGCATAGAAGAGGTCTGTCTTTGGCTTTAATTTGCAAGGCTATTTAGTTTTTTTGCCATAGAATATAATGATAGTTTCATGAGTGACAGCACTGCGTACTTTGGCTTTATAATGTTTAACATGAGTATAGCTCTATGTAAAGCACTTACTGAGTTATTACATATGGCAAATATTATAAGATCTTTGCAGATTTGTGTAATTTTTTGAGAAAGCTAGAAAAGCTGTCAGATTTTCATATTGCTTTTTCATGTCCATTTTGATGAATCTATTTATTACTCCTGTAATGAGGAGTACACATGGTCGGTTAGCCAAGTTATTGAACTTGATCAACCTTGGCTGAAATTCACAATCCATGTGAAACTTGTTGTAACGTGTAAGAAATTACATCTGGGACAAAAGGTTCAATAATGATTACTCCTTGTAATGGAATCCTTTTAAAAAGGATGGGATTGAGCTATATGTCTGTGCTGTACCTCCTAGTATTTATTTTGCACTGGAATAATACATCTGCAAAACAGTAGTCACTGTGATGCGTGTTTTCTTATCCATTATGTAACAGTTGAGACCTCTCCATGGAACTTAAAATAATTTAAAAGCTTTTCTAAATGTTTTCTGAAGTGTTGAATTTAGGGAAGGTTTTCCTCATTATAAAGCAAGTTATAATACTGTATGTTTCGTAGTCCAGAGGTGAGAACTATTTGCAGTCCTCTTCAGTTGGTCCTTCAGGCGACACAAAGCTGCATGTTCTGAAAGCTGATTGCTCTGCAGCTATGTTTGAATAATCTCAGCTGTACATGTGTATTTTTGGATTGAGAATGCTTGTAGATGGTGAGGACAGAAGAGTTTGATAAACGACTAGTGATTTCTCATGACAGTAGCCTGTGAGACATCCAGTGGCTTTTTTCTAGATACTGTCAACTCCAGTTACAGCACTTGCGTGTACACTAATGGCTAGGTTGTTTTTGGCTTATCGCCTGAAAAATTCTTGATATCAGTACCTATACTGAGCTGTAAGGTCACACGAGAAGAAAGCAGTTTATGTCCTTTTTGAGTGCTTCAAAAGTGATTGTGATAAGGTTTTTATGAGTGTTAGAAACTCAAATCTGAACCAGTAAATCCCTATTGAAAAGGAAGCAAAAGGAAGCAGATAGGAACTTGGTATGATAAAGACCGAAATCTTGACCTCCCTGAGGTCAGTCACGAAGCTTCTATTAAAATTAAAATAGAATTTTACCCAAATAACAGAATGTGAATAGGAGTGTGCTGTGAGGAAGAGCCTGGTGTTATATCCAACCTAAAGTCTAAGATAAGGAAACATTTGTAACAGGCATTGTGCGAGTTGAGACATTTTCTGCATTCATTTTCATCTCTTAATTACTATTTTTGCCACTTAAATGGAAAGATTCCTAAAAAGAAAAGTAACTTCATCTTCTGCAAAATACTTTATAACTGAAGGATATTTGATTACTAATTCTGTTATTAACCACACACTAAGTCTTATTATTGAATTTTTTTTTGCATTCTATTATTTATTGAATTTAATGCTAATCTATAGGCTTTTCTTTTTAAAATGTGAGAAACTTGTAGCCCTCTGAGCAATGTAGCTTCAGTCTTAGTTTTTGAATTCATGTAACTTTTGGCTGTCTGATTTATTGCTGAACTTCTACTTAGTGGCTTTTAGAACTTTCTTTGTTCTTTCAAGATTTGAAAGTACAGTATTATAGTCTAAGAATTTTTTTTAGAAACTATCTAGTATGCCTGTTCTCCTGGCGATTTTTTCCTAATCGGATTTAAAAAAAAAAAAAACCAAAAACTTTCTGTAGGCATATCTATATTTAGCTTGATTGCCCCACTCTCTCACCACCCCCTAAAATTGGCAAGGTCTAACTTTTTTGGGAGAAGAACAAGTTGACATCAGGTGGAGCTGTAATTGGCCATACCCTTTAGAAGATTATTGTTGTTCAGCTGTCTGGTGGGTTGCCTGGGTTCCAGCTGTTGACAGGTAGGCTTAGATGTGGTCATATAAATGAATATTACATGCTAATTTAAGAGTTAAAAAATGTGTAGGATGCTTTAATGCCGTAATTGAAACTGGGGCAGAGAGGGCTTTAACTTTTGCCTGTGGCCTTATGATGTAATGACTTCTAATTCTTGTTTTCCGTTCTTTTTGCTTTTGTATATAGACACATTTTGTTAATACTCTTCTTATTCTTCATCTTTTGTTTCAGAACAAGTCCATCTCCTGCCTTACTTTGTATGTCGGAACCACATGATGGATCATTTGAGTTACATAACAGCTTTCCATCTCCCTCTTCCCTTCGTAGTTTAAAGCCCGCCTAAAAGGTTTGCCAGTTTTGAACTGGGGAGGTTGGTACCCATCCTGTTTAAATGGATTCCATCTAATCCAGAAAAATTAGAGTTTAAGAAGGTAACCCAGTACTGTGTAAATTCCCGAATCTCCACATGGGTTATCCTACCCATTCTGGAACAATGAACTGCATCCTTCCTGTATCTAACTTTTACAGGATCCTAAAGTGACTCTTGTATTTTAATACATTCTTCTATTTAATTAAACAACTTACCTCGCCTCATATTCCTGAAAGAGATGGGAAATGGCTACCAGAAACCAAGTCCTGCTGTTGCAATGTTTAGCCTGTTCATTTATTTCTTTTTGTGACATGGATTTTGAACTTATTAGAACAGGGCCTGGCTGTGTATATTTAATACTCTGTGATGGATCGTTCTGTAAATTGTGTACTGTTCAGGACAGAATCCTGTTTTACCACTTACCTAAATAATGTATATTTCTTATACTATTTCATTCCTTATGTAAATGATATAAATAAATATTTTTAAATAAAAGTAGTTTGGTTCAATTTATGCTGTAGTATTACAGTTTCTGCATTTCATACTAGGGTTTATTCCAGACTGGAGCCACTATTACTGCAGTCTTTATATTGGGTAATAGCAGCTTACAGTGTAGTATATAGGACATGCAGTTTTGAATCAGTTTGCTGCTGGAATGTGCCTTTGGGTATCTGAAATAGTTGTCTGTGTTTAGATTTTGAGAGCTGAAGTGGTTGAGGTCTGAGCTGTGTATCTGAATTGCATAAATTGAGCACAAGTAGCAGGCACCATCGTTCGCAGGGAGCTGGTAGGAGTCCCTGTGAGTCCAACTGGAGTTTGGGCTCAATCCACCCGTGACTGCGCCTGTGTCGCAGCCTCTAGGTAACGTATGTGTCTGATATAATAAACACATCATGTCCTTAGTTGCTTCTGGATTCTTCAGTAATGCATTTAGCTTTCTTTGCCGCAAATATTGCATTTCTAGTGTGGTGTGTTTGTTGCTTTTTTTTTTTTTTTGTTTGTTTTATATTCAGGAATAATGGGTTGTGTGACTTTTTAAACCAGTCAGTTTAAGGGATTCTGTATCATATTGTCTGTTGTTGTGATTGCTTAAAAACAAACAAGTTTTTTCTTTGTCAATGGCAGCGTAACTTTATTATTAAGAATAACTACACAAAGTGTAACATATTTTAAAGTTGCCAGGATTGAAAACAGAACAAATGCATTACTCATCCTAATTGATTTTAGCTGTTTTTTTTGATATTCATGAATCCAGGAAAAACACATCTGTCCCATCTGTGCACAAAGGGAGAGGCAGGATGCATCTTTCAGTTATCATCAGACTTTTCTATGACAAACAGTATGTTTTACCACGTACCAGCAAACATGCAGAAATATAGAGTTAGCTTTAGCATATTTCGGTGGGCTTTTAAAACTAATATTCTTAAGAATGGTAGCATTGCATTTGTTTTGGGAAATTACATTTGAAGCAACTTGAATGATGACTGAGATTTTTATCATAAATATTTATGTTGAAGTAATGATTGTAGCCAAGAATTGTTCTTTGTCCTGGTGTATGATATACTTGGTGCTTCTGGGGGTTGAAAAGTGAATTTAGATATCTTATCTATATAGCATCAGTGATGGATGAATTGTAATTTAAGCATTTACGTGGAAAATATATCAGTGTAATCAGAGGAAAGACTTGGACATTCATGAAACGTCAGTTGGACATTCTGATTTTTGTTGGAGACTTTGCGAGATGTTTCTAGTGCAAAATTGGTTATTTTTGTAGTCTCCTGTCTCTTTAGGGTACTCTAATTATTCTCACTCAAAACATAGCCAGTTTTTGATTTGGTTATGGCTGCAAGCACTCCAAATAGAAGATTGCTTGAATATACAAGCAAAAAAAAAAAAAATTCTCTAAACACATTACTTTAACACTATTCAACCTGAAAATAAATGTATGTAGCTCAGTCCATTTTTTTTTTTAACAGCATTTGAATCTTTCTTCCTCTTTTCCAATAACTGTTGGATGGAAAAATTTGATTCATTGTCACTGGTGCTTAATTCTTTCCTATTGAAATAAATCTAATAATGCGTGTGAGTTTCTTGACCATTTCTTTGTAGTGCTCTTGATTAGGTCCCCAAAGTCAAAAAATGCTTAGTCTTTTTGCTTAGATATCAGTAGTGGGGATGAAAGTCTGTTTTGCATTATAAAGATTATTTATTGCACGTTCTTGAGCAAGTGTTTAACCTCCCACAATTTACACTCATCTTCAATAAAACTGTATTTTAATTACTTTTCATTTATATTGTGACTTTTTTTTGAAAGTTATTAAGGTAGCATGTTTTGTAGAAGGGCTTTCCTCTGAAAGCTTCCCTTCTATATCCTGAAACTAAAACCTGATCTTAATTTGATATAGGGGAAAAAAACCACTAATTCTGTAAACTTTTGCTCTCAAGACAAAGGTTTTTGGAAGGAGTAACATTTTCACCTGAAATTTGTTGGTTTTGTAGATTTTTCTTTCTTTAATGTAGAGGTAATCATCATTTGGATAGATGGTGATTCTATATTGCAGATACACTATGTTTAATAATTGTTGTACCGTACCAAAATGTTAACAGTTTCAAAAGCAAAAGGCTTTAGAAACCTTTCATACTGTTTGCTGGCTTTAAAATTGTTGAGGTTTTGTTGTTTTTCTCCAAACGATAAGGAGATTTCTTAAGCAAGATGTTGATTTTATGTTGTAAAAATGCACTGGCCTAACAGAAATACTTTCTCCAGAAGATCTTAAAATTGAAGAAAAATTAAGTGCTATATTCTGATTTGTGCTGAATGTGAGAGTATTAGAGATGCAAGTACTTTTATGAAAAGAACTTGGAGCAGAGACTGGGGGTGGGAGGGAGAAATAACATCCCTGTTACATTATCTTCTATACACCTCTGTGTAGAGGAAAGTTCTCTGACTCCCACATTTTGTGCACTTAAATGAGGATGTCTGCTATTCTAAAGTTAGTAAATAACCTGTCAGTGTAGGAAAGACCAACCACAACACAAATAGTCTAATGCTTTTTTGCTTCTAGTTTCAGAGATCACTTATTTTTATTTTTTTTTTAACTCATTTGGTCTTTTGTATTCACTGTAGTGAAAAGATGAAAGTTTTTCTTCTGGCTTCCCTTTAGTTTAGGTTCACATTCTCTGTGATGTAGAACTCGAGGATGTCTGGACTCCTGGTGGCTTTATATCATTACTGAAGCATATGTGAAGAAACTTTAGAAATGTGAGGCCTCCAGAGCTCTTTGTCAATGGAGAGAAAGGAAGAAATGACCTTGAAGAACCTAGAAACTCCCAAAATGAGGCTTAAGAAAGATAGCATCGCAGCAATTCAAAAGAAGCTGAAACAAAGTCTCTGAAATGACTTTGAACTTCTTTTTCTGTGCTCAGATTCTTACCTGCATCTGGAATAAAGAGAAATAAAATACATTTATATGTATATAAGAAAGTAAACTATGTGCTTAATATGTGTTCTTTAATACATGCTTGGGGGGGATATTTTTCAAGTGGCTTCTGTACTGTCTCCTTCAAACAGTCAAATTGTTGAATTGGTGAATTTCTTCTAACTTTTTTGAGAGGTGTGTGGTATGGTAGCTTTACCAAAATGTGTTACTGTAGCATGTAATTCTCTGACATTTTTGCAGGTATCTCAAACTTTTAAAGTGACTGTAGGACAACATACTTGAGGACGAGGAATACTGGGTTTTGGGGGGTGTGTGTGGTTCAACTTTGGTGTATGGAACCATGTTCTCTTTAGATTTTGATTCAGAATATTTTTTATATAGATGGAAGTTTTTCTTGATAGAGATCAGAAGTTGGTAGTTTAAATGCTTGATCTCTATATTATGGGGAGGCTTCAAAATTAATTATGTATTGAAAACATTGAAATAGTTTGTTCAAAGGCAGAAGTTTTTGCCAAAACTTTTAGTAATTTCTTCAGCTGTACTGCAGTCTCCCCCTTCCACCCCTCATCTTGGCTGTGGAATGGAAGGGGAAAGAACCATTAGTTTTCGTAGATACCATCTTAACTCCTACTTCAGGTTTTCCAGTTTGAAACTCCTCTAAGCTCCCACTTAGTTGTTGATTATGCTTTGAAAGTCCTTAATTGTGCTGCTGCTTTAAGGTCTCTAAAGATGTGTTTTGTGGACACAGCTACAAAAGCTGTATTCTTGGCATTGCTGAGCCAGTTGGTAGGTGGATGTATTTCAACTCTTTTGAGCCATGCAAAGCATTCACTATGTTAACTTCTTTGCCTTGAACTGGAACCTTTTTGGAGCACAGTTTTATGGAAGGATTCAAAAAGTAGAAAGATTCTATCTCTGTTTAAGGGGAAAAAAAAAAAAAACAAAACAACCTTTGGTAGCCCAGAGAACACTAAGATCTATAGGGAGATCCAAAGGGGAGTGCTTAGGGGGACCAGCAAGTTTGCAGAGAAAAATTGTGGTGTTAAAATAACCTAAAGTTGCCACATGTAAGTAGTTGCACTAAGTACTTTGACTTAGTTTGGTTTTTAATCGTCGTCACATCTCATGATAATGAGAATTAAGTTAACTGTAGCTGATAGGGACAGGAAGTTCATTATTTTGTGCAATAATGTCATATAACATGAGGTAGTTAGCTAAATGCTGGCACACTTAACTAGCAGAACTGATTGTTAGCTCCTTATCTCTGTACATACTGGTAAAAACGGTATTTCCAGAGATTCTGCCCAGTTTTTAATAATATGGCAGACTAGTAAAAGTGAGTGTTAATGTGCAAAACAATCTGTATGTAGCTAGCTAATAGTGCTCTGGTGCAGCATGTCTTACATGAGTTGCATGAAAAATCATGGTTAAATACACTTGAAGTTCGATTAGGAACAGGGGAAATCTTCGCACATACTGTAGCTGACTTCATGTGCGTGCAACAAATTACCCAGGTAATTACAGTTGCTTGGTACAATGAATGTCTGAAGATACAAGAAAATTGCTTGGGCTTAAATACCCTAAGTATGTAATTGCAGAGCAAGGTATAAATTTGTCCTGGTGTCTGTTGTTTCTTTAGTGTAAGCTATGTCTCGTGCTGTAACTGAATTTTGTTGCTCCAGGGGTTTTTGAAAGTGAGACAGCCCATCTTAATAGGCTTTTCAGGTAAACAATTTCTAAAGGAAAACATGAATATGCTTGAAGTGTCATAGTGCTCAAACAGATATCCTCTTCCTATTCTGCATGTACTCAGTTGGTGGGTATTTCAGTTTGATTCTTCATTTCTAGCTTAAGCTTGTCTAATTGGAACTCATGAAGCTATGTCACAGCTCTTGGAAATATTTTTTTCTGTGGATGGAATTTAGACTTTCATGGATACTGCTCTCCATTGAGAGAGATACCCAATGCTCATCTTGAGTACACTGTAAATGCATAGCAGCTCACCCCAAAGAAACTCAATTTCTGACCTAATACCTATATCAAGGCAGGCGCAAGGATTTTGCTCTCCTGAAGACTCCTCATCTCCTAGTGTAAATTGCAGTAAATATTTCCAATTAAATGAGTCTGTCTAGAGCCCAAATACAGAATAGAAAATAATTGATTAGCAAAGTGGTTTAATAATAAGACTGAAAGTCTGCATGAAAGCAAACTGGGATATAGATTAATGGGATATTTAAACTGTAGTAGAGTGTGAACTCTCTTTTTTTTTTTAATTAGATTGTCTGTTTTATCCAATGACCAATTTCTTTATGAGAATAGTCATAAAAACTTGTTCTCTATATCAAATGATGATAGGACAAAAACACGAATTTACTTGTGTTCACTCATGTGAATTTACTCATGAGTTTAGCAAGGATTTTTAAGTGTATGTATAATAACATACTGTAATAGGTTATGATTTCCTGAGGTAGATTTGTATTTTAAGAATGTGATAATTCCCTGATGGTGGTGGATTAAGGCTGTTTTATGCCCGTGGTCTCTTTTCCTTGTGCGCAGTAATTTTATAAATCTGATTTGTTAAGATATATACATATCTGACTAGGAAAATGTTCTATCATAGGTTTTGAAACTGCCAAGTCTCTTGCACTGCATGGGGCTTATGTTATCCTGGCCTGCAGAAATATGTCAAGAGGCAATGATGCTGTGCAACGCATTCTTACAGAATGGGTGAGTAAATACCTGTAGTGTCCAATGTTAAGCTGTATTTAGAGTTTCAAAATAAAGCACAAATACAAAGACTTTTTTTATAGTACAAGCAGTAATTAGTTTCTGCATGTGCATTTGAAGGGGGAAAAACCTTTTATTTGGTAATACTCTGTTCAGTCACTGTTATATCAGATCAATAGAGATATTTCATTTTCTATAGCCACGTAAATTGTGGGGCTTGACATTGTTAGCCATGATATATACGAAGTGCTTTGTAAGTTTGAAAGGGCAACTAAAACATGTTTCCTAATTATTAGGGCATGGCAGTTTACCTAAATGCATAACGAGTGGAGTGCAGAGACTCAGCTATTAGCCACCTGTTATTTTGCCTGTAGTTTTTGCACTATATGAGAGTTCAGGTGATCATTCATGTTACTTTTACAGCTAAAAACATTTTTTTCCTCAATCCTTTTAGCCTCAACACCATTGCTAGTAGGAGGTAGGACTTAACATCTGTTTTTTTTTTTTTTCCTTTTGATTCCTTTTTTTTTTTTTTTTCTTCTGCTTTGCCATGTAATTAAATGCTCTTCCTTTTTTTCTATATTCCTTGCTCCCCTTTCACTTGTAACTTCTGCCTCTGGACTGTCTGTGGCCCTTGCTAAGACATGCAGCATTCTTAACTTATTCCTCCTACAACCATTAACTTACTAGTAGGGTTTGCAGGAAGCTTTGTCTAAGCTTGCTGTGACTGTTGACTTCCAGGAGATGATCTTTTGACATGGTCCTATAGACTTTACTTAAATAATAAACTGCAGCACTATATTGTTGGCATTTTCTTCATATTCTGTTAAAATCAGGAATGAGTGTTTGAATTTGCTTCCCAGGCTTTGAAAATAATTCAACTGCTCCCAGATGACAGGGGAAAGCACTCAGTAATATTAGTGTATTCACATAATAGTTGGAAGATAATTATGTTTACGAGTGGAAAAACAAATGTAGTGCTTATTTGCAAACTATTATTTCCAAAGAAGTGATCCTTATAGTACTGCTGTAGACTTCTGGTACAACAAGTTGCTTCAAAAAATGATGTACTCAATTTTAAGCATTTTCTCTTGTACAGGTGAACTAAATGACTTGATTTTCCTCTCCTTGCCACTGATGATGTCTTTCTTTTCCATCAGAAGTGCTCACTTCTGGTTCCTTTTCAGTAGCATGGAATAAAGCTTGTTGTTTAAGATTTGCCTCACTCATTTTTATTTGGAAATATATCACTCATTTCTAAGTTGTTTTTTTTTCCCATTTGAACGCAATGGGAGTTCAGGAGTACTTATGTTAGTTCTTGTATTAACTCACCAAAAGTTAATGAATTAGTAACTGAATGAAGATCACTGAAGTTCAAATTACTTCAGAAACATTACATTTATTTATGAACAGT
Source organism: Nothura maculosa (assembly GCA_032353885.1). Lineage (NCBI taxonomy): Eukaryota > Metazoa > Chordata > Aves > Tinamiformes > Tinamidae > Nothura > Nothura maculosa. The sequence goes on along the minus strand of JAUBOD010000974.1, from coordinate 1,909,981 downwards.
TTTCAAATTCTAATTGTTCAGAAAAGCAGCTCATCTGTAAACTGGGTAGCTGGAAAACCTTCAATGTGTCTTTGTAATGGCATTGTTGTTGTTTATTGAGAGGGACTAATTAACTTTGATTATTGCACTAATATTGTGGCACTTTGACAGTCCCTCAGATTTATGATTCTGGGGAAATAAACAAATGAAATGCAGGTGCTGGAGCAGAAAGAATAAGTTATTACTGAACTTTAATTACTTGGAGTGTGTAACCAGGAGAGAATTAGTTGATGAATTACAAGATGCTTAAAATTTGCATTGAATTGCAAGCAATCTTGAGGAAAACAAACACAAAATCCTGTCCCAATGTCAGTTGCTGAAAATAGACAAAGATTAATTTGATTGATAATATATTGATTCAAAAGTAATTTTGTGAATTATAGGTGTATAACTGCAAAGTAGAGAGTTGTTAATTAAAAAAAAAAACCTTCTTAGAAATAAAGAAAAACATCCTGAATGTAGTTCAGCTAAATGCATTTTATGTAGCTCTAACTATTGTATCTTCTTGTAAAGAAACAATTTTTGTCTTCATTATTTATAGGGGAAATAAAATGATTAAAAAAATTGGTTCACTTAATTTTTGCAATTGAGAACTATTTCTTAAAAGTGCAGCTCTGCAAGATGCAACCTTAAAGCTTCATGTAGTCAGTAATATTCAGCATTGGCAGAGCTGTCTGCTTGCTTTATGTTTTCTCCTGGATGTTTTGGATGTTTTTGAAACTCAATCAAAGCTATCAATAGCTTTTTTGTACCCAGTGTTTTGGTGAAGTAGGAATTCTGGAGTAGATAAAAGCCTAGTCTTCAACTGGTTGTCCTTTTCTTTGTTCATAACATAAAAAAGTAGAGATCATGTATAAGGCAAATGTTTGCCAATTGAATTCAAACGTTTCCCAATCATATTCTAGAGTGTGTAAATGTCCTAAGTGTACCATAATGAAATTGCTGGCTTTATAGTAGCAAATGCCTGTAACCAAAAGCAGTGTATATTCTGTGATACTTTGTACGTGGGACAGTGTCCTCTAAAACTCAAACTCTTTCATCTTTTTGTTGTTTGATGCGGAACATTGGCAATTCCTTATGAAAGAAGCAGAAAAGAGTTTTGGTTATTTTGTAAGAGTACAAAACAAGCAATTAAAATACTTAAATAGCCATTATTACTTGAAGTTGACACAATTACCTAATTGATCTATGTTAAACTATTAAGTCTGAAATATTGTGGGTAAGTATAATTCTTAAAATTCTGCTGTAATACAGTATTCAAAAATAAAGTTTTGGATACATAACAGTACTTAGGAAAACAATCCAGCTGGTTTTGTTAGTGAGTTTACTTGAAAGATCATGGCCTAAGGAGCCATAAAATACATGTCTGCAGCAGTGCACATTTTCTTTTTTGGCCTTGTTGTACTTTTAAGCAAGTCATTAGGCAAAAAAAAAAAAAAGTTTCACAATAGTCTGCTTTTACTGAATGCTGAAAATCAAGTTTCTAAAGAGAATCTGAGACAGCTAAATGGCATGAAAAGTCTGTTTGTTAAGGCTTTTAGAAAACAGTAGGAATAACCAGAGAAAACAAGATTTGGCAGATGAGCTGCTATTCTAGACATTTAAAAACAAATTCATATTGATCTTAATTGGCTGTTGGAGACAGATCTAGAAAAGTTTGTTTCCAGCAGTTTGTATAAAGAGCTGCTTTATAGAGAATTTGAACCAATTGGGTAGGGATTGCTGTTACAAACTTGCTAATTATTTTTGATAACTATGACATTTGTTTGCAGCCTGCAGTATTTCGGATATTTTTTTTCTAAAGTAGAGCAGAATTTGCTGTAATATTGCAGATAGAGGGAATTGCCTCTTGTAAAGCAGTGTGACAGGTTTTAATGTGGCTGTTCCAGCTAGTCTGTCAAATATAATTTTTATAGTGAGATGTAGTTGATTATATTGGTACAATCTGATATTCTTTATATACATAGAGAATGTAAAAGAGGCAGACAAAGAGAGCTCACTATAGCTCTACATTTGATATCCTGAAAATGAATGTTGTTCATGCACGATGACATTCAATATCAATTTAAAACTGTTTGATAATTTCTTGTTCAGAAAAAAAAAGGAAATTAGAATTCTAGAGTTATGATTCATTTTAATCAGAAAGAAATTGTCAAACACAAATCTCTCCTTGAGTAGTGAAAAGGCCTGAAAGCAGCCAAGAAAAATACATCAATACTTTGCAAAAGAGGAATGATTGTTCCAATTCGTAGCTTAATTGACTTTAAGGCTTAATGAAAAACACCACAGTGCTGTTTGTAGTTGCTTTGACGAGCGTTAAAATCTATGCTCTAGGAAGAGAAGTTAGGTAAATTATTTTACATTATTATTGATATAATTTTCTAATTGAGTATAAGCATAAAGGTTGGATAGGACTACATAGCTCCAGATGTTGGTGGTATTCTCAAGAAAATGGTTGAATAAAATATTTCATGAATTGCAGGTTTTATTGCCAAGGAGTGCTCATTTATTTATTCCTGTCAAATAGGCTTTGAAGTAGATATTAAAAGATAAATTGTAAGTTTAATATTTCATAAAAAGTATAATGTTTCTTATGTAATTCTTCCTCTGGATTAAGCCTTTGGCTACATCAAAGAAAGATTAAACTGCATTAAAATATTACTTTCTTTTATATATGGAAATTTCTAAGATATAGATGTGACAATAGAAGCAAAAATACCTTTGGAAAAATAAACCTGACTTATTATTTTCCTTTCCCCCAAAGAATTGTCCACCTAGGGAGTGATCTATATTCCTGCTGATAAGTAACTGGATGAAATTAAAAGCTGTGAAGTGAGTCTTTTTATTCCGCTTGTAATGTTGCAGTGGAAGGAGGAGCTACATGTATGTTGCTGTGTCTACCCACGGTTTCTATCTTTGTTTTTCCCCCTTGAAGGGCGGAGGACCAGGACTAGTAGTGCTGACTTGCCAGGTAGCGCTTAGTCTCTGCTGCTGCCCTTGGGTTACTGGTTCTGGGGAGTGTCTGTAGGATGTAGCTCTGTAAAACTCTGCTACCCAAGAGAAACAATTTGAGGCTTTGTCTCCTGATACCATGTGAGAAACTCCAAAATACTAAATAAGGCTTAAATAAAAGCTTTTAAAAGGTAATCTGTTCAAATAGAAAATATTTTGGGGTATGATACTGCAGAACATATACATTTCTGTGAAAATATTTCTAATACTGTGTCATCATTTTATAATATGGTATCGCACTGCTTAAGCGTGACCTTCTAAAACTATATTTCTATGGGGCCAAGGCCCTCGCAGAGCAGTGTGCAGAGCTGTGAAAGTCTGCAGACATTTTGCTCTCCAGAGCCCTGAATAGGTGACCACTGAAGAATTATTTGAACCTTGCTGTGGAGAAGAGGCTCTGTAGAGATAGGGAGGGTTTTCCCTAGGGTAAATGGTAGTGGTTAAAATAGGAAAAACAAAAGCTCTGACCACCTCAAACTAAAACACTATTGCTGTTGCCGAATACAATATTTCCTTCTTAAGGAAGGTTTGCATCAGATCCTTTAAGTGAAACAATCTTTCANNNCTATTGCTGTTGCCGAATACAATATTTCCTTCTTAAGGAAGGTTTGCATCAGATCCTTTAAGTGAAACAATCTTTCAAGTGACTATGACGTGAATCGACTTAGGCTTGATGTTACTGGCGGAGTTGATGATAGGAGCATTAATCAGTTATTAGTGCTGGTACTGGTTGGGAGCGCTATGAAAGACATTGGCCATAATGTTATATAATTTAGTAAGCTCCTGCAGGAGGGTCTAACTATGGAGCCAACTGCTACAATGGTGATGTGGTTGAGCAGTTGTCTTCCTGGTACAGCTAGAAAATGAACTGTTACGTGGAAAATGTATCTTTAAGCTGTGTCAAAAGGCATATGCAGTGCTATGAGGCCTTCAATGTAATGCACCCTGCTTATATAAGCAGCCAGCAAGCAGTAGTTCTTGTGTTTTAAAGTCTTCTCATATGTTTTGAGGTGGCAGCTTCTTCTGGTTTGCAAATTTGTCCATTGGGAGTGTAACTATCCACGTGGACATGTCTCAACCCATCAGAGCTATTGATCTTGTTATCAGGGAGGAATCTGTGATCTTGAGTCTCCTCTGTGAGATTCATCTGTAAAAAACAGACACAAGCCTGTGAATAGTCACTGACAAGAGCAAGAAGCTTTTTAATGATTTGTGAAGAATCTTCAGGGGGTAGGGGAAACACCCACCAAGTCGAAAACATTAAAGTTCAGTGAACATTTACGTGGACGAATTGTTGAGATCTATTTTTTCATACACTGTAAACATA
>JAUBOD010000974.1:1882972-1905503 GCA_032353885.1 Nothura maculosa | reverse complement strand
CTATTGCTGTTGCCGAATACAATATTTCCTTCTTAAGGAAGGTTTGCATCAGATCCTTTAAGTGAAACAATCTTTCAGTTGACTACGATGTGAATCGACTTAGGCTTGATGTTACTGGCAGAGTTGATGATAGGAGCATTAATCAGTTATTAGTGCTGGTACTGGTTGGGAGTGCTATGAAAGACATTGGCCATGATGTTATATAATTTAGTAAGCTCCTGCAGGAGGGTCTAACTATGGAGCCAACTGCTGCAATGGTGATGCGGTTGAGCAGTTGTCTTCCTGGTGCAGCTAGAAAATGAACTGTTACGTGGTAAATGTATCTTTAAGCCGTGTCAAAAGGCATATGCAGTGCTATGAAGCCTTCAATGTAATGCACCCTGCTTATATAACCAGCCAGCAGGCAGTAGTTTTTGTGTTTTAAAGTCTTCTCATATGTTTTGAGGTGGCAGCTTCTGGTTTGCAAATTTGTCCATTGGGAGTGTAACTATCCACGTGGACATGTCTCAACCAGTCAGAGCTATTGATCTTGTTATCAGGGAGCAATCTGTGATCTTGAGGCTCCTCTGTGAGATTCATCTGTAAAAAAACAGACACAAGCCTGTGAATAGTCACTGACAAGAGCAAGAAGCTTTTTAATGATTTGCGAAGAATCTTCAGGGGGTAGGGGAAACACCCACCAAGTCGAAAACATTAAAGTTTAGTGAACATTTACGTGGACGAATTGTTGAGATCTATTTTTTCATACACTGTAAACATATGGCCTGGATTTGCTCTCATTACAGATGCTGAGAAAAGGGAAAGACAAATATTTACATTACATTCATGTTTTACAGTAAAAACATTGTTCAGCTTGTTTATACAGTTTCAGTGTTACAGACTTTATGGTTAGTAATGAAACCACTGTAAAACAGGGAATTATGTAGCACATGTGCTAAGCCCCAAACTCTGAGGGCTGGGTGTCCTTCTGAATCCTAATATCACTGATACAGGAGTTGCTGTTCTCCCTCCAGCTGAAATTTTCGTAGCTATATCTTCATCTATGGTTAGCCCTGCATCATTACTGTACTGAAGATAAACTTTTATTGTCCAGATAAATACAATGATACTGTAAGGTAATTGCACTTAAATATAAAGCAGACACAGGTCAGTGAGGGAATGCAGGAGGCTTTAGGGGATTTGGAAGGCATTTTCCAAGCATTTAAGACCTCATATGGCTTCTATTTCCATTAAACATTATGGATAATTCAAAATGGTTAATGTAACGTCTGTTTAATTTCTCTGTAGGGTTATAAGACATTAGAAATATTTGGATTCTGGCACAGTTGATAGAGCTCCGATTTGGAATAATGTATGTGCTAAATATGAAAGTGGATGAAAATGGGAAATGTTTATTAAAGGCAAAATATAACCATAAATCTATCTACTTGAAAATACCTATAGAATATATTGAATAAAATAATTTCTTTGCTATCTTTTACTCAAAATATTTTTTTGTTTACATTGTTACTGTTAGATTGGTATTCATTGAGGGGGAAAAAATAGCTTAAGTCTCTGCCAAGGTCTTTCTGTTCTGGATTCTGCAAATGTTGTTGTGTTACTTGTTATGCTTATTACCCTGGGTCCTTGTATCAACTTTCACTGTACTGGTAGCAAGCATTAACTTCTTTACTAAGTGCTCCCTGAACTGTTCTCTATTTTAATAAAAATATTGACATAAAATTTGTTGTCTTTTAGTGTGGGGGATATTGTCTATTTTTAGCATTGACTATTCAAGATCTTAAGTTTTTATTATCAATGCAAATTTTAGTAGTAAAGTGTATCTTATGGGGACAACATGGTTAATATTGGTGCTTTCCAGCAAGAGAGAAGAAAATCTGAAGTGATTAGGAGGGTAAGGATTTTACAGGTTAGGAAATAACATTTCAGAAATAAATTTGGTAACATGAATGAATCCTTTTGTGGAAACCAGGAGTCCAGGAGCAGTGTGAGAAGCAGACGAGGACCATTTCCAAAAAATCCTGCAGAGCCACAGGTGATAGAATCTCACATAGATTTGAGTTCCAGAAGACCCTATAGACTGTAGGGACTGTTCTGTCTGCAAAAGGTAATCTTAAATATAGGCAGAAACCTTTTTAGTTGAGGAATATTTGTTTGGAAGGAAATTGGCAGTACAGTCCGGCTGAAGTTCTCTTAGTAGGTTATTTTCCCTCATTGTATGAGAAACTAACTGTTCCTGAAAGGATAAGTGAATAATGTGGTGAATAAATGGTCTGAAGCACACATTGCTCCTCAAGCTTTGGATTTGCAGACTGGTTTGGAGTCTTGCGGTGACACAAATTCACAGTGCTATAGACACCTGGTAGTTAGGAGTGTGCTCTCTGTGTCTGTGAGGATTGTAAAGATTTTAAAGCAGTTTATGAATTAAGTATGGTTTCTTGCAAAAAAGACACGTGCCTGTGAGCACCCAATTTTATGGCAAATTGCAGTATCCTACTCTGTTGTAATTTTTTTCAAGTCAGCAGAATTTGATATAGAAGTCTTGAGATTTATATTTCTGTGTTTTGTTTCTTCAGCAAGCGTTGTAATAGTGAACTGTGGTGAATAGCTGTAAAAGCAGGAATAAAATCACAATAGACCCGTTAAAACTGCACTCGGAAATAATTTACTCAATTATTTTTTTAGTGGCTTCTGTTGAACATTGCAGCTTTGACTTAACTTAGATTGCAGAACGGTTTTTCTTTTTTCATAGATACTTTACATATTAAGTACTTAAGTACATATTAAGATGAAAACTGGTTTTCATCTTTTTCTGAATCTTTCGTTTCCCAAATCTATATTTAATCTATTTTGCGTTGCTGACTTTGAAAGCTGTGTTTAACCTAGTCCAAATGGATACATTCTTCTTCCATAAACTGAGTTCTGCTGGCATTAGTTTTTAGTATCAAGTTCTGGGCGTGGAGAAGGAGAATTAAAGTAGCTGGTTGAAATTTTTTTTAACCATCTTCACAATTAATCTGATTGTAACATAAGCTTGTAAAATATTCCATTAATGAAAAAGACAGCCCTAGCTTATGGTAAATACGTACTAAGTGTTTATAGTGCATTTCATATTTTACATGATTCCCTTTATAATTCTGCTTATCTTTTCATTCTAATTCCCTAAAGGATGTATAAAAGAACCCCTAAAGAGAGTAATTACTGCTCTATTCCTTAAGCAAGGCTCCTTTTGCAAAAAGAAATCTGAGCTGCTTTCTAAAGAAGGCAGTTTTAAATAAAAATGCAAATAAGCTGCTTTGTAACCACATTAATTACCCACCTAGCCTCTTATTACCATGTTTGTATTGTTTGCAAACACTATTTACGGTCGTGTGGAAATTACCATTACTGGTCCTGAGGAAAGACTGTTGTTGGTAGGTTGTGCTTTGGAACCAATTAGAGTGAACCTTGTCTCCATTGAGGCTCCTGGGAAAAAGCATAGCCTTGCAATGTCAAATAATAACATTAACTTGGGCTACACAGGCATAGTGTTGTAATTATATTATTGGTCCTCTTTTGCTTCTGCAATGAATTTCATTCTCTGCATTTTTAAACTAACAGGCAGCATTATTTCTTGCTAATGAATTAATACGTATTGTGGTAATTCTTAAGAAAGTCATGGTGAAATCTAGTGGGTCGTTTTGTCCTCAGATTAGTTTTATTTCCGTAGAAAGAAAAACAAAACCCTAATACTTGATGTAGTAGTTTTCCACATAATAGACTTTCAGTGGCAGGGGAAAAAAGGTATTTAGTCTATTTCATTAAGGTAAGTAAAAGTATAGAATATCTGTTAGTTGTAAGCAGTATATTTAGCTGGTGGTAAGTGAACGTTCATCAGTCTTTAACAAGTTGACTCTGTAATCTTGTTTATAAGATGAAATGCAAGGATCTGTTGATAACCTGGTATGTGGCATTTTTTTCTTGTTTTTCCTTGTCACTTATGACAAAGACCTTTGCTCATATTGCTCTGGATTAAATGAAAACCAAAACAGATTAAATTAAAACCAATCAATATGTGTGTGTTTGGAGTTTTAAATGTTTAGATTCTGAAGAGTTTAGTTTGGATTGCACCATCTGGGAGGTGAAGAACATGACCCCATAGGATTTATCTGTCTGTTTTAGGGTTCTAACCAAGTTGTGAATATTTGAATTAGCCTTTTCCAGTAGGCATGCTTCTGTGGTTGAGCTGAGTATGGGGGAAGAAAAAGCAGACAAGTTGGTCACTCCTCATCTTTAAAATAGACAGTATCTCTCTGCAATGCTGATGAGACTGTGATAAAGTTTAAAGACCATCTGCTGAAGAAGACAAAAATATTAAGGTATGTATCAGTTTTGCTGTAGTACTGGATATAAAGACTATGCCGCAAATAAAATAGCAGAGTACTAACTCTTCAGCAGAGAATTAAGACTTTGCATACTTGTTAAGCAGTAAAAAAGGAGAGGTAGTTCTTGGGCAATAGTTCTTCAGCAGCCAAATAAGCAGAAGAACCGATTTGGATCGTGGTCCACAACAGGTTGTAAAACTGAATGTAATTTGGGTTATATGACTACAGAGCAGCATAGATGATGAAAAACATCCATAGACCCAGTTCAAGAAGAATACAGAAAACACAAGGAGAAGTCGAATTGCTGAGATGTAGAGTGCTCAAAAGCCACTGATTTCTTTGCCTGTTAATTACTTTTTTTCTAAATGTCTTGTGCTTGTGTGGCTGTGCTTGTATTATCAGGAAGACTTTATATGATGCTTATTTCTGGTGCTAGATAACAATGTGCAAGGCTGAATTGGTGGCAACTAGATCTTTTCTTGGTAGGGCATCATGTGTTCCCATCAGTTAAGTGATCCAATATGTACTAACAAGATTCCTTGCACATTGAGTAAAAAGAAGTGTTGTATCACTAAAATATTATATAAGAAAGGTTATATTTTATCATTTTTAGGGAACTGTTCATTAATATAGCTATGTTTAATGGTATGAGTGCAAAGACGTGAATGTACGTATTCATTCCTAATTAACTTGTGTAATTGTTTTATAATCTAGGTGTTTGCAAAGCATAACATGGTACACACCATTTACTGTCTGCTGTAGCTAATAAAAAATAATAGAATGAAATAAATCTTGAAACTAACTTTAATTGTAAGTATAGATTAGTTGTAAATTATATCTTTGTTGTGTTTATTTTTAATTCTGCAGTGTTGCAGGTTTGCAGAGCGTACCAATTAGTGCAGTTATTCAAAGTAATGATGAGTTAATTGCTGTAAATGCTAAGTGTTATTTCTCTGACAATTTAAAATAATGTACTGAGTTGCAATAAAGAAAAATAAAAGTAGGACTGGAAGTAATGTGGAAAAAGGAAATGGTGACAATAAGGAGACCAGTTAGTGTTCTAAAGGCTTTTTCAGCATTCAAAGTGATAATATAGAGGATGGAAAATAGAAGACGAGGCAGAAAGTATAACAACAACTAATAAAACTTCCACATCTTAATACCACTAGAAATATGGACACAAATGAGGTAAACCTGTGTGTTTCATCATCCGTTAATGTAGTGCTTGGGGACAGACAGTGGGACTCGGTTCATCAGGAGGCGATGGCTGCACCTGGTGCTGCGTTGCTTCTCCCCGTGAAGCCTCTGCTCCTTGCAGCTCCTCTCGTGCTGTCGGGGAGCCCTGCGTGGCAGCAGCACCACTTCGGGCCCATGGCCATGCCTGTTGTCGAGTTGGTTTTTGCAAATCTGTGTAAAGAGCAGAAAATGCCTCTAGCTTCAAGTTGAATGTTTTCTTTTCTGATGAACAGTAGTAGATCTAACCGTTTTGAAAGCTGTGTAGTATACCTATGAGAAATGAGCTGATTCGCAGTGTTTCCTTGAGCATGTTCACTGTAAGAGATATTAATAGCTTCCTTTAGCAGTGTCCCACTTAGACTAACTTTGAAATGCAATATTTCATTTTGTCCTGGTTAAATTAAGCTCTTTTTCTCTCTCTTTATTTTTTTTTTTTTTTTTTTTGAGAAATGGCATGAATAACTACAGAGAACAAAACACTATTTTATGCCTCCCTACTACTGTAGGGCAAAAAAATATTCCAGATAGTATTCATGAATTAAGTGGTCTTTGTAGTCTGGAATTGATGTACTTCCAGGTGAGTGCAGATTCAGTAACGGAGACTGGTGACACAGGATTCTCCTCTTTAAATAATGAGAAATTGTTTGAAATAATGAGAAATGTAAAGTTGCAAGTTCTGGAGTCTGTTGGTGTGAAACCAGTGATAAGTTGGATTTTGATGCCTTCAATGCTTTGTATTATACAGTGTCAGTCTTTCCCTCTGCTGCCTGAGAGTGAGGTATGGGACAAGTTCACCCACTTCTGATGGGAGTATGTGGAGGGTCCACAGAAACCCTGCTCCTGCACCAGCAATTCAGAGCACTCGCGAGGCTGAGGAAAAACAATGCACAAACCTGAATGTCCCAGACACTCCAGTTCATCAATTTTGTTGTGGTATGGCAGAAATCATTGCAACGTTGATAGATTTATTTATAAAGACTTTCTTCAATATTTGAAGTACATCTATTCCAGCATTCTTCACTTCAAGCTCGGCTGTGGCGCAAGATGAAAGAAAAATTAAATTGTATATTGAAGAGCTGTTAATTGAACTGCACTGCATTTAGCAAGGGAGCATCAGCTTCAGGCAGTCAATACTACAGAGAATTTTTAATGTACTGTATCACTAGATTGTCAGCTTGTATTGGAGAATGCAAAGAGGCTGCTTTGACTAGTGATAAGCCCTGGAAACTTTTAAGTTGTTGGGGGAAGAAATGTTATTTTGCTTTGATATGTTGTGACAAAGTTGCTGGTAGAACCAGGAGCAACATTTTTAGGTGAATTTTATTTGAGTATTATTTCTATCAAAAAAAATCCATTTGCTAGGTATTTGTTCTTTAATGTGCAAAGGTTGTATCCCTTAATGTGGGACAACTGAAGTTCCACAAAATTCTAGAACTTGCATAAATGTTACTTTACAATTTGAGTAGCTCTGAAAGTCTCATTTAAAAATATTAGTTCTCTCCAGATCTAATTCTAAAAAATAGCATATCAAAAAGCTTTAGAAAAATATTATCTTCCTTTCCTAAGGCACTGTTAATTTCTTTTGTAGTTAATCTTTTCACTGGAATTTAGTGCACTTATAGTTAAAGATTCTTTTAACAGCTAAATTATTTAAACACGTCTTTTTTGGAATAGCATGGTCTGTTTGGTGTTAAGTATGAAATACTTTTTATTTCATTTTCTGCACTGATAAAAATGAAATAACTAGAGGCATTTGTAGAGCCAGAACAGATTTAGGGCTATAGTGTTAGATTAAAGATATGCTATTCTAAGACACAGCATATTACAGCTGTCATGCTTCAGGATAAGTTTCCTCTTACTTGTGGTGGTCTTGCATTGCCTGAAGTCCACCTTAAAAATAGTCAGAGCAAGTTTGAAACTTGCTTCTTTGCTTAACTCTTCTTGGTTGTCCGTTTTGGGGTGACTTCTCCATGTGTGCGGTAGGTCCTGGGGGAGCGGCAGGCTGCCTGGTGGCATGTGCTGTTGGTGCATGGCTGTGGCGGAGCAGGAAGCGCTCGCCTCAAGGATGGGTTGAATTTTGCCACTTGCGGCAGTTCTGTTGCAACTGGAAGTAAATGGTGGCTTTATGCCTCAACCTGGTGATTAGGTAGTAGGAGAGGTCCAAGCTGGTTGTATGCAGGCCATGTGTTACAACTAGTAGCTCTAACAAGAGCAATGACCTGAAAAGATGTTTAAGAGTGGGAAGATAGTCTTCACTAATATGACTGAAAACGTGAGGGGCTTCAAATGATTCTTTCCCCATAGTCTCCCAAGAATGATAAGTGTGTGACTTCAAAAATAAATAAAAAGCAATAAAGCAACGCTCGGACTAACTACCTGGCTGTGCTCTATTAATTCCCACCTTTCTGCAAAAAGGTACGTGCCCAACTGTGTCAAGGGATCTGCATCCTTGAAGGCAATGGACTTTTTGCATAAGTGACGACTTTGTATGAGCTTGAAAGCTGTTTAAACAGATTTCAGCTTTTGATTTTATAGCACACTGTTTCTCAAAGTTGAGAGGTTGCAGGGTGTTTTTTCTGGTTTTATCTGTCATGGCTGTTATGGGCTAAAGTGCTGTGGAACTGAATACTGCAACCAAGGAGCTTGCTGCCCAGCAGCACCTTGCTGGACCACTGCGGCGGAGGAGGAAGGATGCGCTTTCCACTTGGGTACCACTCAACTCTGAAAACACCATCCTTAAGCTTTGCTAAGAACCTAATGCTTGTTACGATGTAACATACCTAAAATATTTTGATGAAAATTGCATATAGCAAAATCTTTATGCTCTGCAGTTTGAATATTTGCTTGCAACAAGGTCTAGAAATGTGTTTCTTTTGCTATATTTGTCTGTGTGAGATGTAGTATTTGACAGTGTAACTACATACAAAAATGTTCAAGAAGCCATTTACATGACAGCTTGACAATCAGTGTAATTAAGAGAATTGTCTGAGGCTCTAATGAATGCAATAAAAGAGGAATCAGCTTGAAATCATGCAGAAAATTACTAAAATTCTTTTCTTTTTTTTTAAGATAGGACTTGTATTTTCTACTTGTATGTAACATACCATGTGACTCTGATGCGAGTATCTAATTCTGAGATTTATAGCATTTTCTGTTAAAATATACAATTATATCAGAAAATAATGTAGGTTACATAAAAGTAATTCTAGTAAGGTAGATGGAAATTGAATTTTGTAACCAATAATGTAATGTAGATGACTAGCAACAGTAGCTCTTGCTACTGTACTCACTTTTGCTCATATAAGGACAAGAGCTTTCTGTTTTGCTTTCCACTAGCTACTTTGTGGAGCAATTATTATTCTTTGATATCTTTTTAGTTCAGAAATAATAATAATAAAAAGCTAGTATTTAATGTTTGGATCATTATTTGAGTTTATAGTATCTTGGTATGCAGAAATAAGTGTTTCTGGTGTTGGAAAAAGAAATCTCTAAAGTGTTGTATTTATGTAGCTTTCTCTTAAAAAGTTAATGAAAAGACCTTGTTGAGAACGTAAGTGGCAGGACTTCACTTGAAACCTGGACTTACAAAGAGAAGTTGGCTGCTTTCCTGTACCTCTAAGACAGCTAAAGTTTAAATATTAATAGGCTTTAAGAGGTGTTTTCTTTTTTCCTTCCCACCTCCCTCCCTGCTCTTTTTGTCTAAGAGCTAATTTGTGCAGACTCCTAATCTCTAGGCTATCTGATTAAAAGTTGTATGCTAGATGTTTCTTTATGCAGTGTGGCTGCATGGGGCAATATCTTTAAAATGTAAAAAAGCCTACAAAATGCACAGTCTGATAACAACAACAAATTTAATCTAAAGTGACAACTGGGAGACTTTCCCAGACATTTTTCTCTTTAATGTAACATGACTTTAAATTGATGCAGTCCCACAGTGATTGAAAAACTCTCAGAGCTTGTCTCCCATGATTACATTTCTGATCTGTACAACTTAATTTTTTAACTGGGTGAATCCTACTTTTGCGAATGAGCAGTTTGTTTATGTTTTAAGAGGGTGAATTTCACTGATGCCAAGGCAGTGAAATTGTAATACAATGCAAAATGTTCCTGATGGTGATCTTGGTCAGTGCATCTATTCTTCATCTGAAAGTTGTAAAAGTTAGCTCATAAATAAGGCTGACATTTTATTGAATTTTGGTTTATATTGATCTTATAAATTTGCTGTTAAATTAACACAGAGCTCAATCAGGGGTAGTAGCACCTTAGCTAACATTCCCCCTTCCCAAATATCCCTATTAAAAGTTTTAAAATTTATGTAAAGTTTCCTATATCTTAGAAATTTTCAGTCTTTTTGAGTTTTATTGAGGATACCTGTTGTGTACTGTCTAATAAAACAAAACAATTTTTAGTTTCTCTAAGAGCTGTTTTAATTTTTCTCAAACAAACAAAAAAAGAGCTCATGAAAACCTTCATTGTGAAGCAAGTCACTTAAATTATGAGCTGAACTAATGTGTGTACATATTTTGCAGAAAGAAGACATGGGGGATAAAGTTACAATATTTTAACTGTTATTCCTTGATTGCATCTGGATCTTTGGCTATTGACTGACATTTGCATTTCTGGTTATAATTTAAGTAATAGTAAGTAAATTAACAGAACTGTTGAAAAAGGAGCACAGCTCCTTCTACACAAGGATTTTTTTTACTGCTTTCTGTAGTTATTCTGCATCCGCAGCTGCTGAGCTGTTGTGATAATACAGTGTCTATAATATAAATACCTGGGCAAAATGGGAGTCCTCCCAATGGGAGGGGAAGGAAGCTGGCAATTGAGTTGTGATTATGGGCATGCTGGAAGTAGAGGAAGGTGAAAGAGGAGGGAAATGTCTCTAGATATGTAGAAAAGATAGACAAGATTATTAATAAATTGTGCCATAGTCTTTTTTTAGGCTATAGCAGGAAAACTATGTGCAGAAGAATGTTAGAAGTGGCCTGTAGTCAGCTTTGTAAATGTGCAAATACTAATAATCTGCTAATTTCTATATTGCTACACTCGGGGGAAAAATGGTGCCTATGAGTAGTGCAGTAATTGCTTGGTATCCGTTGGAAATAGAAGAATCGAGTGGACTGTAGCAGCGCTCTTCCGTATTGCACATTGTGGTCACTTGTCTGGCTGTGTGTCTGACTCCAAGCTATGGTAGAACAGTCAAGGATTTACAAGACGATGAATTTAATCCATAAAACGGTTAAATTTGCAAGGCAGAGAACAAGCATACTATGTATTTCCTGCTAAAGAAGGAAGCAGTAAGGTGAATGTTGTAGTCCTTAGGAATGTTCAGCTATCTATGAAAAATGATCAAGTTTGAAGATGCTGCAGGAAGAAAAATGGAATGACAATTATGCTAAAATGTCAAATACTTAGATCCCTGCAGTAGTAAGTAAACTAGATGCCTTAGTAACCAAGTGTTTAATTTGGTTCTTTCGTTGCTTTAATACAAAACTTAGTGTTTTGTTGTTAACATCTCAGATGGTACTATCTGATCTTGAGTTTTATTTTTTTCTTCAATCTGGCAACATAGTATTCCCTTTTCTAGTTTAACTTGCATAACCTACTAGGAAGAGATATTTTTTCATTATACCTCTACACTTACTTACAGTACCACTAGGAACTGAGTGGTTGTCTTGTTGACGTGAACAGCTAATTGACCAGTATAAACATCTTTCTAGACCCTTCTTAACCTACCAAAAATAAACCTGGAGATGATATACATGTAAATGTCAGAATATGTATTTTTATTTTAAACTAATTGAGCTACTGTAGCTGTTTAGATGTTTAGGCCTAGGATTTATAAATATTAGAGAATGTGTTCCTGAAACAAGAGTAGTTTGCTTGTAAGAACCCAGTGAGAACTGGGTTAAGGAATGATTTTCAGAATTAATTTATTTCTGCCTATTTAGAGGAAAGTAAATATTTTATGTTCTATTGCCTTTTATGTTTTGGGGAAATTTGAGAACTTAGTGTTTGTTACTAGACATTTCCTTTATCTCTGTAACTTACATTGTATTTCAGGAATCTGTTCTGTGTATACTGCTAGCCTATTGAAAGGAGTATTCTGGAATATTCAAAGCTGGGTAATCAATGTTGCATCTCAATTCAACCACATCTTTGGAATCTGATTCAAAATGCATTCAGTTAAATTATTCAGTTAGTGGGCTGTGCTCCTGAGGTTTCATGTGGAGTTGGAAGGAATTACTGTTTTTTTTTCCAATGATGAACACTGAAATAACTCACAGCGTTCATTCTTTTCTCCTGCCAACTTGTAGAGAAGGGAAGTGGTCAGGGAATTTGGGTAATCATGACTCCAACCTATGCTTGCTGCTAATTCCCACACACTTACAGGGAACATGTCTTGACAGAACTGCTTTCTGTGGCAAGTGGGTGTAGATTCTTTTACACAGGCTTTCTGCATCCTCTCTTCTCCTTTATTCAGAGGTTTGCATTTTGTGGCCTGACCTAGCCTATCTTTACTAAGGTAACTGTGGGTTTGTCTGGATTTGCCCTACAGATTATTTTTAATTAGGTATAAAGGAATGAATGCATTAAATTATTGTGATGAAAGAATTCTTCCACTGTCATTAACAATGAGTTAAATGAGCTAAAACTTCCCTCTAGTTCCCTATCTTTTGGTGAGGAAACAGAGCAGTTCTTTGCATGATTAAGATTTGCAGTATCAGGCCTGAAATTAGAAGTCATAATAATATATGCTTTATAATTTGTGTAGGTTTATCTCCTGCGTGATCCTTCTTAACCTGTTTTCCAGCTTCTTTTTGTTTTTTTTTCTTTTGATTTCAGTCTCTGACATCATAAGTTTTCATCCATGTCTTTATTTACATAAAATATTTCCTATATTGATAAAGGGATGCCACAGGGAAAGCTGACCCTGAAACTTTCCTTAAGCTCTTCAAAAATTCAGGTTTCTTTTAGACTCATCAACTGAATATGAACTGATGGTAGGCAGTGATGACTAAACTACAGCTAGGTGTATGAGAACATTTGGAAAACCACGAGGTAACAAGCTAATTCCTTCAGTCATCTGAAGCATGTCGGGAGTTCAGACAGCTGATTACTAGTAGCAATTTTACAGTATTTTTACTAGCATTACAGTGTAACAGCAATTTTGACAATAACAAATACAGAGTGTTAAAGAAATGGTAAAGGTCACTTTCTCTTGGAGAAAGATTACCATTCCGGTGAAGAAGAATAAGGAATTAAAGCTTGTTGTTATTAGATCTCTCAGCCAAACCTCACAATACATAATTCTATAACAAGATGATTTTTTGGGTGTTGACCTCTTGAGCATTTCTAATCTTGCTTGTTACATCCTTGTGTGCAGTGAAAAGTGCTTTCTGTGCCAGTGTGGAGTGCCAAAAATTCAGATATGCTTTCGTGTCCTGAGGCCTTTTAAAAGAAAGGTGCGCTCTCGTCGTATGGATTTTATTTATCTACCATTCATCTTTATTATTTGCCTTGCAACTGTGGAAGCTCATTAGGTATTGCAAGGTTTGTTTCCTTTCGGTGAAGTTGCAGTTGTGCTATTACCTCTGTTTTTTCTGGTGTGATTGGTTTCTGTATCTTGGAATGTCAGATCCATCGGAGTTGTTTTGGTTTCTTTGGAACATGTAGAACAGAACAACTGAGGTAGTATTTTGGAGATCAGTAAGTTTTTGACAAGAGGTATTTTCCTTTTGGATTCAGATTCATTCTAGAGCACAACAAAATCTAATATAATTGGTTTAAACAGTATAGATGAAAATGGCAGTTTATTTAAAATGTTGGGAAACACAAACTGTAACACTAATGCTTTAAGAGTAATAAAGGTGCATATTCTGCTAAATAAACTTCAGTGATTACTGGAGGGGGTTTTCCTCTGCAACATGGTATTTTTCTAGTTTATATTCTTCACAGACTGCTGACCACAGTGACAGTTTTGCTGTTCTCGTATAAAATAGCTCGCACGTGTGTGCACCTGGTCTTCGTTATTGTTACATTGCATGTATGGTAATGGCAGAAAATTTTCTTTTGTAATTTCTGCTGATGACGCTTTGTTTTCAGTATAGTACGTTAAAAATATATTCTTCATTAAATGCCACTATCTGTTAAGCAGCACTAGCAGGCAAAAGGGTTGTAGAAAATGTTCTGATCATTTTCATAACAAGTTTATATGCTTATAAAAATACTGACTTCTAAGCTTGTAAAAATATGACCATTCTTTTTTACCTTACTGAGGCAAATGTACTTACAATAAGAAAATATAAATACATTTCAAAGAAAAAAAATAGATCCATCAATGTAATATATACTAGCTAAACAGAATGGAAACACTGAAATACTTTCTTCTTAAGAAAAGAGAGCCAAATTAAATGTATATTGATTCAAATCTAGTTATGGCTAAGTGGAATGAATACCAGTAAGTATTAAACTTCAGTGTGCCAAGACTAAATTTGGCTCACTGTGTATTAGAAAATCTTTTTTCTCTTGTTGATTCTCTTTCTTACAAAGATTTCTACTGAAAGTGTGGCAATTCTGAGAAGCTAATCCCAAACCTACAACTTTAATTATACCCTTTTCTGCCAAATAGAAAGATGGAGGGCAGGTTGGCTGGTTGGCTAAAGGTTGGGAAATTCTGGGACCCCAGTCTCCAGAGGGATGACTGCAGCATCTGAGTCCATGTGGGGTCTCCGAGTGCCATCCCTTACACAGCTAATACTTTATTTCAGTGCCAGATGTTGGCGGGGTTTTGCTTGTAACTTTTTCTGGAGTGGTAGTTTTGATATCTATTTCAAGCCAAAGAAATCTGATGCGTAAACCTAAGAGTTCTGAGCATTGCCACCAGATGTCACACTTTTGTTAGAAAAAAGTCTGTGCAGTGACACAAATATCTGGAAAATAACTTATATAGCCCTGAAAGGTGAAAATGTAGGAAGCCGTGAAAGCACTGTCTTTAGTCCCAGCTTGGCTTTCTTAAATGTGATATACTGGCATAGCCACGAGTATTTCCAGATTTGACAGTATATTAGTTTTCCCAGCTGGAAAGACTTTAACAGATTTTAGCTCTTTCAGAGGACTACAAATTCCTGGGTTTGTAACATGATGGCTGAACGGGATGAGTCTTTAATCTAGTTTTCAGAAACAGAGGATGCATAACATGATTTGCATTTCCTTGTGGAGGATAAGATCCATGTGCTCACACACAATTGTGATATTACTTTTGTTTCTTTGTTTTCTATTTTGATCAATCCTGCAGAAATGATTTTTCACTTATTCGAATGGAACTATCTCTCCGTGTTATATATTTTTAGTTGTTGAATTGAAAGGCACTGTATCTTACTCTGCATGTCCTGATTTTAAAACTACTTAGAGTAAGAGGATATCCCAAGCAGTGTATTTTTGTATTCTTTCTTATTCTTTTGTATTTCTTTAAAAAAAAATAAAAAAATAATACAACTATTTTTGTATTCCTTCCTGAGCATTAGGGAGTGAGAATTCTGTTTCTGTGGATATGAAAATATAGTCTTTAATTACACAAGATTAATTTTTTTTTTTTTGCCTCAGCACCTCTGCTGTTTCTTGTTTAGGCAGGATTTGAAGGCTTGAGGAACAATAGTGACCTGTGTTGGCATGGCCAAGATGTGTTAGTAGCAGATAGGTGACCCTGGGAACGCCAGCTAATGCAAAAATATTGGAGAACATAATGAAAAATGAGCTTGCCAACTGCTTGTTGGTGTTGGGATATCAACAACTCTAAATCTTGGCTTTAGTTCCCTTTTCTGAAGGAGAAGACCTCTTTACAATCTGTTTTTGAGTTCCCACCTCTCTTCTCTGATTCTTTTTCCCCTTGAATATATAGCTCCTTCCTTATTGCAGCCTTGTTTTGCCTAAGAATTTAACCTACAAAGGTAACGTGAAGAGAAAAAGTTTCTTTTGGAGAATTGCAGCCTTTTGGATATGTACGATTCAAAGTTTTAATGTTAGTTTAAATTAGTTTACATTTTTATATTATATATAATATATATTTATATAGAATGAGTCTGAGATGCATGTGTATTGACAGATGATAATTTAATATTATATGAGTAAAATAATCATAATTTAGATGCTTGGATGTGAAGGCGACCTATAGCCAGTTTGCTCACCTTCTGTCAGGAATTAGGTTTGCATTTTTTTTTGACCCTGCAATTATACAAACTTTGCCAGTAAAGTACTCCGCACTTATGGGTCACTAATTTCCTCTTTCTTCATATCCAAACAAGAGACTTTTAAAGAAAACACTCATTTAACACAAGTGTTATTTTCCTTTTACTGTAGTGAGTCTTTCCTTCTAAGAAGATTGTGGGATCATGTGGGCTGAGCAATATTCCTCGTCTCTTGTCCAGAGGCTGTCAAACATTCATACAAATATGCTAAGCACTTTAAATAACATTTCTGCTCTGCTTTACAAAAACATTGTAAATAGGTGTATTTCTGCACACTGTAATAATATATATGCACGGCTTTAACAAGTGTGGTGGTTGTGGAGGAAAAAGTATTTAAAGATAAAAAACTTATCCCATGAGTAGGAAAGTAATCAGAGTTGGCTGCTTATCGTGATGAAAGATGTAAGAATAGAAAGCAACTATTCTGCAGTTAGAGTGGAAGCCTGGTAGCGAAGCAGAGATTGCGCTGTTGAAAACCTGGCAATTACTTGTAGATGTTTAAGTGTTAAGATGTTAGGGGGTCCAGTTCTTTTGTAAGTGTGTTTAATTTTCAGAAGTATTCAAGGCTTCAGTATATCTGGCTTGTGTTTATAAACTATTATTTCAGTTTTTTAATGTATATGAAAATCATTCAGAGGTTAACTTCAGTTTTATTGGATTATTTGTTATGAAAGATGACCTGAGATTTCAAAACTTCATAAAATATCATTTTTGTATATTGTTTCCAGCAGCCTTTTAAATTAAAAGCTGGTGATATCTTGGCAATGTAACTAAAACATTTTTGCATTATTTTTAACTCACTTGAAAGTTAATATACTGCCTTTTTGACCTGATTGCTCTTAATAATAATAAAAAAAAAAGCTGCATTCTTTGGCAAATAGTAACCACTGTGTGTGGTCTAAATAGATATTCAGCTAACACTGAGCCCTGCTTTGGATAAAGAGGTCTCTTTCCACACATTTCATAAGCTATAATGAACATTTTTATTAGTGGTTTCAAAAAACACTGCGAAGTTCCAGTAAAAATACAGCCCAAATCCATTTGTACGCAAACCATTTAGCATGTAATGTTCCTTCGAATTCTGTTCTTTATTGCAGTGAACATCTTACTACTTGTTCCCAAACTGAAAGATTCTAAACTTTTAGTTATCTAGTTCACCAGTTTTGAAATGCTGACTATGGAAAACCACATGGAATACCAATAATTTAGCAAATTATTATCTAATCTTGTATGTATTTGCTAAGTCTAGAAATGAATGTGCTGGGTTTGGGAACTTTTCTTTAGATATTATATTTTCAAAATAAAACATTGCTTGCATTTTTTTCTCTAGTAGCAGGTTAAGACAAGAAAGCCAAATGGTTGACATATGGGACAGTAGGATATGAAACAGCTTGTTTGCTGGTGTTCAAATTATGAGGGCTAGGGAGTATACAAATGTACCTGAAGATGTAAGCTGTGTTTGTCTGCTTTTCATTCTCCAAGCATATGCAAGGCTACATCCTACATATGTTTGTCAGAGTGATTAATGGCTTGTATCCATACATTAGAACTGAGACTATTAAGATTTATATCTCTTTTGTTTTGAAAAGCAACATCAAACCCATAAATATATTCTAAATGTACTCCATCTGATGAGCATGTGACTTGTAGTGGACATTTACAGTAAATGACTAAATCCATTTGGAGGGTTTTTAAAAGCTATTAAATACACTTTAAAATGTCCTAAGATGTCATGAGCCATGTGTGTAAAGCTGATATTTATGTTTATGAGGCACTAGTTAAGAACTGAAAAGGTGTATTTTGCCAAAGGTGCTTGTATCTTCTGTACTTTCTGAACTGAGAAATGCATTACAAAGGCTCGTGGAGGTCAGGATAAATTAATAGAATCACTGAAGGTCCAGACTCTTCCTACAGTTTATTTACATAGTTTACTCAGTTCCATAATGGTGGCTCATGGATGGTATAGCATTGTCATAGAAACTCTGTAATTTATTCCTGAAGTAGTCCAACAAGATGTCTAAATTATAAATGAACAAGAGCAAAACAAAACAAATATGCAACTGTTTCTCTAAGCAAAAAGTGAATTTCTAATCTTTCAGATGAGCCCTGTTTGATGATCCTTATCTGCACTAGCAGAAGGAGGCCTACTTCCTTTAGAAGATGGTTCTAATATTTCTAATGTGGCTTTCTGAAGCCACAGAACATTTCTGAATGTTCTGAACATTTCTCAATGTTCTGAACGTTCATTTCTGAACGTTCAGAACATTCTGAACATTTCTAAATGTTCATGGTTTACAATCGTGTGCCTGTTCTATCTTTTTTACAGTTACTTTTGTCTTCTCTTGGTTTAGCTTTTTGCCTGTGTGCTGAAATATTTTTAATGTTATTTTGGTCAATTTCCAGTTTAACATGTTATAGATGTTTTTACATGTTACATATAATGCTTTATATATTTTAATATAACTGTACTGACAGTGTACAGTTGTCAGTGACAGTGTCTTTAGTTTATGTAAGGGGGTTATTGAGTGATGGCAGACTTAGCATCTCTGAACAGTGTAATTGCCAGCATCTCTGCACTTCTGTAAGAAGTACCTGCTTGAGGCCCACTGGGGCCGAGAACATTGTTTACTCTACTCTTGACTCTTACAATATAACAATAAAAAAGCGATTAAAATTTAAGTAGTCATGAGAGATTTTCTCTATTTCTAATTTCTTCAATATTGTTGCACGTTAAAACTGGATCATTGCATAATACTGTTGTGGTAAGTGTTGCTGCATTACCTTGTTTAGCAACCCGCAGAAGTAAGGCTAGTCCAAATGTGCTGAGTTCAAAGATTGTTTAGCATTATGGCTGTTAATTGTTTTCTCTGTAGACCTCTATTTTCAGGTATTTAGCATACCACAAAAATCTTTTGCAAGACAAAACTTAATATTCAGTTTCCCATATCAGAGTGTATTTTCAAATTTATTTTGGAGGCGATAATGATTAAAGTAAATTTCACAAAGGCAGCCAAAATAATTTTCTAAGTGTCTGCATTCATCTTCCAAATAATATTTATTTTAATATATAAAAAATTTATTAAACTTACCATCTGCTAATATGATCTAGTTAATCTTGATATTAAAATTATTCTACTATATCAGTAATACACTTTTGAAAACATACTACTTTTATATAATGTTCTTGAATATAATTGATACAAATACTAATAAATATAAATGAATTTGGATTAAGTACCTTGTCTTACAATAGTGTAATATATTCACATGAGGCTGACTTAAAAAACTGTCATCCAAATTTGCAAAACTACAGTATCAGCCCTGCTGTTAGATTAAAAAAAAATCTGTGAATACGTGATGATAGCTCTGGATTTGTGAATCTGATGCAATTAATACATATCTCCTAGTAGAACTTGAGTTCAAATTGTGTTGAAATGAGAGGAGAAACTATTTTAGATCTGAAGCTGTCTGGCTGAAGTCCTACTACAAAATGAAGGACTATTTTGACTGCTCATTGCAGAATCTGAGCAAGGTAGGCTTGGAAATAGGCTGCCATGTGTGCTATCTTTTATCTGATGTATCTATCCAGTTGGTTTGTTTTGTTATTCTTTAAGGGATAAGGTTGGGTGCCTGAAAATGCTCAAATAAACTTAAAAAGTAGTTATGTTATTAGTTTGAAAACTAGAATCAGCTGCAATTTAGGGGTAGGACTACTTAGTTCTGACAGGAGATATCTCTGTCTGTTGGAAATCCCTCTTTAATAGCCTAATAGCCAGACTTTTGGGCTGGCATAACATCCTCATCTCTGCAGCTAAGGAGCTGGGAGGGTGCTGGGTCCTTGCCAGGGCGTGCAGCACGGGTGCCATCTGAGAAGTCATCCCCTTATCTCGCGTTATCTTGTGGTATAGGTGTTATGGGGTTTGAGTACTTGGAGTCATAAAATCAATGCTCCGCAACCTCAGTACGCAGTAGTTTCTCTTTCCTGGGCAGGTTGTATCTGAAAGTGGAACATTGAAGTATTGGAATATTGAACATTATTTATTATCTGTTTGCCCACATAATTTCATTTAGGTGTCATCCTCAATTTTTCCCTGCTTTCTTAGTGATCTTTTTATAACAGCTGAAAATTCTAAGGACATCAGATTAAAGAAATACTTTTTTTCTAAAATAGGAGTGAATTCAAAACCAGAAGAAGACATTTTGAGATTCTATTCCAAGACACACACGCTCACACACATGCACACACATACATGCACACGTATATGCACACACATGCACACACTTGTTCACATAAATGTCTGGAAACTACACAGATATTCGACTATATAGCTTGCCTTTCCTAAACAAGACAATTTTCACATACAGAAGTGTGTTCTTCCTATTACTTAAAGATAATGATGTTAGATTCTCACAAGCAGAACTTGGTGCCTCATGTTGTACAAAGCTTTTGTAGGAAGAAACTTGGATGTAAAATCTTAAATGTTCTCTAAAGTATGGAGCACATAGGCTGGAAAAGTCTCAGTGTCTGCTGACATTCTTGCTATTTTCATTATTTCCAGTGAAAATTCTCATAATGCACACATCTGCTTCATATGGTTGTGCTACATATATGTTGAATATTTACAGCACAAGTGGGTCTAATTACCCTTGATAGATAAAACCTCAAGCGAAGTGGATACAATTCTACTGTAAAATGGCCTAGAATAGCATTAGTCTGAAATATTCATTAACCTAAAATAAAAGAGAATCTCTAGAACCCAGAGCACTTCTCTAAAGGCATATGTGATTATTTTATTCTGCGTTAGTTTCACTGATGGCACATTGTTAAACACAATGAGATAGAAGATATGAACAAATTTGTATTTTAGCCACTGATTTAGGTCTGCAACATGTAGATGTTTAATATGAGGATGCTTCCATTCTCAGATAGGATGGTATTATTTAAAATTGATTAGTGCAATTCATAGCAGCCTGCCAAATTACTAATGGAAGCCATTTGAATCAATTCTCTCATATAATTTAAATGCCATTTCACTGCATATAGTTTAACCAGGAAAGAATCCCAGCTTGCAGCCAGCAAAATTAATTATTTATTATTCTTTTCATAAATATTTTCCTGGTCCAAAATCATAAAAATAAAATAAATGCTTATACTCTGAAACTTCATTTTGATGTTTGAGCATTTCAAATGGCTAATTTGAGAAATAGTATTAGTTTTAGTAGTTTTTACTTATGCCTGTCAAAAAAACATTTACATCTGCATGTCAGGGCACTTTCCCCTTACCTGATAGCTTTTTGTGGAGTGTGCATTTAAGGCTAAATTACAAATTGGATTCTGCTGTTAACTGAGGGCCTATTCAGCAAAAATTATATATAGGCTTTTTTTTTCAGAAGGTCATGGAATCTGGCTCCTTCATTGCTGGCGTGATGAAGCAGGGAACTCCTTTTGGACCCAGAATAACTTTAGTGGGGATCTGCATGGGCATTCCACAGTGCAGTTTTCTGATGGTGACGACTTACTGTGTAAGATTTTATTTGCTGTAGCCCTCTAATTGGTCACTGAAGAGATATACTATGTATGTGACAATTTTATTATTTTTTTGTTTGTTTGAAAATGAATTGTGTTTTGCTTGTGAACTGGTAGTAAATTATATATTACTGTAGTTTAAAAATAAGCATTCTCGAGTTTGGCTGGTTTTGGCTGAGATTTTGTACAGTCAGCTCTATATAGGAAGAATATCTTTTAATTTCATGCTTTGCTTACTCATCTGTTATACTGCCAATTGCAACTACTGTGGTGCCAAACAAGTAAAATATAGATCATATGAAAATACAGAGCAATGTGGGTGCTGCAGCAGCATAGGAAGTACATTCATACAGCTGCTACTCTTCAGTTGGAAACAGCATATTGAAATCCTCTCTGGTGGTCTATAGCTGCTGTCTAATGTGACAATCCAAGAAACTTAAAATAAGAAAATACAGTGGTATCTTTTTTAACTCAATTTAAAAAGCATATTTCAATGTCTGTTGCTCATATATGATGATGGATATTGGGAGAGTTAAAATATGTCTGAAAATTAATCAACCTCAGTCGACCTTTTTTCACTTGAATTGTGATATGCAAGTTGACCTTGAGGTGTGCTAATAATATATGTCGAAGATATTTAGCAGGCTTTTGCCATGAGTGCCTATATAGATACACTGAGCATGTGACTGGACTGATTATGGACCTGAAGGCTCTTTCACCACAAAATATGTGCATCAAGTCAAAAAAGGTCAGCCTGCAATAAGGGTATTTAAGAAAGCTTCAGCTGCATTGGCACACTTGGAGATCTAATACCTGTTTAAGCAGCAGGATCTTACAAGAAGTCTGATGAATATATTCAGAAGACTGAAATTTCCCAAGTAAGAAGGGGAGAGAAAAATCTTAGCGAGTTTAGTTGAAAATGTGGAAGAATCCTTGGTCCTGAATGTAAGCTGAAGGACTTAAATGTCAGATCTTCTAAAACAGAAGTTAGCTGCTGTTGTGTAGATCTTGCTTCCCCTCTTCCCCCAAAAAACTGCATAAAAAAGCAGGACTATAATGGGTCTGATTGAGGCACAATTTTTTTTATCAGGGAAGGAAAGCTTTATGGTAATGGGACTGTGCTGGTTGGTTTATTTTTCCTGGAGAGTTACTGC
>JAUBOD010000974.1:1822114-1882872 GCA_032353885.1 Nothura maculosa | reverse complement strand
TTTTTTTTATCAGGGAAGGAAAGCTTTATGGTAATGGGACTGTGCTGGTTGGTTTATTTTTCCTGGAGAGTTACTGCTTTTGTAACATGAGCTTGGTGGAAGAGAAATAGTTCTGACAAATGGGCCCAAAAGCAGACCTGGAGAAAGCAAGTGATCCATCTAGCAGATGGGGATTATGGAATAGGGGAGCTGCCTTCTGCCTTATAGAAGGCACCAGCTCCTCCCTTAAGCTGAAGGGCTGTTCTAAGGCAACTGAGCCCTGTTTTTATGTTTTTCATAATACTATCATGGCTTTAAGGAGTCTGCCACTTTCTCCTGTGTTTGAGGATTGTGAGTGAAGCAGGAAACACTTTATGGGTGAGCCTGGAGGGAGCTACAGTGACCTGTGGGTTTGAGATGCAAGAGAGAAAAAAGTGGAAATGGGAAAGGGTTGAGCATTCAGAGACTGATTTTAGAGGAAAAATAACAGGCTTATAATTTCATGTCAAAAGGCATCAGTTTAAAGTTGTTAGACATTAAAATGACTAATGCTTCCCAAAGCTGGCTGTAGACTGTACAGTGGTGTTTGAAGTCAGGCAAGAAGTGCTGTGTGTTGTGGCGAGTCTTTGGAGGCCTGGGCCTCGTCACGGGGCTGCTTTGCCCCTGTCTCAAGGCACAGCAGTGGTGTTTCCTTTGATGGTGCCATTGGCACAGCCCTGGTGCTCCTCAGCAGCAGCGTGGCCTCTCAGGCGAGATCAGGAGAATGGATTAATAAACAGAGTAGCAGCTTGAGTCTTTTGAAACATTATTTTTCCTTATTTCTCTTCACATTGCAAAACAGATTTCTGTATATCCAGAGATTAAAGCCTTCAATGATAAAGTGAAGAGACACTCACATGAATGAGAATAATTTCTTTCTATGAATTCTTCTATTATCCAAGTAAATGAAGTTTAGGGAGATAGGCTGCCTTATTTTGTCAGGAATCTTCAATCTGAAGGGAAAAGAAATGGAATAAGACCTTCTGTGTCTAAATATCGAGGGTTATAACACTCTGTAACTGGAAACGTGGTTCTCTGTTATGGAAATATTTGATCCAGTTGCTGATTTCTAAATGCTATGAGGATAGTTTGAATATATGTCGTGCCATTGAAGTATTTTTCCTGTGGTAAATTTTCCTATGGTAAGTGTGCTATAGAAAGATTTTTTTTAACTCATTTTGTAAAGTTTAGTTTTGAAAGAAATAAAATTTACAGCTGATGGGGAACATAGTTTTTACAATACTGGACCTTATCTTCTCAGTAACCAATTTTTTCTTATGTCTCAGAACTCTCATTAATTTTTCACAGGCTTGTGATGGATAGTTTTTATTTATTCACGTCTGAGGTTCTGTTGTGTGAAAAGGACTCATTTTATAACATTACATATTCATGGCTTGGGATAGATGGGATAAGGAACTTATTATTAATGTGTCACAGTGGGAAACTTACTCTGGGTTCATTTGCGAATCTTGTTAAATGTGGTGCGGTCAGCAGACAGTACTGAGATTTCTGATACATTTTATTGGAGAAAGGGAGAGAGGTTCAGTGATGCTTCCTTATCTAAACAACACAAGATGGTGCCTTTATAAATTTGTTTGAAACACTGAGAAACAGGAGGATAGAAGCAAAATAGGCTTGAACAACATAAACCAATGTCTTTTCATTTATGACTTTTTACAAGCATCATTTGAGGTTAATGTCTGTTTAAATCCTAGTTATTTAATTAAATAGTGGTGTCTCTTTCACAAACGTCATAAGACTTACAGGATAGTGAGGTCCTGTGGAGAGTTCCGAAATATGCTGGCAAGTCCCGTGAAGTGGCTCATGCAGGCCACATCTCACCAAGATTCTCTTGTTATTACATACTTGTGCAATGCAACTTCTCTTGCAGATGTGTACATCAAACTTGGTCTGGGATCAGTACAGTCTGTGTACTGAATGCATGCAGCATATTTGATAAAAACTGAGGTAAAGTTTGGTACAAACTTCCTTTCAATTCTAGAATTCAGTATTCTTTAGGAGGCCTAAGTAGCATTTTTTATTTTTTTTTTTTTGGAGACAAGGTGCTCATTTTCAAAGCAGAAAGCTTTATACCTGCTAGGATTGGGAAACTGAGACTGTATTCTATACATATTCAATGTCATCAAAATGAAGAATTCTCTGTTTGCATATTTGCCTCCTGATTTTCTTAAGTACAGAAATGGCAGAGGAAGAAGGTCTGTAATGTTGCTATGCTAGTTACTTCCACTTTTGACTTATTATTACTTTAAAATTTCCCACAACCTAAGTTTAGAGACAGCTTTGTAGGCTATACTAAAGAGACCTCATTTCTCCCATTTCTTAGCAAAAGAGCTTGTGAATTAAGTTATTAATATTCAAGAAATTAACAATTATTCAAGTGTTTTTGAACATATTTTTCAGAATCCAATTATAAATGCTCATTGCTTTCAAAAATTTCCATTCTTCTGTAAATAATAAAATGATATTGAATAACTTGAAATCACTTAAGCATTTTGAGGTTACTAGGACAAGACAATTTATGATGGCTGTATTTTAACAGAAGTTTTTCAATGATGTTAAATGTTAGCTTTAATAGAGACCCTACTGGTAGGTCAACAGTATTATATTGTCATTTATAATAGAAGAGTTGGGCAGTGAGAAAACTGTAGTCTATTAAGAGTTTTTGAGTATGTGTGTGTGTGTGTGTGTGTGTGTGTGTATACAGTGAAATAATATCTAGTGTAATGTGAAGTGACAGTCAAAATTACAGCTTTTCTCTTGCCGCAAGGGTACTTCTCTGCCAAGTATAGTAATATTGTTGTAGCAGTGTTCAAGGTTGTCAGCAGTTCTTGGTTACTCTGCAGAGAGTCGTAACTGTGTGTGGAAGCAAGGAACTTCCTGTCAAGGGAGATACTATAATTTTGATATATATTTGTTGGTGCCAAACTGCAATTAAATAAGGAGGCGTTGGAAGAGGTTTTATTTAACCAACCCAAATTTGTTGATTAATTAGTGAAAAGCAAAGAAAAACCCAAACAAATGAAAACCCTCCTAAAAAAACAAATAACCTACTTACATATGAATATAGTTAAATTATGAATTCATTTTCCATGCTCAAATACATGTCTTAGTTTTAGCTATTATATTTTTGCTGGTTAATTTGTGATGAATGAGGATGTACAGAGCCTACTGACTTCAGTTAAAATCTTATTGATAAGACTAATTATCTACCAGGGCATTATATATTTTACATGACGGTTACTGAGCTCGGGTTTTAAAGGTCTGGCACGGAGACTGTATCTTCCCCAAAGCACTATTTTTCAGAGTGTGTCAAGACTTCTACAAAATATTGTCACAAAAATATTTAGCAGGAGCAGCAAAAAGTTTGGCTTACACTTCCCCCTCTGAACATGATGGTAGTTGTATCAACAGTTTCATTCATTTGAAATATACATTGTATTTCTGGTTAGATTGGATGAAGTGGGAGTGGGGGGAACTTTGGAGAAAACATGGCCCGAAGGAAATGAGGAACAATCCTGCTGTACTTCAGGAATGCATTCGAATGTGTCTACATGCACAATCTTACTAATCACATGTTTAAAACTTACTGCTATGTTTATATAATTTGCTAAAAAGTTACTGAGCCAAAGCCCCTACTGATCTTTATTGAAAAGTTTCCAAATCAAGCAGCTGAGGCATCCGTGTGAGAAACCGAGCGTGCATGGATGTCGTAAAGAGCTCGAAATGTACCTGCAGTTGGCTGCATGAATAAGCTTAACTTCTAAGTGCAAAATGCAGCAGTGTTATTATTATTATTATTTTGTGTATTATTATTTTCATTATTGTTGTTTTGTGAAAAGCTCATTTTCAATGGAAGCATGGAAACTTCAGTGCATGGGGTGAGGGAGGTGTCCAAGGGCATTGTGGTGGCTGATGAGCAGGGTAAGGGAACCTGCTTTCCTGCAAAGCTGGCAGTAGCCGGGAATCTGGGCACGGTACCAGGGCTATATGGCAGAACCACCAGTCTGGCCATTTTTCTGTACGTATGTGCCTTACAGATGTACTTTGTGATTCTGCCTGCCATATTGTCAGAATTTCTTGAATTCAGCTAGTTGTTAGTTGTGAATATCTCAATCTCTGCTTTTAAGTCTCTAGAAGTTTTACTTTTTTTTTTTTCCTGTGCAGCCTTATCACTTCATTGTGAAGGTATTAGTGCTCAAGAGGCAATCGTATGACTATGTGGTTGTATGCAAAAATGCTTGTAATATTGTATGCATTATTAAGCTTTTTAACCTCAGTGAACTGAAAGCACTAACTGTGACAAAGCAGTTTTGCAAATATAAATTCTTTCAGAATACAATGTTTCTTTTTTGTTTTTATGTTTCTTTTTTAGTTGAATAAATATTACACAGCAGGACAGATTATTTTCTTTGTGGCCTTGTTGTTGTGATTTGAGAACAGACACAGTTTTCTTTAGCTGGTGAAGAAAGCAACATCTGTTCTTGGTTTCCTGCAGCTTTCCTTCTTCTGATAATGCATTCAGATGCACAATTTGAATGCCTTCCTAGGAAACAGAAAATTAAAAATCTGACCCCTCCTTCAATGCAGTGGTTACACTGTGACAACAGTGGATTGAGCTAAATTCAGCTATGTCAAGCAAGAACTATAAAAGTAGATAGATTGCCCTCTAAGCTTCACTTTATTGGATATTGTAATTGACATATAGTTGTCATTTATAATCATCTGTCCATTCCTGTGAGTTGGGAGCAGTAAAGTTAATTGTGGCTGCTCATTTGCATTAATCTCACCTCTGAAGGGTACAGTAACCCATTAATATCATGTCATGATGAATTATCACAAATAACATTGAACATATTGATTAATGATCTCTGAGATTTGTATCTCGTTAAAACATTTTGTTAGCTCTTTAAACTTTTAAGCAGACAGTCAATGTATGCAGGAGAGGGTTTCAGATCACCCCAGAGGTGATGGGAATTTCTGCCATACATTTTTGGGTCACTAATTAAAACTTGTTGAAAAAGGTTGCATACTAATTTTTAAAGTACTTTTTCTTCATAATGGTGTGGAGCTTACAACTTAATCGCATGGGTTGTTTTATAATTACTTGCTGTTAATGTGCATAGTAATTTTTGCAGAGTTAGGCTCAAGTAATAATGAGGAGTAATGAAAATAAGAAATTGTCATAATTTAAAAATAAGCCATTATTTCATTTGAGTTTCTATTCTATAACAAAAATCATACTTGGTGTAGTATATATTTAAAAAATTTACTCACTATATATGTTTATATAAAGTTTCTTTCATTTTAAATTATGATCTTAATAAAAAAAGTTAATTTGCTTTAGTGCTCAGTTATTTCTTTTGTTATTCTTTGTTTAGACTTAGATATATACATTCTGATAAATGAAATGTCATTTAGTAGGCAACTGTGTAGTTTTTGTGGCTGGCAATTCATTATTCTAATGTTAGATTATTGCATCTTGAAGTTCCTGTAAGCGGTGTGTGCAGTTTGGGGAGGCGCAGGGCAAGGGCAGGCTGTGAGCTCTTTCCAGAGGGTGGCCTGGCAGGACAAGAGCAGCTCCTCTCCATACCCGTGTGCCGGCACATGGAGCAGCTGACGAGTCACCCTGGGCTTCGCTGCTCTGTTTTCTCGGTCTGCCCCTTCCCGTTTCCCGGCGTAGACACCAGGAGCAAGGTGGTTTTTTTTGCTGCTGGTAGTAACGCCACTGACTCCCCTCTCAACATCTTTTCCTTGTAGCTGTTGCCTGTGTTACTTTGGGTGAAATTGGTGCACTCTGCCAAATGAAATAAGCCAGTTTTGTATAGGAGGCTAATGTGAAGATTAGAGGAAAAAAACATCATCCCTTCTAACTTGAAGATACGATACAGCAAATCTCCACAGATGTGCCCTGACTTCTGCTGCTCTGGGCTTGTGCAGTGGCTAATTGCATCGCTTTGCCCTTCCCCAGGCTGTGATTTTTTTGTATGTGAACTAATGCAATTTTACCTTATTTGCTAGCTTTTCCAGCCAACTCTTAAAATCTTCTTTTGGTAATTCCTGAGAGCCAGTTTCACTAGCACATGAGGCAGAGTTAAGGATTATATTCTAGCTATAATTTATGATTAACTAGATTTATGACTCGGATCCCAAAACGGCTTCAGTAGTGTGGCCTGAGGAATTGAAGACAAAATGGAGACTATCATTCTGAATTGTTTGCTTTTGTGAATTTAAGGGAAAAAAAATAAATCTGGTGGTGGGGGGTAAAGAGAAAGAACAACAAAAGAACTATTACAGTTGTGAAGCTATTGATTTAGTTTCATACTAAGGAATTTAGCACTTGAAGCCAAAATTGAAGTACCCAGGATTTTTATTTTTTAACTAACTTAAACCTTATTCATCTTTAAAGCCTATCCAGTGAATAATGCATGTTATATACCAACCCTGCCCCCAATTCCCTCCCTCTCCTTCCCCCCCAAAACTAGTGTGCAGGGGAACACAAGTTGGGTTCATTTTTACCCATGGTATTCATTCTTATTCATTTAAAAAACCTGCTAACAGAAATATTTCCATTCAGCTCATTAATCAATTGTGATTTTCATTCCCTTGTTTTGTAAAAGCTGTTGCAATAAATACTTTTTTCACAAAGCAAAAATCTAAGAGATGGATGCAGCAAGCGTAATTAATAGCACCCAGTTACAGAAGATCAGCAAGTTTGTGAGATTCACATGCTGCTTTACCATATGGCTGCCCAGTAGGCGAAAAATTTGATTAATGTTTTGAAGTGGATTTTTTTCAGCAAATATTACGGCCCCAGATGAAGAATTTTACTTTCTAGTATTGTTAGACTTAACTAAAGTAACACATTCTTTGATTTGAAGCTAAGTAATATTTTGATCTCATGAAATGTTACATGCAGAAAGAATTACAGTTTTGCTATACCAGGAACGAACCCTGTAGCTTGTTTGTAATTCCACCCATGATTAAAAAAAATTTTATCTTTTATTTCTTGTGTGTGTTGATTGATTTGGTGTAGATGTATCAGTGCTTGGGTTTTTTAATCTAAAATGAAGAAGAAAAAAAAAAAAAAAAAAAACCCCTACCTTCCTCAAATAAATTTATAACAAAATTACTATGTTTCCTTGAGTTCATAATTCCATAGTTCCAGATTCCTTTTTACTTCCTTAAGTAAAAGTTTAGTAGTGTGCAGATATACTGCCAGAAAATAGTTTTTGGTTACTTCAAGTTGTGATTACTTATAGCTTTAAATGATTTTATGTTAATAAAGCTGCCTAATGTGTTCATTTTACTTTTAGGAGTTATTGGGGTAATTGTAGTTGGGATTTAATCCATTGATTTGCCCCTCTCCTCTCTTCCGTGTCCCTTCTCCCTGCAAAGGTTTACCTGCAATCAACAATATTTTGATAATGCCTTATAAAAATACCAGTACCTGTGTTTAAGTGCTTTCCTGCCAAGCACACACACAGCGGGAAGCTTTACTCTTCTCACAGATTCTTGGTTTAATAGAAGGTGCATCAGCAGCTGCTTAGGAGCAGCTTCAGGGCGCTGTGGTGGGGAGCGGAGCAGCTCTGCGCGGGAGGGAGCTGCGCTTGGGGAGCGCGGGGCCTAGTGCTGCCGCGCAGCGCCACGTACCTGCGTGCCAAATGCACCCCAATTGATGAATTTATACCTATGTTAGCTCAAAATACTGACATTTCTAATTTTATTGGAGGGAGTGCAGAATCCAAGGTAACAGTGTAATAAAGCAGAATAAAAATAAGTCATCAGTTGAAGGAAAAAATTTCATCCTTGACAGTTAAGGTAGTGCATGATTGGAGGTAGCGTGCACTTGCATTGCTTACTGGTCTTAAACACCAAAGGTAGGAAACCAACTATAAAGTATGCGGTTTTTAAAATATGTATTGTCTTTTAAGTTAAAATCAAGCATATCTGAGTGAAATTATAGATTATTACTTCTGGAAAATGCAAATGCCGCAAGGACTTGAGATTAGGTAGCTGAGAGGTGACAAGGCAATGTAACTAAACCCATACTCTTAACACAGAAAGTCTGATTGAATTGTTTTATTCTTTTGAGAATAAAACAATAAATAAATATTTTTTTTAATAAACCGTTAATTAAATTGATATGAGCTTCCCAGGCTTTTGCTCTATTTGAAGATTGGCTCTAGTATTCTTTTTTTTAGTATTAGCAATTTTATTATACTTTGTGCAAAGTATATGAATGTTTTTATTAGGTTATTTTTCATATATTATCATTTGCTTATGTATGTATCAGTGATTCTCTTGTCAGTGATCTGTTTCTAATGAGACCCTGTTTTATGGTGTAAATTCCTGCAGAATGTGCCAGTATTTCCCTTAACCTGTAAATAAGCTAAGTGATTATGTTCAAATATTCAGTTATATGCTCATCAAAATGTGGCAAAATGGATATTTTATTATCTAATTTTCTTTGCTCTCAGATTTTATACAGCCCCTTAAGAAATAAATAGGATTTTCCAATATTTTAATAGTGAATCTGAATTTTTAATTACTAACGTCTGTGGAAGATTGTTTAAAGCTGCTTGAGCTGTGTGATTAAATTATGCCATCGGATGTAATTATTACTTAATCTAAAAGAATGGGGGATATTGAAGGGTTGTCCTGCGGTGAATGCTGCTTGGCTTTGTATTTTCCTTAAAAATGAAGAGTCTGACTGTAGTCTATGACAGACCTTCCTGTTAATGTTCACATTTTTAACTGTTTCAGAGTTACTATTCAGCTTTAAATCTGTCAGGCAGGTCTATAAGGGATTGTCTATTGAAGAGACTGTAGAGTGGTCAGTCTAAAAAGCTCCTTAGTGTAGTACTTTGAATTTTAAATCACACACATAATTCAAAGGTAATGTAACTTTCAGTGTTGGACTTAAGTCCATTCAGTTAAATGGAGAAAAATGACTGACATAAGGAATGAGTTATTGATTTGTTGTAGGAAAATGACTGCTATAATATAGGAAGTATGGTAAAAGGAACAGCTTAATTATTTAGGGAGTAGTGTGAAGCAAAAAAAAAAAAAAAAAAAAGCTTTTGCAGCATTGCAAATTGTCTGAATGAGAATTGTATAACCAGGAATTTTTATTAATTCTTTAAAGATAAATTAGAGTATTTTTTCTAATAAGATGGAATTTTCATGCTTTCTTAAAATATTTTTGTACTTTTGTATCTAGGATACAAAAGCAGACAACATAAATTAGTATGATTCTTAAAGGCACAAAAAGTTTTTGTAGATATTTTGGAATTATTTGCATTGTGCTTTTCTTTTTTAGAATTTGGATAACTGAGAACTAGACCAAAAAAGAAACATACAGAAAATTATTCCGAAGCTCTTGTTTTTGGTTGGTGCATGAACATTTAACATGTGAATCTGTCAAATATACATCAAGGTTTATGCTAGCATACATTTTAAATATGGTATTTTACTATTTTGATACCAGATAAGATATTTGCTTTGACTTTTTCCATATGGTCTGTGTCTTGATTTAGAGTCTTGTTGTTGTTGCTGTTGGAGTACAGTATCAAGTTATTTTGACTGCAGTTCACAATTTTGGCAGCTTCTTAGATAAACAGAATATTTGTGGTTAATTGGTTGAACATGTTCAACAATTATAATTATATTAAAGCCATAATATGTTTGAACATTTGCCCACTGCAGGATGCTAATAGGTGCTATCTGAAATGTCCCTCTTTGTGACTGGAGTAAGTTTGTAGCTGGCTTTCATCAAAAGAATCTCTGGGAAGTTTTAAAAGGTAAATGTATAATAAAGGTATTGAATAGGGCCCATTTGCTTAAGAGTTTGTCAGGGACCAATACATATACCACTGTTTTTAGGGATATAAATTTAGTCTTAAATTTTCCTATCATCCTGAAATAAAATATCTAAAGTTTTATTTTTAATGACAAGAAAATGGAGGCAGTTATTTTTTACTAAATGAATTTTCAGAAGCACTATTTTTCCCTTCTAAATGAAATAAAGAATTGGAAGTTTATCTACTTCCTATGTTTAATTCCAAAATATGCAATCTATATTCGCCACTGCACTTTAAGAGCATGACTGTAGACTGACTCTAAAATGAATAAAAATTGTTAGAGATTAAATTTTCAAGGTACTAATAGAATTAGGCGGGCAGTCCAATGCATTTTCCATGCCTTTTTTAACCTCCCAAACTGAAATCACAAATCTCAAGTTGCTCAGAAACTGGAGCACTGTTCCAAGGTGTATTTTACCTCTTGTACTCACTGCCCATGTCTGCAGCCTTCTCATTCTCTTCCACTCCTGCTCTCCTTGTGGTTTCCACCTCAGCAGTTCCCCTCCTTGTTCCCTTTCCTCTTATGATGCAGTCCTCATGTGCTCACATGCTAGATGTTTTATTTTTCTCATTTTTTGTCTTTTTTAAATTAAATTCTTAATTATATGTCTATCATCATTGTGAAAGCACCCTGGCGCTGCCTGCCATGAAACAGGGAAAGACACCTTTTGCTGGTTTATTTTGTTTTCTTTATTTGCCCTCTTTCTAACCTGTGAAGGAGGGATATTGATGGTGAGCTGTGGAAGCCACATTATCCCAGTAGCTCTTCCCCAACAAATCGAAGAGCATGCTTTGTGGTAGGGTTTAGAAACATGGAATGTGGTGCTGAAGATCTAGATGCTGTTTGGGAAGTTGGCCTCAGTCTTCAGCGAAGTCACACCTGTAGCAATCCTGTTAACTGGGGAATTGCCATTCCACTTTTCCAAAGCAAGAACTGGGATTCTCTCAGAACTAAAATGGGTGATCCAAGAGGATGCCAAGGGGGATGGAACACGTGCTTAATTCAGATGGGATCGTGTGTATGCATAGGTGCTCAGTCTGCCACAGGATACCGATGCATGAGTGCCTTGGCAACTCTGATGGAGCAAAAGTTAGGCTAACGTTTCCCTTGGCCACATTACAGTCTTAATTTCTTGTGAGAGCTAATTTCTCATAATACTGGAAAAAAAAAGGACAAATGACTATCTCAGACCAAGAACTGGATTAAGCTGTTCAACGTTATCTGTTTAGGAATAATCTCTGCTGTGTAAGTAAGCCTATACTACTAATTATTTTGAGGTGTGTATTTATTTTAGATCGCTGATATAAAAATGTAACTTTCTCTTATTATTTTAATCTTTGCTTTTCTTCCTGCATGGATCATTTATTTGTGAACTGGTTATTTCAGTAAGGGCTCAAAGGTAATTTCATGGTTTACGGAATTTATATCTGAGGTTTAATGAGGAAAACATATTGTTTTCTAACATGTGAAATAGAGAATCTTTCATTATATTTTTATTTTCCTTTTCTAATATTACATGTATATCAAGTTCAAAGCCTTGAATACACCTAAGTATAAAATTATTCCTTTTCTACACATGGGAAATACGAACACTTGCAATTCAAAAATCAGTACACAGGAAGTGATTTTATTTTTAATGAATCTAAATGATATGAATGAGCTACTCTTTTGTTTGTGTACAGTGCTGTAGCATACTTTTGAAAATATAATAACAATGTATTACTTTACTATGATTTAATTTAGAAATTAATGCATTCAAATGAATTTAAGAGCCTTGGGTGTAATTCATACAAAACACAAGTCTCAGAAGATTTTCATGAACATTATCAGATTCAGTAGAGATTTCGCATGGTTGGTCAGATTAAAATTTGACTAACTCCCTCTTTTTTCCATTCATTAAACTTCAGTATCTTTTTGGATGGCTTTCTTCTCAACTATATACCGAAAACTTGATTATTCAGCATAGAAAAAGATTTAGCAAAGACAGGACATGCTGATTTCTATTTATTATGCCAATTTGCAGAAATGTCTCCTTTTCAGTATGAATTCTGTGAGGACAGATCCTTTTGGAATAAAAAGCACTATATACCAAATTTTCTTTGACTCCATTTTACCTATATTTTATGAGCCCTGTCTTAATTCACTTTATTGCAGAATTATCAATGTCCTTTCACTCCAAACCAGAGATTTTATCTACTATCTAAATTGCATTTGTTCTGTGGCTCATGCCTTTGATTTACAATTGTGTAAACTGAAGGGATGCCTCAGTTTGATCTTTGGATAGATCAGCAGCTTTACTGGGCTGTCCCCTGAAGTACTTCATATATATGACTCCCTGATATTTTGACTATTATATATGCTATGTTAATTATATTGCAAAACATAAAATCTGTTAGCAAATTTCAAAAGCTGTCTTAGCTGAGGACACTTTGGAGCATTTATGACCAGTGTGGTGGAATCAAATTTAGCTTCTAAGCTTTAGGTTACAGCATGAAGTCCACTTCAGGACAGGGCAGGATTGAAAGAATTGTTGTTTTAAGTATGGATGCGTTGCACATTTTTTTCAGTACTCTGAGCCATCTCAAAGGAATGCATAAATGCATGTTTTTACGTTGGAGAAACTTACTATAGTAAGTGTGGTTTAGCAATAATGCCTTGGTTTTCTTGATTTACTAGGTCATCTGAGCATTTGAACTTCTACAAAATTAGTGGTGCATAGGTTGGAATTGGCAATTCCGTCTTCACTCTTCCTCATTTGCCACATTATCTTTCAAGAGTTCTTGCTCCAATTGAATCAAAAAAATCCCTCAGTACAGTGTCCTGTAGCCTCTTAGCAGTGATAAGTTCAGGCATTACCTGCATTTACTAAGGTATTATTATATTGTTCTTCTTCCTAACTGGTGAGTACTACTACATTTCTGTCTATAGCCTCAATTGTAGCACTTTGAAATGTCCCACTGTAGTTTTATGTGAAAGTCACTTCTTTCTATAAAAACTCTTAAAATTTGTTTCTCATTTTTATTGACTTCAGAAAAAAAAAACACCTCTAAGATATAGCAGTGTAAATGCAGAGGAAGCAAATTTGTGCTGTCTTTATATCAGTAAGCATAATCTGCCTGACACTCCTGAAGAAAACCATGTGAAAATTGCACAGCCAGAAATTGTAACTTCTTATTAGGAAGTTCTTGATCTGTGTTATTGATAAAGGAGCTAAAAACCTCAGAATTGATTTATTTGTTACCAGCTCAATACAGTGTGTCTGAACACTGAACTTGCTTTTTGTTCTTTGTAGTGATAAAAATATTAGCCTAAATCTAAGGCAAATTGAAAAATCTGGCTTGAGGATAAGAAGTTGAATTTGAGTCTAGGATTGGCAATTAAGATGCCCAAGATTCTACCTCCAGTTTTTGTTGCTAAAAGTTATGCCATAAAGTGACACCCTCTCCTGTACCCTGTGTGAACAATTCATACTAATAGCACTTCTAAAAAGTTATTTCTTGGATTTTCTTCTCCCTTTAGCTGAGTAAACACACAGAATGATGAATTGGTGCTGGGTTTGTGACTACTTGGCAGGCTTGGCCAAGTATTTTCAAAAGCTACCTGTTTATAGTCCTTCTCACTGTTCACCGTGTGGCCGTTTTGAGCATACATTTGTGAACTTGGGGTCTTAAAAGCAGGAAACCAATTTTATATCCCTTCCATGATAGATATTGAATCGATAAAACACCAACCTAAGGTTACACTTCGTGTCTCTAGTGAGAAGAAAATAAATCATGTCATGTGCATACAGGTATATTGACTCATTTTCTCTGGGCTGCCTGTGCTAAACTGAGGTGATTGAAAGTAAACCATTAGAGTAGAAGTCTTATAATGACTTATATAAAACCGTTTTTCAAATACTTAATCACAGAATCCATGAAAATATGCATATTATACTTTTGCTCTTGAACCTTCTAAATAAGAGTTGCCTGTCTGTGGATGGGGCACTATAGAGCCGCAGGGTGTTGTGTTGGCTGCCCTCTTTAGCTGCTCCTTGGACTTCTGCTGCTGCCTCTGTACATGTGCTTGTGATGATCATGAACTCCTGATGTGGACCCCAAATGCTAGTTTAACCATAGTTAAGTTCAATTTTAAATCGGTGTGAAATTGTATTTAAAAATAGCAAAGGATGTATAGAATGAGTTTACTGTTATCCCTCTGGCACTTATAATTCAGCTGAAGTATTTTAAAGATTAGAATATGCGAAGTTTAACTTATCTTTGTAATATGAGGCTGAATGAGCCCTTTTTAATATATTGAGGAAATTGTTCATCTGTACTGTATCAAATGGATTGAGTGTTTGGGTTCTGTTTTGGAAAGGTTTGTGAAACATTACCCTTGTTTACATGAAATCTCCACTGTTTCTTTCTACTTAAGACTATTTTTTTCCATTTTGCTTATACTGCTACTGCTCTCACATATGAAACGAGACACATGCTGTAACTAATTAAAACAAGCTATGAATAAGATTCTTGCTATCACTGTATGTTTGTATGCTATAGCCATTCAGTTACTGTTCCCTGTCTGTAAAACATTTCCCTTAGTGATTTGTCAGTGAAACATGCATGATATTAAACTTTGTAGTTAGAAATCTAAACCCAAATTACAGTTTTTCTTAAATTGCATATGCCATTATCTTATGTCGTAGCCTTTCCGACCTGGCCTTGCGTGATGCTTCTTGACTTCCTGTCCTGCTGTCATTTTCTTTCGTATCAGTCTAGCACTTAGTCTTGCTGGAATCAATAAGGTTGCTCACAGGCAAACATTGAATAAATAATTGATTAAGGAAATATTACACGTGGTGCATCGTTTCCTAGCCAGGATGGTCCAGATAACGGGTCTTTAAGACTTTTGTTCTCTCATTTTACTGTTTGCCCCTCACTTGTTTCACTGAGCAGCTGGCCCCTTGCATCTGTCAAATAGCCTGTTGGATTCCAACTGCAGCATTTGTAAAAATATTTGTAAATTAACTTTACTATATACTGTATGTAATAGAAACAAGAATGTCTTGAAAATACCTAGTTTCCAATAAAATGCTTTCTTTTTCTCCTTATGTCCTTTCTAATGTTTTTAACTTGCTGGCTTTCACAGAGTGATGATCTCAAATGGTGACACATACCTAAAGCTCAGTCTTTGACCCTGATAATGTGATCAGCAAAATCCTAAATTAAATGAGCAAGTAAGTTGGTACTGTATAAAAGTTAGGAAATGATATAAGGTGGTATTTATTGACAGGAATAGCTCTGATGAAGCTACCTTGATGGCTTGGCCAAGATGTATGTATTTCTGTTTGTAGGTAGAATTGCAGTCAAAATAGAAACGTGTTTGACAGCAGTTGTGTTCTCTGATGTGAAATTGAAACAAGCAATTCTATATTTTCTACAGAGCTCAGAACAGAGACTTTATTATAGCCATTACTATGCTAGTGTAGTTCAAATGAACTTTCTGTAAAGGAAACGCAGCTACACTGAGGACAGATGCAGTTTCTGGGTCAGATAAGAAGTAAGATATCCAGGACAAACAGACACCTGATGATTGTGACCATCTCAGTGACTGTACCAGTGTGATTAAGCATTCTACAAATTCTACAAATACACTTGCTCAGTTTTGCTCTATGGAATCTTCTGTATTGCTGTGGTTCAGTAAGGAGAGAGAGGAGGTAACAGTTTGCACGTTGGTCTGTGTGTTGTAGCTGGCGGTTGTCAGTGCTATTAGGCCACTCCTTTTATATACTTCTTTGGCAATTAAGTGTAAAGTAAAAAGGCTCGAATATCATCACCTTCTCAAGCATCAACATATTTTCTGGTATTACAAGCGCTTATGTCATCTTCCATGTTATCAGGTTTATTTTGAAGTGATGTTTCATTACTGTTATAGTATGATTAAATATTGAGAGTATTGCTTTTCCAGTTGTTCTGCTGCACTATTTAATGAGTGCAATTAAATGGAAAAATTGCCTTTTTAACTGATGATAGTCTATTAGCGTCTGTGTCTGTTCAGAAAAGAAAAGAAGTGAATTATTAGAATGACAAATGAGTTAAAGTTACCACGGTGATGGAGAGGTGTGATTCCCTTCCACATAATCTTCAATTAGTGATCTTTGTAAGAGGATGTTTTTCAAAAGGGTAATAGAGAAGTAATGAGATCAGAAGGAGGTCAAACCCAGCCTTCTTCGTTTGGCAGTTTGATTAATTTATTTCTCCTACTTGCAGATTGCTGTAAGGGGCTTTTGTCACCCAGTGTTTTTCATGGGTCTCAAGTCCAAGTGACTGCTTGGATTAGCCTTTTGTGCGTCAGGCTCATCCACTTGGCACTGAAGGTTTTCACATGGTTCAGATTTGATCTTTAATGTTCACTGATGCTTCTAGGACTATATTTTTTTTGAGAAAAAAATTATTGGACACTTCTATATGTCCTCTTTGGAGGAGGAAAAAGTGAATGGCTGATCATAATACTTGTATACAATGCAGCCTCTGTCTTTTTGGGGTAAGATATATTTAGGTCTGAAGAAAAAGAGAATGAAGACTATGAAATTGCAGTAGAGGTCCTTTTCCTACAATATCTTCTTGAAAGCATGGTGCTACCTGATCTGCCTGTCTGGTTTACTTTAGCTTATAGTCAGGATACTCATGCAGCTGTTATATTTGGCTTTGAGAGTAACATTTTCTGTGGGTTTTGCTTATTCATACAGTCTATCCGACAATCATTTCATGGATACTCAGAAATATCACCATAGGTTTGAACCATAAATATACTTTGAATCAAATAAAGCCTGAAGTGATTTTTTTTCTTTGTTATGGGTCATGTAAGTTCTGTTTTGCTACAG
Source organism: Nothura maculosa (assembly GCA_032353885.1). Taxonomy (NCBI): domain Eukaryota; kingdom Metazoa; phylum Chordata; class Aves; order Tinamiformes; family Tinamidae; genus Nothura; species Nothura maculosa. The sequence continues at coordinate 1,866,107 of JAUBOD010000974.1, read as the reverse complement.
TTCAATTTGGCTTCTGAGGAAAAAAAATTAATAGACTAGCTCTACAAATTGGCAGAATAGAAGAATATTCTAGAATAGAAAAATATCCCCAGCTTTCTGCTCATACGGGCATTCTCTCTAGAGGCTGGTTATTCTATAGAGTTCATGGTTTAGTGTATGATAGCCTTTTTTCTAAGAGGAAGCATTCCAATGCACTGTAATTTGTGTAATTAGGCCTCGACATAATAAAATTTGTATACCAGTCAATTGTAAATTTGCATCATCTAATAGTGCAAGTTTGGTTTAAGTTAAAACTTTTCATCTGCTTTGCCCACATCACTGAATATTAGATGTTAGGCAATATTCATCTGTCATAGATTTTTTTTCATTTGGCCTCTATCGTGCTTTCAGTGAAATATTTTCAATTTGTTATGATTTTTGACTGCTTTTAAATGTGCTATGAGTTATGCATATTAACAAGAAATGTGACACTGTGACTCATATGTAAGCCAAGCCCATGCTGTTATGTTATTTATGATGTATGGAATGAAATATAAAGAATGTGTTGTATATACACAGTGTGCACATAAAGACCAAACACTGAACAACATGACTGCAAAGTTACTTCAGTGTTTCTAGTGCACAGACATGAAAATGTTGTGGATTTATTTTAGCACTGCCCTATACATTGCCTTGTATCATAATTTGGAAACTTGTCTCAGAGAAGAGAAAAACTTTTGTTTTTATAACCTGGAGCGATGTGCTTGTTCTTATTTTCCATGTATGGTAAACTTTGCATTTTTTTAAGCAGTATTCTATAATATAAATAATCTAGTCTTCTGCAAACTGTTTAATTCAAACAGGTAGAAGTTGCCTCCAAAGATTGCCGTCAAATTGAGGAAACCATTCATGTAGTAAATAAGATAATTTGTTTCTACCCAAAAAGATTAAAATATAGATTTATTTTTTTCCTTGTATGATTTAACACATACAGTATCTGCATCCCTCTGATTCAGGCTTCTGTATATGTTTTAGAATTAACTGTTTTAATATTAATTTCCTTACTTCATTTTTCTATATTGCATTTTTTTCTTTGAATTTTCTGCATTTTTAATGAAAACAAAGCTCTATTCATACTAGTTGGAAAGCATTAATCAATATTTCTTTACTTTCAAAAAGTGGTGGGAAGCTGATTCGTAAGAAAGTGGAGCTATTTAAGTAACAAGTGGTACAGTTTGAGAATTATATTGTTTAAATACTGGAGAAAGATATGATTTGCCTTCAGTGTTCTACATTGCATTTCAATTTAATCCAAGAATCTTTATTTATGCTGCTTATTTTTATCTTTATAAACCTTATTTTTTTACATTTATATTTCTTACCATCTAAAATCTTTCAAATCTTTCTTATGGTAGTTAAAATCATTAACCAATTTTACAAGAAAGTTTTGCTTAATGGAAATGCAATAAATAGAGTGAAATGAGGCTGCTTTCTACCTGCAATTGTCTCTGCAGATGTTCTTAGAATGTTGTGTGGAACCTGATCCATTAGGATTAAATCTCTTTAACCTTTCCTAAAAAAGGAAGATGAAGCAAATTGCTATAAACTGATAGTATGTGCACTCTTATATTTTTATTTCCATGTAATTTATATGATCTTGCATTATGAATAGATCAGCCTATTTCAAACAAAGTACTTCCAGGCTCGGAGAGTTCCAAGCCCTCAAAACTTGGTTTGTCCTCCCAGAACACGAGCAAATTCCTCCTTCACCTGAGGGCACCAGGTGAAATCTCTCAGGCTTTTCACGGAAGGGGCTACTTTCTTTTTTCACTTACAAATGCTCAGCTGCTTTTAGGCTGGTGCTGTGGTGTGATGTGTTCCAAGCAGGTACCTTAGCTTGTTGTGTTACATTATCTTTTAGCTCAAAAAGGTAATTTTTGTTCTAGAGTTGTTCTACTGGCATACTGATAGCAATTTAAACACATAGGGAAAAATGCATGTAGAAATGAAAATAGAAAAGCTTCAATATGTACTTCATGTTTGCCCTGTTTAAGAAGTCCAAATTACATTTCAGAAATCATATGGATTGTCTTGCCCTTCAGAAAGAAAAGAAACTTCATATTCTCTGTGTTTCTAAGGTGTTTTAGCGTGTTGGCTAGAATTCCCACTAGAACTGTGCTCCTTCCTCCTGCAACATTAAGTCTGTGATGGCGCTTCAGCTGTTTTTGGTGGAAAACTCCATCCCAAATGGTTGGGTTTGCTTTGGGGATGCTAGTTTCTCTTTTGATAGCACACTAGCATTAACTTTGAGGGATCAGTTGACTGCTGAATGTGCATATCATTCAGTCCTCATAAAATAAAGATTTTTTGTACATGAAAGCTACTTCTCCAAACTGAGTCTGCCCACATATTTTGTCCATGTAGATGTGAATGCTTTTTAGCCTCAAGTGTTGGCATTTGTATACTAAAAATCTGTGTGAGCAGAAAATCTCATTGCAAAAGTGAAGACCAGTGTGTAATTAGATGAAAAATCAAACTTAATACAGCTGAATTATCTCCTAAAATAATCCATGTTAGTAGTGTTAAATAATTTTTTAAAATATGTGTACACAGCGAGTAAAAACTAGATGGCAGTTTTGGTTTCTTTTTTCTCTTTTGTTCCTGTATTTAGTGCAATTCCTTTCTGAGGCAATCCCCTTATTTCCAAGGAAGTCTCATGCAGGTTTTGCAAGTAATTGTTTCAGAAGATGTCTGAAATCATAAACAAGCTTTTGTTAATTGACACTAAATTGTCTTAAAGTTTTATAAACACTAAATATCCTCACATCTTACTCTATATTACATTGCTAGTTTTGAGTGACAAAAACAGTTAGGCTCCGTGGCTGTTACCATATCATGTTTTTGAAAGGTAGAACAGAACATTATCATCTTTTTAATAGGAGCATTGCATGATTCATAGATGGTGAATATTTCATGCACTTTGCAGTTGCCTTTGTGCTGGAAGGTAAATGGAAAGTAAATCCATGAGTACTTCAGACAGTAAAAACACATTACTTTGTTACATCATGTAAGCATTCAGATTTGATTCTCTCTTTACTCATGCTGTAAAAAGAAAGTTTTAAAGTGTTTAGCCCTACCTGAAAATGTAAATGCACTAGCCTAATGTAATGCCGAAGAAAAATTAAGACAAATGATACTGCATCCTTGCCACAAACTGCAGCTTGTACAAAATTCACTTTAGTTATTATACTGTGAATACGTGTACTAAACCTCCTCTGTGTATGCACAATTTATGTTGAATGCAACATGAATCATTTTAATAGACCAAGCAAAAAGTCCCCAAAGTCAATTTTCAAATTATGAACCTTGGAACAGAATATAACAACAATGAACAGCAAATAGTTCAGCTTTTATTCTGAACTATAAATGAACTGTTAAAGGTACAGTATGCTCATTCAGAAAAAAAAATCCATCTTATCAACACAATGGCATAACAAGAACATCTTTAAAGTTTGAGCTTATTTTTTTTATACACTTTAAGGATACATATGAGAGCTGGTGCTAGGAGGCCTTTAAAAGTGTTGAGATACTTGGATGACTGAATTCTGCATCTCTGATCTGCTATGTAACCTTCAGAAGTTATTTTGTAAGTCTGCTTTTGGCCTCACCCAGGGGAAATATTTTGTTTGTTTTGGGGATATGCAGTCTGTTTGCACAGTGTATAGCACAGTGGAGACTTGATTAAGGTTCTTAATGCTTTGGACTTCAGGAATGCGTTCAAAGTTACTGCTTAGACTGGCTTGGTGGCACTCTGCTCACTTCAGAGCAAAGCTTCCTCACTGCATAGCTTATCTTTATTCCTTGTAACCAGGCTGCAGCAAAGGTTATCACAGATAAACACAAATCTTGTTTGTACACAAGTAAGGAAGGAAAACTATGATTTTCATTTCAAACTTTGGCCTTTTATATCAATCTAGTTGTCTGTCTAGAAAGAGGTGACCAGCTCAACATTTGACGTGGTTGGTGTACATTAATGTTAATACTTGTTTTGAATTGAACAGGAGAAGTTTCCTGAGGAAATCTTCAGGAAGAGAATAAATTTTTGCAAAGAAATTTCCATGGGTTTGGCTGTGTTTAGAGTTGCCTTAGTCCCCTAATACTTTGTATTGACTACACAAACCCTATTGAGTTGCACGTGAGGTGTGTTTTGTGCCTCTCTTCACTTGCACATGTGGAAGGACACAAGAACCATCAGTGATTTGATGCAGCAGTTTTGATGGGGATGGTGAATGCCAGTTAATTCTCTGACTGAGATCATGTTAAATCAGTGGCCTGAAACAGTTAAGTATTGCATGGGCAGATGTAGCTAAAGGCTTTATGGAAGTGTCTTTTCTACAAGGTCTTCAAAAAGGTAAGACTGGCATCTCATCAACCAAGTATGGGAATGAGCAGACCTGTTTTCTCCAAACTTCCTGCTTTACAAAAAGTTTAAAGGCACTTGCCCAGTTTTTAGTTGGATTGCTGCTCTTGGATACAATGCAGTTCATGGTCCAAAGAGCAGGCAGCGAGAGTGCGTTGGGCTGGCCTGAGCAGAGCACTCGGCTGGCTGTACATGACCTTGGATGGTATTTATGAATGAATGTCATTATTCTGACAGGTTGATAAATTAACATCTCTAGCTTTGGCGCCTAATTTTGAGCAGCTTCATGTGGTCTGGTCAGTGTTGGGTCCTGCAGCTTGTGGCAACTTGGAAAGCTCATATAGCTTGAATGCAAACATCATCAAGCCGAAATGAAAAAATAGCCTGCCAGAAATTATTTGATTTTGTCTTTGCTTTCACTGTTGTCTTCTGTGGCTTGTGATATAATGATATTTGTTTGGCTTCTTGCTTTTAAAGATAATTACTCTTTGAAAGCAAATAATATAACTCATTTACTACAATGCCGATCTTTCTCTCTTTCTGAAGGAAAGATTAAATTTTCAGTTGACTTCGATTCCTGTAAATTTTAATGGGAACTGAGTGTATTAATGAACTCAAAACTTTATAGGAGTCAGATATGCAAAGTCATTTATATTTGAAGATGAAAACCACTACTTGTTTAGGCTTGTTAAATTAAGATAGGAAGCAGATATGAAAAGATACTCTGTACTTTACAACGCTGATAGTTATTTAGTAACTTTAAAAATAAATAAATAAAATGCTTGGAAGCACTAAAAGTTATCCAAATGGTTGGCAAAAATATGCACTCATTGCCTCATCTCCTTGTCCTCATTGATACTTTTTTTCATTGATGGATAATTTTACTTATTTAATAATCCATGGATTTACTTGATTATAGAAGTGTCTTTTTTTAGATAAAATAAGACATTCAAGTCTTATTTTCCTTTATTTCTTCCTAAAATTGACTGCTTAATCAAAGTTTAATAAATAAACTTCCTCTGCCTTATCATCTAGCCATATCCTTTACAAAAGGTCCTGAGAGAATTTGTGAGTCGAGCCTTGAAGTGCTCTATTGTACCGCAGGCAATTCACTGAGTTCTCTAAGTGGTCAAATTTACTGTGTAGAGTCGAAGGCAGAATAAGGGAAAACAAAGAAGACCTCAAGAGTTGTGTTCTATGGACAGAAAGCAAAAGGCTATTTTCAGGTAACTTTAAGGCGTGCAGTTAAAAATAGAAGTTGGCAGTGCCCATAGACTTTTCAAGCTACTGTACATGAGAAAAACAGTCTAATTCAAAAGTTCCATTGTGTATCAGTGTCAGTTCTGAAGGCTTTTTATAAGGTACATCATAGCTGGGAAGCTTTTACTTGGAAAATACCATAAGGATACCAGTGTTCTGTAAGCCCTTTGCCATAGCCTGTGGGGCACAGTGTAGGAACGGTGGGTTTCATATGCAAAACTGCATCACTCCCTGACTGCTTTTAGCATTACGCCACATACCGAGATCATGGTTATTATAAAAATATATGAACTAATTTGTTTTTTAAATTAACTTTGTTTAATTTCTAGAGAAAGAATTTGTCTTTGCACAGGAAAGGATTTTTCATAACTTAGACTTTTTGACAATTCTTTTGAAAAATATATTACTAATATAAGTCTCTTTTCAAAGACAACTCTAACCTTAAATATTATACTTTCTAGAGCAAAAGATTAAAACTTATTCTAGATTTGTTTGACAAGCTTCTCTCTTACTTTATTTGGGTATGTCTTTAGAAGTTCCCCCCAAGTTCCCCCCCAAGTTTATACTACTAAAATAATAAAAATTCACAAGCTTCTCACTTGTGATTTCATGTTTTATTCTTCAGTCTAGTAGGAGAAACCACAATATTGCCATGAGGTTTTCATGGCTTAATAATTATGTCTAAATGGAACTTGATGGATTTCGGTAGGACCATGTTAAAACTGCTTATGGGTATCCTATTGCAGGATATTGAGCCAAACTTATACCTATGCAAATTGTGGTGTTCACAAATTACTCCCTAACATATTCCCTATGCCTGGCTGCCAATTTGTGTGACCTGAAACGAGCAGATCTGCAGAGCAAAACCAATGGTGGTGAAGACCCATAGTCACCTTGTATTTACTGCAGGAGTTTGATGGGTGTGGGGTGGTCCATGGACCGAACAGCTCAGAGTGATTGGAAAGCATTAGGAAGGACATTTTCTGGCGTAGTTTCACCTGAAAGGAGTTCAGTGTATTTGTTCTAGGACCCATTGCACAAGGTCAACAAAGCAAGAGAGATGATCAGGAATTTCAGTTTAGAAGTTCCTGATCTGTAATAAAATGTGATGTATCCACAGCCTATCTTCCTCGTATGAAACCAAAGTGGTTAAGATATATGATTCGTATTGATCTAAATGGTAAAAATGCAACTATTCCTCCTCGGTTACTGGAGTTTCTCAAACAGTGTGTGTGGATGCATAACTGGTCATATTGCAAAAAGAGCAGAAATGTTTGGAATGGCAGAGGTATCCCTGTTGTTTAGTGGAACTGATGGCTGGTACTCAAGAAAGGCAGTCTGGTGTTAAAAACTATTTTATACAAATTTACTTCAAAACAAAATTGCATATGTGTATCAGCTATGAATGTAACTCTTAATTCATTCCTATCTCTTTAGCTCCATACTCCAATTATTATGCTTATGTTAGTAAATACCAAGTTTTACATGTTCATTTACTAAAGCTGGTGAGAATTGAGGCAATTGGATAACTAAGTAGTTATGTATTTATGCACCCTGTACCCTATGCTACATGATTGATATGTGCCATGTTTATATTTACAGTTCAAAATCATGTTACGAATATAATTGGAAATAAGTCCTTGTATTCAAGAAAACAATAGTTTCAGATTTGAGATTACTTTCAGAGAAAATACAGAGTCTTTTTTAAAAATACTTAGTTTCATAAAAGGAGAAATCATTAATGATTTCAAAGATGTGGAGGATATATTTTTTTCTGAAATTCTGCAATGAAAGCATTCTCTGAAACCAAGTTTGAAAATGGTCTTTAAGAAAGATCTGCTCATGAAGGAAATTGTACCACAGCCTGCATGAACACAGAGAAACAACAGAGAAACTGTCTTTGAGGGGAAAAAACAGTATTGCCTCCTCCTCCTGCCTGCATGTTTGTGTATTTTAAAAAAAATTTAAAAAAATTGCACTGTAAGGCAGATTATCAACAAAATATTCCTTTGTCACCTTTATTTCTGTAGGTAAATGTCATATGCGAGGTGATCCTAAACATGTCCATACTGCAACACTGTAATCTTAAGTGAGCCCTTGACTATTTAAAACATATAAATGAACTAAAAGCATTTCTATTCAGTCACATGTACAACTTCATGAAAATTCGATATAATTGGTATTTAATTTCCTTAAAGTATTGTTTTTAAAGACAGATTTTTTTCTAATCTACAGGCATGGTTAGGAAAAAATACTGTATGTATCTATTATGCAATTTTTTTGGGAATGTACATTACATGGATGGAATTTAGAGGGGAAAAAATACTACAATGAGAGGTATAATGCTATTTTCCTAAGCCACATTTGCTAAATGCAGCCTTTTGCAAGGTCAGCAGTTATAGGGGAGTTGAGTAGAAATGGCTTCAGTGGCTTTAACTTTACCAGTGCCCTTGATGAGGTGCAGAGTTGTCAGTATTCTCGTAAAATTCCTCCGTGATGGCTTCTTCTGTTCTCTTTATTTCCTTAAGTGAACATCTGTCTAATTGTTCACCTCCATTGCTTTAGTGCTTTCCTCATGCTTTCTCTGTTTCCAGACAATAAACTTTATTTTCTTCATAAGAATTCAGTCTACGCAAGGGTATTAGGCAGCTTGTTTGCACCTTTTAATTTCTGGAAGTTTTCCAGAAGGGCTTTTTGCTGTAGTTCCAATGGGTTCATCAGTGAATCATGTAACATAATGCAGCATTGTGTTTGGGTTTTTATCCGTTACCTTCTGTTTATAAACATCTGCTCGGAAATTTTCTTTTTGAATTTTTTTAATATGTTTTACATTTTTTGCATGTGGCATATGGGTAAGATACACAGTAGCTGCTATTTTTTCAGGTGTTCAGGTAGGTACAGCTAGTATTTAACTTAAAATATGGGAAAAGCCTAGGTTATTTGCTTAAGAAGCAAAAATTTAAGATAGATTATGTGCAAATTATTTAACTATGTAACAGTATGTTAACATAAATTAATTAAAAATTGATGATTGAATGACTAAATAAAAATGACATTAACACTTATGATTGCAGAGTTGTAAAAGGTTCTGAAAATCTTTGTCAAATGTAGAGAATATTATTCACATACTTAGCATGATTCTATTAATATTCAGTTATTTGTGTTTAGCTTTGTTTTTTAATTAAGGGAAAAGAAAATGCTTGAGGGTTATTTTATTTATTTGCTTTTCCCTCACTAATTTTCTTGTAAAGCATTTATATCAGTCTTGAACACCTATTTTTCTGACATATTTTCACTAAAAGTAGTTTTGTCATGCTTTTCTTCCTTCTCTACTTGCAGCACTTCCTTGTTTTGTACCTACAAATGCTGTAAGAATATGATGTATAATGTGTTGGCAATTTGTATTTTGGGAATTATATAGGAAAAGTAAGCTTGATGGTAGGTTAAAATCAACTCTCCCACTGTGCTTCATGACATGACCTTTTGTTATGTATAGATAACAATTTTAAACAACAAAAATAATATATTCAGTAAAAGTAAATTTCAGAGATTTTTGTATCTTTACTTACAAATGAGATGCTTAATTTTGGTCTTCCTTCACGTATACCTGAAAGCCCATTAAAACTTTCTAAATTATCAGAATAACATGAAATGGCCTTATGGACCCTTTCGTGTGTGTCAGACTGCAATCAATTTTTTTTTTTATCTATAATATACATAATCTAGACTTTAATCTCCCATTTTTAGACACCTCTGGAGTTTAATTAGCTTTCTAAGAATGTGTTTGGTTTTACCTCTGTTTTGTTGATCAGAAATAGAACAATATGATTCCTAAAAGAATTCACGTTTTCACACAAATTTAATTTCGCCTTTTGTATTTTCATATCTACTTATTTTCTCATATTTTCTTTGTTACATATTTTTTATAAAGAAAAAAAAACACACAGGAAAAACTTGCTGGTTTTGTCACCAGAAATCATGTGCCTTAATGCCAGCTTGTCATACTCTAGTACTGTTGAAATATGCCTGAATTTTTTAGTACATGCAGAAAGACTTAATATTTTTTTTCACGAATCTATTGTGTATATTGAGTGAATATTAAAAATCTGATCCTTCTAGCCCTTATTTGTACAGGAAATCTTTACTAATATGATTCAGTCCATTTATTTCACTTTCCAAAATTACACAGATAAAAATGTGGCCTGAAATGATATTGTTCCTCCTAGCAAAGAATCTGAACAGTTGTGAAACAAGGAATAATTTGTATGTGCTTTTTGATGCTATTTTTCTGTAAGATATCTATTATATATATATCTATATTATATATTATATTATATATATATATATTATATTGTTTAAACCTAGCGGATTACAAATCATAATCTGCCAATTCAAATGTCCCTGTTCTAATTCAGTATCTAATGTCTGTCCAGTTGGTAATTCAGTTCTTTCATTTCCATTTTTCTGATGCATTTATTCCTACTTTTGTTGAAGTCTCCTAAAATCACTCCTGTTAAAAGAAGTTATGCCTTTTAAAAATATTCATATTCGTATATTTATAATCTTAAAAGGAGGAAAAGGACACCTTAAATCTGACAAGTTTTATACTTCTTAATGACTGCAATGCATTTTTGGACCTGCAGACGTCACTATTCTGCCAATTAATTTTGCGATGCTAAATGTTCATGTAGCACTATGACCACATTTAAAATGTATGTTGCTTACATCTGGCAATTGTAGCAATTTGTTTTTAATCAGAAACATTTTAATGAGATTTATTTTAATATTCTTAGTTCATATTCAGCATTCCAGTGAAGGAAAAGCTGTGCTCTTTTAACTTGTATAGGCCATGACCACAGACTGTCTTTAATTATTAGTTATTGTTGTTTCAATACAGATTTATGAACTATTTTGTGTCATAAAACATAACATTTTTAAGCAATGTTTTCTCAATCTGAGCATAGCTTCCAGGAGGGCGAGCTGCCCAGAACATCAGTGATCTCACAGTTATTACTTTGTCATATGTAATCTTGTTTTTTCCTGCAACAAATAAATCTTTGGGCCTCCCTGCAAAAAACATTTGTGGTTACAGTATAATAAAAATAAACCGTTTGTCGTGACTGCAGCTGACATTTATCAGCCTATTTGTGGGTGCTCTTTCTCTCTCTGTATAATACGGAACATAATTTGTCACTTTGTAAATACATTCCAGCCTAAATCCCTGCCAGCATCTGTTAGTGTTTGAAGGATTAATGCACTGCACAGTGCATGTCTGCACTTTCAGGCAACAACATAGCTTATGATTATGGATCATGAGAGAACAGGGAAAAAGGGTTCATTTTGTATTTACTTAAACATTGTTGCCCTTTTGACCATCATGCTTTTCTTGTCTTGCTTGTCATCTGTACTAAGGATGCTAACTCTTTCTGTATGCATAAGATCTATATCTGAAATCCTACTGCAAGTTTTATGTATAAATATACATGTAGCTGTATATGTAAGTTAAGATTTTTAATTTTTTGATGATAGCAACAATATTTTGGTAATGATCTTGTTTTAATTTCTATTTCTAAATACTTATTATTCCAGCCTCTACCATTTAAAAAAAAAATCCATTACTCTATTTATCTCTATAACTGCATAGTGCTCAGTGAACAATAATCTAGGTTTATTTAACCTGAAGATTTCAAATGTAGCAATTTTTTGAAAGGACACAAAGTCTGTGGATAGTTTCTAAGCTATCAAAATGCTGTTAGCTTTTGTTGCTTTTTTAAAAAAATGTATTCTGCTATCTGCTCAGATCTTTCAGAATGAAAAGAATTGAAAGCATTTGAATGGGTGGCTCTCCACAGAGTGAAGATCCTGTTGCATGTTCCTGGGCTTACTCTATTATCCTGTAAACAAGAAGATATGTTTATTGGAATAGTAAACCATATGCATGTAATATATTGCCAAGATTATTTGAAATTCCCCAAGATAAATTCAAATGAGCTTTTGAGAAATGAGGGTTTGGAGATGGAGAGAAATGATCTATATCCAGACAAAGAATAAGTTCAACTAAAAAGTAAGCTCCCAAGTAAATACCAACAGACCATATTTGTTAAGAACTTAAAATAAATCTTATGCTAAAATCTATGGTAGGTATTAAAAAACTGCATTTTATTTCTTGTCACTGAAGCAGATGTGTAGTCTGTGTATAGTGCAATGGAACGTTGTGTACACAGCAAAAATCAGACATATTTGGAGCTTGAAAATTTAAGTATTTTAAAATTATGATGTAGCAAATATTGTGCATGTTTTTCTAGTTAAGGAATAAATAATTCAAGAAATTACCTAAGGAGGATGATTTTTCTTCCTTGTTAAATAATATTCAGGACTGCTGTTGTGTAATATACTTCTCTGCAGATACTGTTTTCAAAAAGAAATGCAGATGCTTTTCTTTTTTTTCCTAATTATCTTCTGAAGATATTGCAGGCTATAGTTTTCAGAGATATTGATCTGTTTTAAAAGTAAACTAACTTAAAGGTTGTAGTAGCATTCATTTCTAAACGTTTAGGGGAAAAAAAAAATACATTCAAACCTGAGAAACGGAGTGACCACACTGAAGTGAATAGGTCTATTTTCTATTTCTTTAAATATAAGACACTAACAGAAACATATGCATTTTTAAAATATTGGTCATCTGAAATGCTTGATGACCTGGGAAAGCAGTTCCATGTCTGACTCGTATACAGAAAATATAGCTAGTTTGTATAGCTATATTTGTGAATTTAAAAATTGCCTACAGATAAATTAAACTGGAGGGGGTTAAAAAAAAAAGTCAGCAGCGGTTTGTTTAAAGGTGAGGACCTTGTTGGCAACTGACATTCTCAGAAATTGGACTGCTTCATCTCAGATCTTTTTTTTATCACTCTTTTGTCCTTCTGACCTTTAAAATGTGAACTATTCTTTTACTGTGTTTATGTTTACTGTTCAGTCAAAGGAGCATCAGGATTTCACTGTTGCTTTTATAAGTGAATTGAGCTTAGTAAGATAATGTACAATTCATATTTTCAGTGTCATGGGTGGGGAACTGCCATAGCGAGGTGAGGACATTGGATTGGAGAAGAGACCTGAGACAGTTTCATGACTTGAAACTTTCTTCACATTCTCCCTTGTTCCTCTGAGTTATTCAAGCTGCCATAAAGATAGTGTCTATGTCAAATGTTTTCAAATCTTCTGGAAAAGGAAAAGAAAAATAATAATAATAATCCATTTTTGACAAGGAAGTGTAGATTCAAAAATTATCAATGATCCTAACAATTTACAGACTGATTTTGACTCATTAAGTTAATTGCCTTCGATAAAGGCAATCTATACAAAAAATCTGTTTTTGTGAAGAAGGATGAGAATCTGGTTACTTGAAATGGGAAGGATCCAGGCTGTATAAAATCAGGTTTTGGGAACTCTCACTCAGAGCATGAAACTGTGTTCAACAAGACTGAGCAAGGTGAAACTAGACATAAGGACTTTGTCCATAATAATGCATACGTTGAAAGTAACAAGGCAATTCCCATGTAGATATGAGTTAATAACAGACTCTAACGTGCAGGGAATTTTCTTGTTAATACCATGTTTTCTTGTATTACTTAGTTGAAATTGTAGAACTGTAGAGTTTGCTGATATGAGGGTGGAAAGGGTGAAATGGAGGAGAAAAAAAAAAGGAAAATTGACTTCAAAGTTTTTCTACGCCAATGTCTTCTAGTGCACTTTATTAAATTATCTCAAGTGTAACATAGAAAACTTATTATTAAAGCCTAATGTATGTCTCTTAGGTTATTCTTAAAGCAGTATGATTTGTTTGTGCCATTCATTTCTGTGAGAAGTACTTCATAGCATTCCCAGAACACAACAGTATGAAGCTAGCATTACATAAATAGTTTTGCATGAAGTACCAAATGTTGAATACATTAGAGACAATAATATTTACAGTCCTAATCTTGAGTGAAAGCCTTTTTCCTTATTATGTTCCTCCATAAATAGTGCATAACACTGACTATTGAGTGTCATAAGCTCTGTGTCAAATTGTCAGACGTGCTTCTAACACATTCTTTACTTTGTTCTCAACATGGAAATATGGGTTTATTTGGGCATTGCTTGTCATATGCCGAGTTTTGATTGTTTGTTTACTTTATCCGTTTTAACATAATTCTACAGACTTTCCAGCAGTTTTAATGTTGATTCTTTTCTCCTGAAGATTAGCTGTTTCTCGAGAAGCTCTGCATCTCTCAGAACTATTTGCATTCCAAGACATTGTCATGACGATTTTTCTTTATCAAAGTATTTTTTCCCAATTTATTATATTTTCAGTCTCTTAAAATCAGATTTTTTGATGTTATGCTAAGTATTCAGCTTTGAGAAAAGGGCTTTTAGATATCTAAGATATATATATATATGCATTATACCTTTTGAAGGTAAAATTATACAGTAAACCAACCACTGTCCACTATGTTGCAGTTTAAGTAGGTCCTCAGAAGATGTCTGGTACTTGCATAAGATAAGGGACTGCAGCATATTTATTAAGAGCCTTCAACTCTGTATAAAACTAGAGCAGTCAGAAGTAATGGTGTCTGCTGAAAGATTCTTTATCATATGAATTTACTTTTAGTCATCTATTATTTATTTCAGCTATTTTATATGCCATTATAATAAATATTATGACAGAGAAAGCTTTTATGCTTCAACTTATTGTACTGCTCTTCACTTCCTTGCAATCCTTCAGGAAAATGTAGCTATGCTTTACCTATATTTAACGTAAATCATCACTTACATTTGAATGAAAAATTCACTATGAAAAAAGACTCCTTCTTCAATACCAAGACACAAATGCACAATCATGTTTACTGCCAAGCTACTCTACCATGCAATGTTCATTTTTAAACAGTCTTTAAGCTGTAAAGTGAATACACTGCATATAGTGAAATTGCTTGCTTTCTGGGTGTTTTCGCTTTCTTGTTAGCTTTTGGCTCAATAAGCATTTTTTTATAGTATGTGTGCAAAATATTGCCAGTTATATTTAAGTATTTTTAATAGTTTTACTCCTCATGAAGAGCTGCTCACATGTAAAAATACACAAACTGCTTTCTGATGTTCTTTCTCGTTAGAGCAATGAAATTGAAAGTTCTCTAGATATGAAGTGCTTTTAGAACTAGTTATAAAAACATCAAACGAGATGAGCATTTTTCTTTGGATCTTTTCAAAATGTTACTAGATTGACTTTGAAAAAGGGCTTGTTACGAACTAGAGGATGGTCCATGTTTGACTGCGACTTCAGAGGCAGGATGTCGATAACTAGACATTATTAGTCATGAGCTGCCCTTCGGATGTCAAGAAATGCAAATACTCCTCGTCCCCAAAGCATTTTTACAGTTACTGGTGGCCACTGAGACAGGCTCAGTGTCTCCTCAGAGCATTTTGGGATGCAGCTAGGATGTGTGTAGGGGCAGCTCTGTAAATTCTCCTAAATACCTTCTGTTATTTACTTTCCCTTTAAATGATGTAAATGAAAGTAAAGTCGTAGAAGGAAGGTTAAGATGATTTATTGTTAGAATTTAAGAAATTTGACAGTTTTCTGGTTTTGTGGGTTGATATCCTGATGGAGGTGTTAAGCTTCAGTCTCTTTTGTGTTGGGGAAGTGACAAGTCCCATTTAAGATTTCACAGCATAAAACGAGGCATAATTCAGTACTGAAAATATGTGAAGAGAAATGCTGAGAGACATCAGCATAATAAAATTATGACACATTAGATCAGGATTTGTAGCATACCATTAACAATCAGTTCTGACTGTGAATTACAATTACAGTTTTGATGCCTTTTAGCAAAAATGTTTTCTTTTTGGGTTTTATTTTTTACAGACTTGTCACTGTTAATATCATTGTGTTGATAGGAACCTGCCTTGCAAACATGTTGCCTTATTCATAGCTTTGCTTATTTGTTTGTGTCTTAGAAGAAAGAAGTATGGGGAAAAATTGGAGTGGAAGTGGGTTCATGCTGAAGGTCTGCCATGTCCTTGAAGCCCAGGAGGAGGAATCCCTGAAACAGGGGATACCTCTGTGGAGCAGATGGGCAGGAGTCAGAGTTTGCAAGGGAGAAACTACAATGGAAAAGCAGTGGAACGTGCCCTAGCCCACAGTGTACTGGGCTTTGATGGGGTTTCCATGTTGTATGCTCTGTTTTTTCTAGGAAGGTTTAGAGCAAGTGGGGTCCCTTGTGCTTAAGATGTTTCTTATATATTTATAAGATTATTGAAAAGAAAAAGCCCAGGGTGTGAGGATGAAAAAAAAGTGTTAGTGTTTTTTTTGTTTTGTTTGTTTGTTTTTTGTCTTGTTTGTTAGATTTAGCCCTTTCAGATGCCCTCAATTAATATTTCCTGGTAGGAGCTGAACCTGCCAATTTTAATTGTATTTATTGTGTTGTCCTATTAAGCCTGGCTCGGGTAGAAGGAAAGGAATTTGAGTGACATTTTCTTTAATCACAGACCACAGTGCAGTGGCAGTGGCCAGAATGGGGGCTAGCAAAATAAAAAGCAGATATAAAACATCAAGTACAATGAACTGGGGAGATCCATGGAGAGGATGAATTTGAGAGGAAGAGAAGGACTTCTAGTTGTCTTTCTGTGCTTCCTTAGCCTGTCTTTGTGTGTGATTGTGTTTTCTCTCCTGCATGGAAAATTGCCTGTACGAGTCTAAGCAATTTTTAGAGGATAGTCTTCCCAGGGAAAATTTTATTGTATGAAAACCTCTGTAGGCTCATCATATTTTCTATACTGATGATATGTCTTATATGTCAATTGCTATGGATAGTAGCTTGTTTGAGGGAGAATATGAATTCAGCTGATTTTTAAAGAGTATTTACTGAATATTTTTCTAGTGGTATAGTATTTAAAATGCCTGCATTCAGAATAATTATAAATAATCATTTACATACAAGTTTCACCAGCTAAATAGAAGGAAAAAGATACGATAACCTTAAAATTAGATTGTGTCAAGCTGAGTATTGCATAGTGTATGTTTGGAGCAGAAGTACAAAGTTGCAGTGCGTCTTTTGGCAGACTGTTGTGCTCATCCACTCCTTTTGATGATTTGTATTCATGGAGGGCTTATAATGTTAAACAAGGGAATCAGACATGTTTCATAACACACTTTCTGTAACATGATACTGTGAACTAAGCTTGCTATAATTTATCTTTATTCTTCTCTTCCAGCATAAAGCCAAGGTAGAAGCAATGACCTTAGACCTTGCTTCTCTTCACAGTGTGCAGCTTTTTGCTGAAGCATTCAAGTCCAAGAATATGTAAGTACTCAGAAGATCAGATGATATTAGAATAATTGCTTGTTAATTTAATATCTTAATAAGCTGAGCACAACTGCCAGAATTTATCACAGTTGGACTGCTCAGAAACTACGTAGATAAATAAGCATTTCTCAAGAACTGTTTTCATTTACCTAATTTGAAGACTATTTTTATTTAAAAGAAAAAATAATCTTGATTATTTCTGGTTTAATTATTTCTGGTAATTTCTGATTATTTCTGGTAAATAATCTGGATTATTTCATAAAGCCCCACCTTTAGTAGGGACATGAGTACCTCTGGTGGCTATTGAAGAAGGCCAAAGCTAGGCCATCAAAAGCAGTTTAGGTAACTTCTATTACTTTCCAATGATTTTAAATTTTTCCAGTTTAAAAAACAATCAGAGGTCAGAGATCTGTCTCTGGAATAGTTTGTAATTTAAAAAAAAAAAAAAAGTGGGAGGAGGGGACAAAGCAGAGAGTAATGTCATCACTTCACAATTGGTAACTTTATACTGAAAGGTTATATTCTTTCCAAATGTTCTCTTTCATTTATCTTGAAAAGAGCAATGAATCACCAAATTGAAAAAATGATTATGAATCTTTAAGTGCCAGCTCTTGGCAACAAATTCCACACTTTGTGTTTTATTCACGTTTGGACCCATTGTATCTGACTTTTAAGACTATTCAAACTTAGGTTTTGGGTGTTTTTTGGCAAGTATTTCTTCATACTATATACTTCATACTATACTTCTCAAGGGAATAAAGTCTCTTAGACAGCTTTGAAAATATATTGTAGTAGGGAAAATATATAAAAAGAATGATTTTTCACTCTTGAAACACTGCCAGGGCTAAATCTCACATGGATAGACAGATGACATTTTAGTACTTACAGGTCTTTTAGATTCAAGGAATTGTCAAAAATGAGTTCTAAGACCAGTTCCTTTTCTGCCAAAAGGCCTTTGTAGCAATTTTTTTATCACATGGTATCTCCATATATTAAAATTTTCTCAAAAGACAACTACTTGTAGTATTGCTGCTTTATTACTAAGTGTCAAAATATGAGAACAGACAAGTGTTTTAATTCTGCTGCTTCATGCATTTTGGTATGCTACAGTTATTTAAAAATAGGATATGGTACAGCCAAAAGTTAAAACACCACTCTTTCAAATGCAGCTTTTAACTTGATTTGTGTGTTTTGTTTTAACTTGATTGGAAGTAAGTAATCACATTTGACTGGATATTAGCAAAATGAAAACCTTTTACTGAGTGACACTTAGAAAAAGAAAAGATACAGAAAATATAGAATAAGTAAATCTTGTTTTACTTCTGCTTGTCATGCATTCTGTTACCAATGTGTATCTGTTTAGCTATGTGATATTGTAGGTAATGGACAACTTTTATGGTTTCACTCAGTTTATTTGGAAGAATGTAATAGTCGATGTTTTTAGCCCCTTTCCTGCATTCAGGTATCTGTATCTGGAGTTTGTGCTTGTGTGTGTCTGGCAGAACTTCTTGAAGCATTGCCGGGAATTGTAAGGTCTGTGTCTATTGTGAGGCTTGTGGGATTTTCACCAAAATGAATTTCCAGCTATATTTTGTTTAAACTTTGAGCTTGGATGGAAACCAGGCCCCACACACTGCTTGAAGCAGTACATCTATTATCTGATAAAGGTACAGAAGAGTTACCTTACAATCATCTGCCCTGACAGGACCGTGCACTAGAACATCTACTAGATCTTTCTAGCTTGATATGTTGTTGTTGTTTTTGTTTGTGGTTTAACTATGTCTGGTTAAGGTCAAAAAGCAATTACAGAGCTATAGCATGTTGTTAGTGCAATGCCAGCTCTGTATGTCTTCTGGCTCTAATATACACTAACTACTTTTGTCTATTTGTTTTGCAGTAGTGTTTGGAAGCTTTTGTCAGATTCCTTTGCATTAATAGCTTTCTGAGCAACAGAAAGAAATCTTAGACATGCAGTGACAGATGGGGTCTCGTTCTGTAGGCTTTGGCAAGTCTGTAAGCAGGCAGACTGACTTTCATAGGACTTTGGTGTCTTTGAGTTCAATTTTCCCTGGACGATGGGTGCTTTCTCCCCAGTTCGGTGTGCTAGCTCTAGGTTATGTCAGTGAACACATCAGATAGGTGCTCTCCATGCAGAGTTTTTAGGCTTACAAATTCCTAATCTTTTAAAAGTAAATTAATAGAAAAAGGTAAAGTGGGTTTTGTTGTTGTTTTTTCTCTACTCAGAATGACTAGTTCAGTTCTGAGTTCTATAGAACTTGGCTTCTGGAACAAAAATGCAGTAATTTTGCACAAAAATGCAGAAGAAATTTTGTGCACACTCTTCATACAAGTCAATATAATCCTTTCTGCACACTAGCTGAAGAAACCCTATGTAACGAGCACCTTCTGGGTTTATAAAGTTTGCCTGTTTAGCTACTCTAACCAACTCTTGCCTCCTACAGAATCTGTTGGTCTTGGTTGCCTAATAATTAAAACCTTGTAAAACAGAAAGTAGATTTTTTTTTCTGTATTGAAATTCTATTTTTATAGGATACTTTGTGGCTCTAGATAATATTTTTGACAGCAGACATAAGGATGTACTCATGGTGCCAACTCTGGGAGCAAGTTCTCTGGCAGACAGGAATTTTGAAGAGTTGCTAGATCTTCATCTAGATAAGAAATTCAAAATGCTACTCCTCCATAATATGTCCCTATGTGTTTTAGACTTACTATATCAAAACCTATCATAGCCTTGGAATGGTGGTGGAATAAATAAAATTAAAAAAGTGGCAAGTCTTTTGCATTGCTCTAGTAACTTGCAGAGAGAGAATTGCCACCTTGAGCATGTTTGAGAAGCTGAGAGATTCTGGAAACTACTCAAAGCACAAAGAAATGGCATCCTCTGCTCAGCTGGAGTTTAACAGGAGCTGGTTGCATAAAGAAAACAAATGATGCCACAGAGGGGGCATTGAGAGACCTTTTGAAGCATAAATAATAAACAGGAGTAAAGAGTTACTCTGGAAAGAAATATTTAATACCAATTGCAACACTACTTAATATTTAAGAGCTAAGAAGACTTTCCTTTTTGAAAATAAAAATCAGATGATTCATCTTCAAGTTATTCTGCTTCTGAGAGACTTGGTAGGGACCTTTTATTTCTATTTGGATGTGTTAGATGTTGCAGTCTTGCCCACAGACATGAGATAGACTCATGATTTTTAATGGTATGCGTACCATTAGATCATTTTTTTGTAAATATATTCTGGAAAATTCTTCACCACAGCAAAACAAAGTGTATTTTTTGTTTTGTTTCTATTATTTATACCTTTAAGTTGATACAGCTTTTTTTACAGCTTTTTTTTTCTTTTCGTTATGAGACTTTATCTTTCAAAAGAAGTTTTGGGAAATAAGGTTTTGTAAATTATCTAGATTCTGGCATTTTGTCATCACAGCAAAGCCTCAACTTTCCTCAAGAAGTGACAGTGATCTTCAGTTTTTCTAGCTGCCACAGTTACAGCAGTTCCGTGAACAAAATAAACTAGATGCAGTTGCTGGATTTGGATCTCCTGAAGTCTTCTGGCAGAATAAAGCGATATTGCTGGGAAATGTCTCATCTATCCCTTACTTCATTACGGGATTGTAGCACAACCTGAAGAACAAATGAAAAATACATAAAATACAAGTCCAATTTGATGAAAGATAAGACTAAAGGTTTCCCAAAGCCAATTCTTTATAGAAAGCCGATTTGTAATATTATAGTAGTAGTGACTAATTTTAGGCTCTGTTACGGTTTGAAGTGCTACACGGTTATTTCTCTGATTAGTAGTGAGATTTCTGGCACTCTTGCAATTGCCTGGATTTGTTGGCTGAAGATACTTTCCCCTCTCGACATTTCCAACAGCGGTGAGTGACCTTCACAGGAAAAGAGATCTCGAGCAACCTAAATGGCTAAACTCTCTCTGCTAGTTTTCAACCCAGGCAACTGATAAATAATCTGTTTATAAATGAGGCTTTAGTGCTAGCTGATTTTGTGTATATGTGTGTGCTTGTGTGCATTTGGGTGAGCCTTACTGCCCAGTGTTTCATATTAGGCTTTTGGAACTGAAAAATATTGAATTGAATCTCTTCTTTGTTGAGTGGATATACTGTAAGGAATTAAAGTTGGTATTAATTCTCCTGTATAGTGACTGCCCTCCTCTGCTCGTATACAACATAACATTTAAATCAAACTTCGTTCAGTGCTTCATAATCCAAGATCTATAGAATTTGATAGTTGTGTAGAAGTTTGCATTTGTGGATCTGGTACTTTGGTATTTATTTGCCCTGTGTGATATAGTGTGTGTGCGTACGCATGCATATGTGTAAAAAGAGAGACGATGTGTATACTTTATATAGTATTTGTCAACGATTTCTGCTTCAGATTTTTTGAACTAGTGGCAACATTTTACAATTATACAGGACTTGCACCTGTATGCTTCCACTACAGTTACTTATAGTTTAAAACAGTGCATCTTTGTGGTAAGAACTGGCCCTGCTAACAGTTTATTCATTTATTCTGTGTATTGAAATGTGGAAAAGACAGCGGTTATGAATTACGATTCTCTACTTGGAATGTTAGCCTCTTATTATTTCCTTAACCAGACCAAAATGGACAGGGCCAGAATTTTAGTTGGCCTCCTTAGCTGAGGCCTCTCACTCG
Organism: Nothura maculosa; assembly: GCA_032353885.1. Lineage (NCBI taxonomy): Eukaryota > Metazoa > Chordata > Aves > Tinamiformes > Tinamidae > Nothura > Nothura maculosa. The sequence continues at coordinate 1,844,413 of JAUBOD010000974.1, read as the reverse complement.
GTGAGTACATTCATTTTTCACGCTGCAAGCAGAAGTGCTCAGAAACCTTTTGGGTGCAATTAAGATTTCAGAGCCTGCTGAAAGTTCACCCCAGAATAGTGTTTCTCTTTGTGTGCTGGATTTTCATGTATTATAACTGACATATTGCATTCTTGTTAAATTGTTTATAATTCTAATTTAACCTCCATCATAGAAATTGTATCATAAATTATATTTATGCATATAAATACTGATGCAAAAATATGATGTGTTTAGTGAGTCATTACATAGGTAACTTATAAGATCAAGATAAAAAAGATGATTTAAAGAAATGTTAAAGGGTGACAGTATGCCCAAGCGGTTAATAGTTATGCAGTGGCTTTATCTTTGTCAGAAACAATTGTTGCCACTGCATATTGTCTTTCAAAATTAGAATATGTTTTCTCTCTTTGTACAAATCTGAACTCTTTGGCATATATAGAGGTTTTCTGTGAATTAAAACAAGCAGCGACTTAGCAATTATATTTGCTTTGAGCTTGGAGTAGCACGAGCATTCTGACTGTGCCATGCAGGCACAAACTCCAAGTCAATAGCACGTTTTAAGAGATGCCAAAAATCCACATTGAATTAAATATGGAAACAAAAGCCTAGCTGAGAAGTTACTGTTACAGACAGCACATATGATGCATTTATATAAGACCAGGAGTTGACTGGATTTCAAAAATGCATACTAATATTAGGGTGGGCTTTTTTAGGACTATTATGCTTTATTTAAACTCTAGGCTTAATAAAGAATTTATGCGTAAATGTTTCTTCTTTTTACCTTTCTTTTTTCTTTCTCATTCTTTTTTTCTTTTCACATAGTTACCCCATTTTGGTTGCATGTGTCAAGCTGTGTGGATCCAGAAATTGTTCCCAGTATTTTTTGAATTAAAAACCTCTTAAACTTAACCTCCTCCCTGTTACTGGAGAGCAAAATCATGGAGTTTTTGCCACATCACCTTTAATTTCTTCTGCTGTATCTAGAGATTATTCTTGGAACACAAGCACACCCCATGCTCAGAGATGGTCATGGTTTTTAAAGTAAAAGTCTTCATTAGAATGGAGTTGAGAGATTAATATTAGCTGTGATTGCAAATGCAAAAATGTTTATTGTTTTACATGATAAAATAAGTAGTGTTAGATACTTCAATGTAGCGTTAGGATATTTTATGAGAACATTTTCTAGACAAATGAGCTTGAATTAATTCCTTAGACCCTTTAAGAGAGGCCTGTAAGAACTGGGATTCTTACAGAATCCCAAGGAAGGGAGGTGGATGAAAGCATCTTGCACTAGCGCTGAATTGGGTACCCAGGAGAATTTCAAATTTCCTGTGTCCCAGGGACCGTATCCATGCACCCTGTTGTAATGAGGTGCAAGGTGAGGCCAAGCTGTCTCTGGCCTCTGCTTGGCATGTGGCTTCTGGAGCCCCTTCCCAATCACATCTGCTGCCCTCCAACTCCAAGAGCCCAATGGAGCTCGTAAGATATTCTGGATTCCCCTGGTCAAAGTCTATTGGCCCCTGTATTGCTGAAAATTTTCCACCAGATGCAGCAGGCATGAAAACCGTCTTGAGCATTCAAAGATGCAAGATACTTATGATTTAATGTGCACATTTAAAATATATTATGTTTCAAATAAAACAAGAAGTTTGCAGCTTTATTGCTTAATGGATTTTTAAAGGATCTGTATTTTTAATTGATGTTGTTATTTAAAAACTCTGAAATAGAAGGTGAAATAATCTGTTTAATTACATATACATTGCAATGTATTTATTGCATTTGGTTAAAGACTTTCTATGAGAGAGAATTAAAACAGAGAGACACAAAGTCTTTTGGCACTTGGGTATGGATGCTTTACTGCTGACATTAGGCAGGCCATGCATACGCCACATGTGTCTTAATCTCAGAATCCAAAAATTTGTGTTATAGTCTGAAAAGGTTGTATTTCTTCATTAGCTATTCCCAAAGCACCAAAAATCCCAGAGGATATCAAAGTACATTAATTTTTATCACAACACAGAATCTTTCAGGTCTGAATGGCAACACGCAGCTGCTGGGGGCTTTCTGAACTCTATTACAGCTCTATATTTCTCTAGGCAAAACAGAGGAAGGAGTTGTCATTGGCAAGTGAAATGTTCAAAATGCATGAAGTGTTTTATTGTGTGAATGATCAGCTGTGGTCTTGAAAACATTTTCCAAGGAGTTAGCTGCTTTCCATGGGAAATATCACAAATATATAATAAAAGTAGTAATTGACCTTTCTTGTGAGTTGTACTTTTTTAAACAAGTAGTTAGTGTGTACAAATGCAACATATATATATACAGAAATTCATGCCAAAAGCAAATCATACCATGGTTATTGCAAAAATACAGCAGATTTATTGTAATCGCTTGTGTATACGTGTAAATAATGAATTGCTGTTGGGATTTTGAAAAAAGATACGCATGTCCATTTTGAGGTAGCAAATATCCAAGTTGTTGAATGAAATGTAGCAGATTCTGGACATTTTCAATTGGTGCTGTCTTCTAAGCTCCAAGGGAATTTAACAAGTCCCCCCAGGAGAGCAGTGTGTGGAAAAGAATAGAAAAGCGTTGCTCTTAATGTGCTAGGGCTTAAGAAAAGTAAAAATAAAAGGAAAAGCTTGTGTTTCTTTTTCAGGAACTAGAATGGAAATGATCAAAGGTTGAATGAGTTTAAAAAAAAATCAGTTGAAGAGCTCTGTCCTATTCCATTTTTACCCCATCCTTGCCCTTGGACTTTCAAAATGCATATGTATCAAGGCATTTTGTTTGCTAGGGGATATAGAAGTAGCAAAGATGCAGCACTTATACAAAGGAAAATGTGTTTTTTTGGATTGGATTTTGGTTTGAAATGCTGTCTTGAGGAGGTAGATTGGGGAGAGTCAAGATCAGCACTGACACTTGCCATAAATTTCAGTATACTGAGTATGCTCTTGTTGTCAGAATCAGATGTAATTTAGAGTATGATTATAGCTATGCAAAAGGAAATTTTAAGCTCTGGATAATGGACCTTGAAAAGGAGCAAGTGTCCCTAGTATGAACCTAATGAGGAAAAAAGAAACCCACCATGTGCTTGTGAAATGTAATGCGCTCTCTTGCTCTCCTCCCTCTCTCTGTAACTTGATAAAAGATGAGGTATAGCTGATCAGGAAGAGAAGACTCTAAAGTCATGGGTTGCATTCAATGATCCTTCCTCAGAGACTTTCTTCTTCAGACCTGCAGAAAAATTGTGGTAGAGAAGTGGCTTATATAGCAGACTGAACCATTGAGAGAGTAGGCAAAACCTTAATCAGTTTAAAAGGAAATAAAAATCATAACCAAATCAAAAAGAAAAATCTAAATAGGTGATTTACTGATGTACAGGTGTCGGATGACTAAACTCAGATTTAAATGTTCCCAGTTCCTGGGATTTCTAGCATCTTATGCCATATTTTGAGTGTATAAAATAGCCAAGTGTGGAAGGCCAGTCATGTCAAAAAATTAAACCTTGTCCTTGCTTCCCTTATTGCATATACACTTTATGTGAAACTCTCATGGGAGTGAAAGAAGTGAAAATCCCATTTTGGATGGCTTTTGAGCATTTTTTTTTTTTTAGTGTAGATGTTAAGGTCAACTGGAGGGCAATATTGCAAATGTTTAAGAACTGTTTTGTTAGCTAATTTCTCTTCAGAAGGTAAACTTCAAAACTTGTACAATGGTGAAAATTACATGAGCATCCCATTAAAAGGAAAGGTGGGCCTCTCAAACTCTTCTATCCCCCTAGAGCTAAAAGGCTAGTGTTTCTTCAAAGGAAGGTTGCATATTAATTTCTAGAGATACATGAAGCTGTTTTTTTTCCTCTTATGTTTGAGAAAAGCTACTAAAGGGAAAACCAAGGCTAATGGATGTCTTCTGTTTACTTCCAAACCTACTGAGACCTCTGCTCCATGTTCAAACTTTTATGAAATTCTATCTCCAAGATTTTGTGGAGATAATGAATAATGATTGAGAGATGGTTGACCTGCATGGCAGTATGCAGATGGTATTTTATGAAGGCACAGAGGCAGGTGCTTACAGCAATTCCTGTGATCTTGTGATACAAGGAAAATTCATCTTTGTGAATTTAGGCATTTCCTCAGAGAAAGCAGCACCATTTTCTAACATAGAGAGAAAGCAACCTGGATTTTTAGAATTATGAGTTAGAAAAGTTTGGTGGGCTGTGACTTTGCTTCTTTATGGAGGAGAAGTCACATCTCTCTGCCTTTACTGGCCGTGACATAGGTCTACAGTTGCTTATGGGACTTTGGGGATATTGCAAGGCCTTTTCTGTTGAATTTCTGTGTAATTCCAAACAGTGTGAACTTTTCAAATCACTTGAGAAGTGCCCCAGATGGTGTGACATTCTGCTTCATGGGAAGATTTGAAAGTATTCCCTTTGCATAATTTCTGGTTAACTATTTCATTACATTTGAAATGGGAGCAAAGCAAAGCCAAAAGCTCTGTTGACATTTTGGTGGTGTTTGTTTAACCTCCTAGTGCACGGGCTACATTTGTTGAACAATATTATTCTTACCTTTGCAAATCATCAGTAATTAATTCCCTTGGAAATATCTACTGCTGCACACAGACGGCTTGGGAGGCTGCTGACAGATCAGAGTTTTACATCAGGTGCTAACAAATTGATTATTAAATTTCATAACTGATTTATAGAGCAACTTAATTTCCACATCTCTCTAATGCATTTACTTATTATATTTTCAAATAGTGCAGAATGGTTGGGTTCTTTTGTTGCTTCTACTGGCAAATTTAGCACGTGAGATCTGAATGACTTAGTGCAGGGGTGAGTGATGCATCACACACTTGTGCGGTGCACAAGATGGTGAAAAATGTCTACTGCTTTGGATGTCCCTGTTAATTCCACTTGCTTTTTAACTGCCACACAGTGAGATTTTTCTACAACCGCTGTATAACTTGCAGTTAAAGCACCATGTTCTTGAGTCGCAGTCGTGCTGTGAATGATAAGAAACAGTGACTATGTGCAATGATGGAGCAGCTTATGTTCAGGTCCCAACACATACTTAAATTGTAATGGTAGAACACATTAGCTCACTTGGTGTGATGTTAAGTCACTGACTGAAGACATTTTAAGGAGGCATAGGGGGAAATTTTCAAAATGCTGCAAGGTTTTAACTCTACAGTTTTTCCAGAAATATCAAATAGGAGTCATAGCTGAAGGGACCAGCTTGCTAATGTCAATGCCAGGAGTAAACTCTACAGAATGAACTGCTGATATTTTTTTGTTGGTTCTAGTTGGGCTTTGGAGGTAGAATTACAAACTATTTTAAAGTGAGGGACATTTTTTCTTGGGCTCGGGAGGAAGCCCAACATAGATTACAGGAGTGTTTTTAATGAACTTGTGAAATCAAGGTCGTAGTTCTGTTATCACTTCAAATACTCCTGTCATAAAGCAAAGCTGTAGCGCCAGATGTGTGGCGTGAATTGTCATGTATCTTAAAAATTTTGCCTCTGCATAATGATACGTTCACTGATCCGGAGCTTGGCACCGCTGAGATTAGAATCTGTCATCTGCAGCAGGAATTGGTAACTTGATGAGGGCTCTTACATAGGTAATCTCATTCCTTTCCCGGCGTGAAAGTGTCCAGGTCACAAAACCCTTCCTGCCGATTTGCAATAACGGGGCCTCCCTGGCAGCCTCTCTAGGATGAGTGCAGGGGAACAGACCCGGATGTGGGCCCGGTGCCCAAGGAGCCGCGCTCAGCTCGGCACCCAAGGTTGCCCTTGAGGCTGCTGCTCTGCTGGGTTTTCCTTGAAACACCTTTAGACCATTTACAAGCACTAATTCCAATTAAAAATAGTCATTCTACGAGGGTATCTTTCACTAGGATATCAGTTTAAAATGTTGCTGGTTTTATATTTTTCCACAGATAATTTTTATAGAACATTGTAAATATTTGTGACTTTACAATCTCTTGAATTCTACTTATTTTTATGTAAAAGAAAAAAAATATATTAAAGGTGGCATTTGACAAGTACAAATCTCATGAAAAGGACTAAAGCATGCTTTTCTTCCCATCTTAAGTGAGTAAAATGCCCCTACAGTTTAATAATGACTTCATTCTATAGTTTTATAATTCTTAAATCCCCTTTATTAATTAATTGAGATAGCAGGTTTAGGTTTTGGGAGTATATTTTGCCTCTGATAGTTTTTTGTGGGCTTTTTTTGTGGACTTATTAGTAAGGAGTGTCTCAGTCTGGATAGGCAGAATACACTGTTGACTCATACGTGGGTCCTTTCTGTCTCACAGTGTCTTGTTACTTCTCAACACATAATTCCATGCAGCATAATTTATTTTAAAAGTGCCATATTTGTGTTAGGAGAGGATAGTGGTAGTATTTTTTGTGCGTTATGGAAGTGCTGATGTGCCTGTCTGCTCAAACAGGAGGCTCCTTATACCAGCAACTGCATCTACACTGAGGATGTCAGTGCCTTTCCCCAGCCAATTTACAAATCTGTAAATTAATTCTTGACAGCTTTTCAGAAACTTTTGGAATTTGCACACACAGACTCTCAGCCTTCTTGAAGCTTTGTCTTTCTCCTGGCAGGTGCACCCTGAGCAGGTGATATGAACTGAAATTAGAAATGAATACTGGCAAAACAATATTTGATAGAAGGCTGGCAAACATATTTTTGATTAAACATGCCAGAAGTGCTCTGATACTTCTTTAAAAATACAATCTTGAATCTCATAGTTCAGCCTGCCTGAATTTTATTCCTTTCATTCAAGTGCTCTTTGCTGAGTAGAGTCACAAAGATGAAAAAAGCAATGACTTTGAGCAAGTCAGTTTGAATAGAAACAGCGACCCTTGCCTTTAAAAGGACATTCCCCTTTATCTTCAATGTCTTTTCCCAGGTGTAGAATGTATAAGTATGTATAATGTGTCTAAGTTTAAGTGACCTAAAAGAAAATCAGAAATTCAGCCCATCAGAAAATGAGCTTCCCAAAATACACAGATGTTTCACATTGCTTCTGAGGCTTTTTTTTTTTCTTCTTCTCCCAGATTGGCACTGATATAGATGCTATGTTGTTCACTGTTACGCTGTTCACTTCTTATTAAGCAATACTGTATTGGTAACTTCTGTGTGGGCTTCAAATTGGAATTATTTTACTGAGGAAATGCAGCCTGTTGTTGAGATCACTGATCATGCAACTCTCAGTATTTAACTGATGTGCATTTGAGGAGGAGGCTATCAAAATGTGGATTTTTCAAACATACCTGAAGGAATCTAATTCACTGAGAATTGTTTGACAACCTGAGGCTTAATTTCTCACATTCTTTTCCATAATTGCTTTTGTAGTTGCTCAGAGTCGAGACAAATGTGCCTTTCAACCATGTATGAAAATGATCCTGACTTGGTCTCTTATTTTGTTTTTGGTAGTTGGACTGTGAAGAGGTAATTGTATAGAAGAGAAGTAGTTCTTTTGCCTTCAAATTAGAGTTTGTAGGGTTTGTTAGGAATCTCTAGAATTGGGTGAGGAGACACAAATAGTTTTGTTTTTGTCATGAGATTTGACCAGTTGTGGTAAAGACATAATAGGCTGGAACAAGCAAAACAAACAAATGTGACAGACTTTATTATTGTGAGATTAAGACCTCTTGGATATTAGTGCATGGTTCATGCAGGGTTGAAAAATGTCTGTGTGATAATCTTCACTTTGTGTGATTCAGCTGATGTCTGAGATTGGAGTCTTTGCTTGACTCCATAAGTATTCAATAAAAGATAAGAAAAAACAGCAAAGCTGTTTGTCCTTGACCTTACTTGGCAATTGAGAAGGCTGCAAGGTGTTGAGCATCCTGGCAGGGGATCTGCCAAAGAAGTTTCCTGGACCTGAGTTTGAATTTGAGATGTCTGTGGCAGATACTCTTCCAGTATAGTAAGAATGGTAGAATCTTGCCTTTTACAGAGCAGATTAAGAACAGTTCAATTTGAAATCTCTTAATCATGAGATCTCTTTAGAAACAGTGTTAGATGACTTCATTCACTTAATGAATGTAGTCAGTGGCTTCCTTCAGACTCTGATTTGTACCGTTGTACGTGAGATCTACATTTCAGTCCACAAAAACTACACCTGCTGGGATTTTACAGGGAGAATGCTTTTGTTTTCCAATCCAATCTTCTTAAACTTCTTGTATTTACCAGAATACTATATAAGACTCAGAGATATAAAATGCATGGGCACCAGCATTATTGCATTCTGGATTCTTTTCTTAATTCCATTTCCTGTTCTTCACTGAGAAGATAATATCTGAAGCAAAGTTGCTTTTCTTTGCTCTCTTGGACCAGATTTTACTTTTACAAAATCTTCTTTGACAATTGCAATGGTTTAATTACATCTGGGTGAATGGACAGGGATTGGGGTATACCTGTGACTTGTATGTATTTAACAATCTGATCCACCCATGGGTTTCAACTCTCCGTTTAGGGCCTGCTCTTGTTATAATGATCTGAGTTTAACAGAGAGAATTCTCTAGTGCTTGGTTTTAGAGATGCCAAATTTTAAAATTTTAGTTGTTGTTTTAGAGGACATGAAAAAGCTATGTGGCCTTTCCCTGGTGAGCATCATGACATGTTGACCCAATTCACAAAAATATGATCAATGTATTCTGAGCTTTTTCTCCTTGCTTTAATTTTATTCTTTATTAACTTTCATTATTCAGGCCTCTTCACATCCTGATCTGCAATGCTGGCATTTTTGGTGCTCCATGGTGCTTGACGGAGGATGACCTGGAATCTACCTTCCAGGTGAATCACCTGGGGCATTTTTACCTTGTCCAGCTCCTTGAAGATGTTCTACGTCGTTCATCTCCTGCAAGAGTAGTTGTGGTGTCCTCAGAATCACACAGGTTGGTTATTGTTAAAGTGCATTTCTGATTTATCTGAAATGTGCAATCTTTGCAGCTGAAAACTGCAGTGGCAGGACTTGACTGGAAATACAGAACTTTCAAAAATGAAAAGTCTTGCTCTAAAGCATTTTTGTTTGACTAATCTATTTGAAAATAGAAGGTTTGCTAATTTTGTGGATGTTACTTTATCTGACTCTGTTGCTGTGTAGAGTGTGCTCTAGCTTTATAATATTATGTAGGATTTTTTTCATCATTCTTTGTATGAATGCAGATTTTCACTTCATTTCAGAACCCTCATTGATTTTGCGAGAAGATGGAATAATAATTGATTAAATCTGAATGACATGACCAGTATTGATTTGTCATTCAACAACTTCAACATCTTACCAAGAGCCATGTGCAGTTATTTTAGCAGGAGAAACAATGCAATTAAAAACAGTTAGATGAAATCCAATTGTTTTATAATGAGAAATTAGGGAATTCAATGCAGACATTGGCTGTATAATTGTAAAATGGGAAATACTGTTGTTAATAACATATTAGAAATCTGACCGTTCCTCCTCTGGTAAAATTTTAATTAAGGTGATAGATGCCCCTCTTTTTTATTGCAATGAGGAGTTGCCAGAAAAAAAAACAGTATGAAGTTTTGCTTTATTTTATACATGCTTGTGATGTTTGTTTAGAAATGTATTAATATCTGAAAAAGACTTTATTTAAATAATAAAGCTGATTATGCAAAATGAATGGCCCTGCTTCTGAATTTTAAGGTGTAAGAACCATTTACTGACTTGTGGTATAGCTCATGGGTTGCAGGTTCATACCTCTAATGTCCATCTTTAAACATTACTGTTGATTTCTATTTCACTTTTCGTTCTATGTAAGAGCTTTAGCAAACCAAAAGGAAAAATGTGCGACTGCTCCTTCCCCTTCAATATTTCAGAAATGTTTTAGTGACCTAGAATGAAGCTTATTTTTTTTAATCATGTTTCCATAAAATGTAACCCCAGGGACCTGGCAGAGAGAGACCAGCCAAGGGTCAGGCTGAAACCTTTATCACTTCCAAACACAGGGGCTTATGGTATAAATGACATACTGCAGATAGATTTACTTTTACCATTTTAAATTTATGATGGCTGAAATGAAAGGAAGCAATAGAAAGTGGTAGTAATAATCCTCCCCGGTGTTAAAAGACATGAAATGTCTAGTAATTAGGTGGTAACAAAATCTGGACACCCTTATCTTTGCAAATCACACCAGGTTTGTGAAAGCAAGTAGCAGAGTCCTGTTAGGAGTGAGGGAGGCTACTGCAGGGCAGGCAAGATAGCTCTAGAAATAAATCTGCCAACTCCAATCACTTGCCAGATGTGGAGGGCACAATGGGATACGTATAAATGAGCTGTTATTTAATGGGAGATTATGTTGAATTGTCAGCTGCTTGTTCCCCTTTGTAAGCTTCTATCTCAGATAGTATTTTAAATGACATCTTTGTTTTTTCCTGTATAAGGGCTGCATATAACTAGAGCTCATATCTCTGTGCATGTCTGTATCTTGTTGTTAAAAAACCTTTTTAAAGTGCTCATTGCTCACACAGTAAGATCGCCCGAGGTTTCTAGAAGCTCATCAAAAAATAAGTAGCAACCTCTAAATAGAATCATGCTTCTCTTTTTGAAGGGGTCCAATTCATGTACAAACTTCATATATTAACATTTTAAATGAACACTGAAATGACGACCTGTTCTTTTTGTTGTTATTATTTCCTGTTTCCTTAATGGCAAGATACCTCTGTAAGGAGTTAGTTTAGACATTAGGTGTTATTGTGCAGTAGCACTTTCTGGCCTACTTGAGGGCTCTGAGCCTTAAACTATGTTGTAAAACAGAAGTGTTGGTATCTAATTACTTCCATAAACCTTGGCTGGATCTTTTTGTTGGAGTCAAGACCCCCTGTTAGGGGAAAAATAAAGTACTGTTTTTGCTGAAAAAATTATACTAGATTGCTGCAAGGCAAAATATTTATTTGCCTCGCTGGTTCTTCCTTCTCGTTTAGTTACTTCTCTGGATTTGGTGCAAATGAATTCTTTTTAAATTAGCCTTTTAGGTAGTTAAAGCACATCTTATTAAAATCAGAATAATGACTAGGTTAACTTTCCTCCTGTCTTTATTTCTGTGTAGTTAATTTGACTGTATGGCCCTTATCCCACTGAATTTGATGGGTTTTCATACCAAAGGAAGATTGACTCTGAGAAGCACACTTGCAGGACTGCGCCCCAAATATGCCACTGATTCCATTGCACTGTACACACAGAGTAGTTCATTTATAGAGTGTTGTTGGTGTTCTGAAAGGTTATGTGCAATATGAATATATAAAATTCCTCCCAGAATAGACCTGTTAATTTCAGAAATGTATTTTATCTAATTGTGAAAATTATGAAAGAGGAATTTGTTGTTGAAATTGAAGTGCTAACTCTGCAAGATACAGAGCATCCTGGATTCCTCTTGAGTTCAAATACTGTAGTTGCTCTTCTCTGTGTGTATTATAATTCTGCTCACAGAATGAATGTAGAAATTCCAGCTGATCTCTTCATTTCTGGGCATGAGATACAAAATTAGTAAAGATATTTTAAAACATTTTTCTAGTGTGTACTGTAATTATGTTTATCCCTGTGCTCTCCAGCTGATTCTGAAAACTGAGTATTAAAAAGAGCTTGCTAAATCCTTTTTATATTTAGCAGCACTTCTGAGTGGAACATAGATCTGTAAATAAATGTGGTATTATTTCCTAATACTAAGATATATGAATAATTAGATAAATTTGTAAGAATTGGAAAACTTGTTATCTGGAAAATTCCTTTTCTTCATATAAATGCCTTCAGAACATTCCTTACTTTGTTATTAAAAAAGAGGAGGGGTGAGGAGAAACAAACAGCTGGTGTTTAATGACTCTGTCAGACCCAATTAAAAAACATCAACTAGTTACTTTGATTTGTGTGCAGCTATGCCATGGGTATACTTAAAAACATTATACTCTGCCAGAACTCATTTTGGCTTTGTTTACATTTATCTTTTAAACATATAAGACTATCGATGGCAAGTTACCAAGGTTATAACCCCTTTATATTCATCAATTTTTAATCTAAAAAAGAGTCTAAGAAGCAGTGAGACTCATCCATAGTTACTTGAACACTTAAATGAAAGTGTGCAGTACATGAACACTGGAAGAAATAATCAAGGGAAGAGAAGGGAAGAAGGGCAAATAAAGGAAAGAGTTCTGCCTTTCTGTGCCTGTAATGCAGAGTTATTTTTCCTCACATAATTTAATCTCAGGTAATTGTACTTTTGAGGATCTATGGCAAAATATTTTTTTCTTGATTTAAGAGAATGTGATCCATAAATGGAGTATAATGTATTTATTAAAACCTTTTGTGACTTGTTTTAAGTAACATTTATTTCTGCTGGGCCTATTCCTTTGGCCTCAAATGATTTCCAGTAGATACCAATAACCACAAAATAAGGGATTTTATTTTGATGGTTCTGGCCAAACCCTACTCTGTTATCTTATTTTATGTTTTCTAAATGAAAGCAAAATGAGCCGAGGGATACCTGAGGGATACCTGAGGCATGTTTCTTGCTTTTTAGATTTACGGAAATTAAAGACAACTCTGGGAAGCTTGATTTCAATCTGCTTTCTCCATCTAAGAAGGAGTATTGGGCTATGCTGGCCTACAATCGTTCCAAGCTTTGCAATATACTGTTCTCCAATGAGCTGAACCGACGCCTTGCTCCCCACGGGGTGACGTCTAACGCTGTCCATCCTGGAAATATGATGTACTCCTCGCTCCACCGGAGCTGGTGGGTGTACACCCTGCTGTTTACCTTGGCTCGACCTTTCACCAAGTCCATGGTGAGTGAATGATTTAAAGTGTTTTACACAACTTCAGTTTTCCAATCAAGGGAATGCAGTTATAAAAATCCAGATGTATGTATTTGCTTTAAGCTTTTGCCTCTTGTAATCGTAACCTTACTTTAATGGCAAGCATAGTGCCAAGACAGCAGTCTAGAAAAGGATGCTTAAACAACTTCACATCAATTTTGCCAATCTTCAGTAAAAGTACCACATTAGATGGAGTTTGCAACTTCCTTGGAATGTATGGTGTTGGCCTGCTGTGGTTAAGGTAGTTTTGTAATTCTGTTCTAAGCTTCTATTATAAGATGGGTAGGGATTAGTAGAGTAAGATTAGCAGGGAACAAATGAAGTGTTGTTTCAACCAACAAACGAAGTGTTGGTTAGTTTTGGGGGATTGTGCTGTCGCTAAGCTAGACTGTACTTTTTAGAGGACGTCTGCATAGGCTTCCTCACATCTCTCCCCAGAACTTCCATGAGTTTTCAGGTCAGGATGCAGCATGCATGTCTCAGCCAAAAGCTGCTGTCTGGAGGTTGTGGACTGTGCACATCTTGAAAGATGCCCATATTGCCCAGTGCAGCATGAGGCAGCAGCGCCGAACCTGCCTGCCATGGAGCAGAGTCCGAAACAAGGAGGGAGCTACCCCTGCCCAGGCTGCGAGGAGAGAAGGGAGGCACTGCTAGGTCAGGGAGAGGGCCAGGCAGGTCTGCCCGGGCTAGCTGTGCTCTGCCCAGTGCAGCTCATGCCAGACAGAGAGTCCAGGGCTGCCTCTGCCTCCTTCTCGTGGAGGAGGAGAATTTACCTCCTTCTAGTGAAAGCTGTGAATAAAAAATACTCATGTTTTTAATTTGTGCTCCACAAAGCTAGACTCTCTTGGTGTTCTGGCATCACAAGGAATAAAGTTCATAGTTACAGCTCTTTTGGGAACTCTGAACTCAGCTAGATGCAGAAGAAAGTGGGAGCATACTTTTGTTCCCCCACTAGTTTGTTCAGAACGACATAGTTTTTTATGTCTATCCTGGCTGCTGCTTACTTCTGAGAACATTAGTTTTCACAGCTTTGGCTTAGTTGTTGTAATTTTCTGTGGCAGTTATTAAATTATCTATCTAAAGTTCATTTACTAGAAAGCAAAACATTACTTTGCTTCATTTGAAACAATGAGCAAACATACACTGTGTGTTGAAAAAGCTTCATTTTAATGCAGTTGCTCTGTTTGTGCATGTTAAAAAGCTCCTATGTGGCAGATGACAAATATAGCTTTCTTTTTTCAGAAGTGCATGTTTCTGCATGCTGCGAATCTCTGTTTCTGGGAGAGGTCCTGCAGCCTCTGGCACGCGGTGCTTGGAGTGCTCGGCAGGACAGAACTGAGCTCAGGAAAGGCTGCCTGTGGCCGTTTAGTTTTAGCTGATTCCCTGAAGCCCTGAGAAGCTGTATTCTGGTGTCACGCTTCCTATTTTCTTATTTGCTGTTATTTGCTGTGACTACGGTGACTCAATTTCGGTAATTAGGACACTCTTCATGAAGTCAGGCTATTTTAAGCTTCTGCATAAGGAATGGTGTTGCTGATCACTATTTTTTAAATCTGGATTTCAAGAAGAAAGAAAAACCTGCTCTTTCAAGTGTTAGGCTTTTATATATGTAGCTGTAGTCATTTCTGTGAATGGTTCATACCTTACTGAAAGGAAAAATGCAACTTAATCTTCCAAATCTGTTTTATGATTGCCTGCATTATAAAAATTATGGTATATTTGTGCTGATTATAGTGAACCTTCCTTTGGAATCACAGGGAGTTGTCTGATCAGCTTTTGAAGCTTTTGAATACAATATTTATGTTACTGATGGTTGCAGGGTATGCAGCAAATACTTGAAGAAAGCAGAGCACTGCCTTCAAGGTCTCAAATCTACAACTTTGTTAAGCAGAACTGGAGAACGAGTAATTTTGGATAGCTGGAATAGTTGCAAATAATCTACCATTTTATTATAATAGTAACTTTAGACTTGATTGTGTGCCAAGGGCTTCTCGTTAACTTACCACTACCCAGGTACCCTGTAAGTTGGAGGAGTTTACGATATAATTAGAAATAAACTGAAGCAAGTGTCTCCTGTAAATAGCCCAAATCCACGGCCAGCTGGCTGGCTCAGAGACCTTGTCTGTGAGGGTTGATTTTAACACATCCACAAGACATGACCAGCACAGCTATGTAGCATGTTTTGTTTTAAAATAATGCTAGTTGTTCAGAACCTAGTTTATTTCTAGTTATGTAGGAAACTAAAATTAAATGAATATTATGCAAGCTCCTCTCTTAAACCGAATATATTATCTAGTGTCACCCGCAGGGGATTTTGTCAGGGTACCATGGCATGTAAAATCAGGAGCAGAGTGCTGTTATCACACACTTGCGATAGTCTTACAGAGAGCCAAATATTTTTGTTGGCAGGTAACAGAGCAGAAAGAATATCATGTGTTAGGGTAGCAAGAGCTTAGCAGATGTTTCGGGGAACTAAATTTTCAAATCCTTTCCCATTAAGACCTGGCCAGGGTTTGCAGAAGTTCTGAGACTATTGGGTTACGTTTCCCGCTGCAGCGCAAAGCCAGCAGATGTGTTACCCCCTCTTAGTGAATGGTGGGGAATAAACTTGGGTCCTGTTGCTGGGGCATAAATTACAACTAGGAAAGCTCAGCCTGCCACCCTTTCAAATCCCAAGCAACTGTAGGAAGACTATTCTGCCTTTCATTTTCCAGGGTTTTAAAGGCAGTAATTGAACTGCTTTTTGATTCCCTCACTTAAGATAGCAGGTTTTTAGAATTACAAATTGTACTTAAAACGTTTGCTGTTAAGAGTTGTAAGGAATATTTTTAAGGGCTCCACAAGTCTTCTGAATGTCTTAATTCCAGCTAAAACAAGAGCTCTTGTGATTCTGCTCTAACCATAAGAGTTGCTCAGAAATGCAGTTGTGGCAAGGAGCAGATTTGCACCTTTGGGAGCGACTTGCTTCTACCTAGTGATCATGTCTGCCTGTCCATGGTAGGAGCCTGGAGAAGGCCTCAAGTCTCAGCAGCTCCAAATATTAGCGCTTGATCTAGGGTGTATTGTTTCCTTTGGAGAGAATATAGATTGCATATGCAGTTCTGCAGTTATATGGATTAATGTCTGGAGCGTCAGTGTTAGAGCTATGCTGAGCAATAGCTCTCTTCCACCACATGCATTTCACGGGCTGTATCTCTAGTTAGACACAGGGATGGCTATTTTGTTGAATGCTGACACTGTACCCCTTCCTGCAGAACAGTCATCATATCAAATAGACTGCATCAGATAAGGGGAAAGACATATGGGGATCGTGAAGAAATGGCCAAAAAGTTGTTAATAATTTTGGAAGGATTGTGACAGAATTCCTCTATGGGTTCAGAATTTCTATATCCTCTCTAGTAATAAAATGTAATATAAGCTGGCATGCTACCAAACTTACATTTAACTGATGTATATTTTAAATCCCTGTTAAAATAAGTATGACATGAAATATGAAAGCCAATTAAAGCAGTCCCTCATAACCCTCACTCCAGGGAGGGAGAGTCTTCACAGGAGCCTCCTGGTGCGCTGAGCCCAAGGGCCGAGGCTGGAGGCTCTGGTGTCCTGCACTACATCCCCAGGGCTCATTGCAGAGCAGCCTCCCAAAGGTGGGGCCGTTAAGAAATCCCTTCTTCCTTCCCTAGATCCTTGCAGAATTTCAGAATGTTCTGCCAATTCTGTAGCTGCAAGATAGGGAAATGCTTGATCCTTGATGTTTTATACTACAGGTAATGATGTTAGAATTTGAAGTTAAAGGAAATTTCCCTATTTTTCAAGCTGAGAAAGCCATTTTTTTTCCTTTGAGCATTGCAGTGAAATAATGAGTGCTTAACAAAAGATTTTAAAAGTAAATCTTTTTTATTTTGGCATTCTAGTATGATGAAGCTGTAATTTCTTTCTTACTTGAAAGCCCCAGACATTTTCTTTCTTTGCTTAATTATTTTTCTTCTCTTTAGCTTTTTACCATGTTCTTTTGCAGCCTGACAAAGACCTGGTCTCCATTTTTTCCTTATTTCTTTCTTATTCAGCTTTATGTAGAGATCTAAACCACAGCTGAACTGATGAGGTCTCTGATCTGTTATGCAGCACTGGGCTGCTCAGAACATAGTTAAGAAACTTTGAGAAGAAGTTTTAGTCCTATTTGAGTGTTGGGTATTTGGGTACTGGGTTAAATGCTGCAGTCTGGCAAAAGCAGCTAAGCACAGGATTAGCCTTTTGCTTCTTCTCCACTCATATATTACTGTACTAGCTAAGAAGAAATTTGTCTTCATCTTGTAGTAGCATTCTTGAAGTTTCTCACACTGAAATATTGTCATTTAGTTTATTTGCTGCAAAATTTGACTAGCTACTACAGTAACTGAAAATCATCAAGGTATCAATTTTCTGTGACTGTAACTGTAACTTGGAAGAGACTGTAATAAAGAGTTTTTAATCCACATAGGTGCATAATTCAGTACTTTCCAAATATTTAAAACTTTGAGGATTTCCTCATTTATTTTACATCTTTCTGTAGGTTTGTTCTTTTTTCCCCCTTCAAATATTTAGAAAGATATGGGAGTAGAAAAAAGATGAAAATGTTTGTGAAAGGAAAGGTTCTCCTTATGGGACTTTATTTCCATTGTCCTCTCTGAAACTGTATTTTCCTATTTTTATATCATTTGGCAAGAAAGCTAATAGCTAATAATAGCACTAGATAATATTCTGGATTTATATGTACAGCCTTTTCCCCTGCCCGGTTAGAATTACATTCTGTTCTCCTCTAAAAGCGCATGTATGCTGCTTTGCCACAAGATAGCATGTTAAAATTTTCATGGACTATTTCAGGACTTGAGGAATGTCAAAATGCCTTTTTTTTCCCTCTACACTTATATTAATCTAGTATTTTATGAAAAGAATCACTCAGAAAGCAGCTTCATTAAAAATGGTTGGAAAAGAACTTGTACATGTTCAGTTGTTTTAGTAGCAGCAAGTCTTCAGCAAGCCCTCTGTTCACAGGGCTTTCCAGGCCTGTGTGAGAGGCCTTGTTTGGGGCCTGAGGAAGGACTCTCAATTCTAAATAAGACCTGCATGCAGACCTTCCTTAGTTACAATCCAAAACATAAACCATGGGATTACTCATTTTCTTTAACAGCAAGAGAATAGTAAGGGTTGCATTTTTCTGAATGATCTATATTATGATCTATAATCAAAAGCAGAGTCAATGCATTGCAGTTCCTTTTTAACGGTCCAGTGATGGGTTGCTTGCATGCTGGAAGGACTGTCATCTCAAACGTTCACAGGAATGAAACTTGACTTTGAGCTAGCAGTGAGCTGCACTTTTTATAAAACTGTAAAATAGTTTTTAAAACTATTTTAAATTGATATGACTTTTAACTTTTTGGACAGGCTTATGGCTACTCTGCTATATAGCTAGCAAAAAAAATTAATCTCAGCCAAACATGAAGTATACCAGGGGGTTCAATTTAACTAGACATTTTCACCTACTGAAATTACTAGGCTATGAGTGACATAAAATGCAAAAAAAAGAAAGCTTATTATGGGTTAAGATGTACAAGAGCAGATTTGAGCTCCAGTTAAAACTGCTCCCATCTGTCATCTTGTAGAAGACAGGAGAACATCTTAATGATGGTGGAGAGGGGGTTATGAACTAAGGGCTCTGGTAAGTTGCTGTGCTTCATTAGTGTGCTTTCACTGTCTCAACAACAGGCTCATTTTTGGCTATAATATTTTTAATGTAAATCTTCTGTTTGTTTATCAAATGATAAAGGTATTTCAAGCCCTTCTGTGTGACTAAACTGAACGAGGGCCTCCTTACACAAGCTGCTTGACTCCATAGGAGAGATGGTCGTTTTCCTTCCTTGTGTTGCCCATCATGCACACGCACCTCTCTAATGACACCCATGTCTCCTATGCTGCCTTCACTATGTCTTCTAGCCCTTCGGAAAGTAAAATGCTGATCCACACATCTGAAATTCATTTTTGGACAAAGTTCATTTTTTTGTCCCTTTATCTTCTGAAAGGAAAAATACTATGTTCCTCTGTAAAAAAGGTAAATTGTATAAAATGATGAAGTGGCATAATCAAACACTTTTAGCCTATATCACTGAGGGAGCATAAATCACAGAGCAATATAAATCTTGTGGGTTGCAGAACACGATTTATCTTTCCTTACAGTTTTTGAAGTTGCTATTTATGAATGAACAGATGTTCAGGAAACCCCAAGCTTTCATTGGCTGTATTTACAATACATAAAATACCAAATTGTTTAAAAAAAAAAATAAGCCAGCATAGATCCTATTTTACAGAAAGATCATTTAAATACCTTTTTCTTAACTGGGCAATGCAGTGCTTAGTGACATTAATATTTCCCTCGCTCTTGTTGGATATCCGAGATGCTTTGCCATAACATGGCCTTTTCATTTCTCTATCATCTTTGAAGAGGTGCCATACCACTTTAAACAGCTCACCAATCAGTTTTGTGTGATGGGTTCTCTTTAATCACTTACATTCAGAGAAAGTCAAATATTCCTTACGAAGCCAAAGTAATCTAGCAGAATGGATAGTGTTTGTGCAGCTGGATATCTTATTTATTTGAAGTTCTCAGGGAAATCTCTTCTGACTTTACAGAAAAGATAGAAGAGTAAACAGTAAAAGTGTCCAAGTAATCTGAGCTAGAAAGTCCCTTCTTTAGAGCAAAGTCATTAAAAAAGTATACTTGCAAGGTCCAAAAAAAATACAGTACATCAATGCAGAATGCTTTTTAAAATATTCTCAATACTTTTACATATATGTGCATGCATGTGTGTGTAGACAAAAAAAATGCTTGGATTTTTAATGTATTTAATGTCCCTGGATAGGTGAGCACAATAGAAGGCTGTTTTCCTGCAATAGGGATTCATCTGTTTGAGAATTTTTTGTTTTTCCCATTTGACGTGTTGTCATGTTGTGGCATTCCCTGTGCATGGTAACTGTGTATTTATTAACAGTCCTAAAATTAACAGCCTAAAAGCTTTCTTGCAAAAAAAGTTATTAAAAATGTGTGTGCATATGAGCATGCGTGTGTATGTATGTGTATGTATATTTTTATTTATGTTTATTTATTTGATTGTATTTCTAGACTTTTGAGACATACCCAGATGTGATTCTGGAGATGCTTCTAGTTTGTGTTCATTCTTTCTTCCAGAATCTAGTAAATGTTTTGATGAAGCATGAGGCAGCTTACTCTGAAGGTTGTGTGTTATGGATATGAATATAATTTTCTTCTTTTTCTAGAAGCAAGAAGCAAGCTACAGGATGTCCCTTGGCCAGCCTAGCACACTGGCTAGATTCCCACATCAAGAGAAATAGGTCTGTGGTTGATGAGAATGTCTTAGGGAGTATGTTTAATTTTTCCATTGGATGTTCTCTAGTATTTTGTAGTTCAGTTGCTTCCACTATTTATCATTCTCTGAGGTTTATTGCCAAAGCTAAATTTGGATCAGGTTCAGAACTGAAGCTTCTTTCTCCTAATATTTTTACTGGTTTTGTGCCTTCTTTCTAGGAAAGTTTGTATGAGTAAGCAAGGAAAGAAGGTATATTGCTTCAGTATAGTTAATAAAGCCAAAGTTGTCTTTAATTTTATGTAGGTTTTCCAACCAGCATAAGTGTGGGCTGATGTGTGTCCTGCCTCTGCCCCTCCTTTGGTTGACTTGCTGTCATAATGCTGAGGTCCTTGCTGTCTCTAAAGATGAACAAAGTAGTACAATTGCATGTGTTACATTAAAGATCTAGAATGTAATGTCTTATTTTTAATGTTTGTGTGATTGAGCACTTTTTAAGAATGAAGGAGAAAGCAAAAAAATTCTTGCATTGAAATCATTTGTCAGCTAAAATATTGAAAATATTTTGTTCCATATGTTGCATGACCTGGTTTTGTATGATTTATAAATGATGTTTATAAAGTTTATAAGTAAAACTTTAAAACTAAGTAAAATAAAAAGTAAAGTTTATAAAAGCTTTATAAGTAATTTTTCTAAAGTTTACATAGTTTATAAATAACAGAATGGACTCATTCACATTGGAGGAAGAGTACCTATAATACTGGATTTATCATGCTCAATTCAGTATATAAACGCACAGCAAACAAGTCAGTACTTACACAGAAATCTGTATGAGGATTTATAATCAGACCATTTGTAGATTTATTTATCTGTTAAAGTTTCCTTGGAGACTTACAAGACTTGGGTAGATTGGATTTTCCAATCCCTTTCATTTACTATTTCTAGGAAATACTGAGAATGGTAGCATTCGTTTGCTTTTGGCAAGCAGGATGACAGAAGCATCTTAGTCAAATTCCATTCATTATTTTAGTGACATGATGTTTTTGCAATTACTGGATATCACTATGGATATAAATCAGTCTTCTATGCGTGCCAAAAAAAAAAAATCTATAGAGGTATACTTGAGGAATTGTATTAATTGCAAAAACATTGTATTGAAATGAGATAAAGATGATGCATCTGATTTAAAAGTAAAGTCATTTTTGATAGATAAAATTGTTTATCTTGAAAAACAGAATGGACTTATCCTGAATTGAATATGCAGGATTGATTTGATAGTGCTGTGAACCTCCATTTCTTATAGCACTTCTGTCTTGAGCCACTATTTCCAAAAAATGATGTTCTTATGTTCTGCTTCTGTGGGCTGTACTTTAATTCAAGAAGGATATTGCTATCAGAAGAATGATAGGCATGGTGCAGGAGCTGGACTCTGCTGTGAGCTTTCATACCTACCAGTTCCTGCAGGACATTGATTGCTTGAAGTTCACTGAAAACGCTTTGGCTCAACATCCAGCCCTATAATGCTACTTATATTTATTCAGGTATAGCTGAAAGCATCCCTAAACCCTAAAGGAATCAAATACTGGACTGTACCTGGACAGGAGCTTTCTTCTGGCTGTAAAATGCGTGTTTTCAGGCATAGCCTCAGTGTTCTGAATATGTTCAGACATTTGTGTCCAGATATTTGTAATGACGGATCACGTCATTGCTGCTATGCTTTTCTTTTGTTTCCCCTAGATGTCTGTGCATATGTAAATGGCTGGCTTGGCACCTAACTAGTTGTGAAACTATTTGCCCATGTGTTCCCTACCAAATTTTGTTTGAAAATAAGAAGTCTGAAAATCCTTTTTCTGAGCTGACACATTAGGTTTGAACGCCTTATGAAAATGCATTAAAGAATATCAAATTCATTGTCTGAGGCATAAGAAAATTTGCAAGCATTGAGATTAAAATTTTCATTTGAATTTAACGCTCTTGAATTTAGGTAGCCTTTTTCCCTTTCATTAGATTACCTTGCCTGTCACTCTAATCTATTAATGTACTTATTTTTCTTGCACTTTGTTAGAA